>WEIT01012682.1:57329-87552 GCA_013389985.1 Dryoscopus gambensis | reverse complement strand
ATTAAGCTTTGCTAGTTGTAAGAACATATGCTTCATCCATGGGTGAACCAAAAGCCAAGGTCAAAGTAATGAGTGAGTATACAATGAACTGTACGAATAAAATAGTTAGGAGCTCAACTTTATAAAAAAAGAAAAGTTTATGACACTGAAGACCAGTGTGGCTCTAACAGACAAGATATTAAAGGTTTTCAGGTGAAATAAAGAAAAAAAACCAATCAAAACCTTATGAGATTTTCAGAGGGGGTCTTAGTACCTAACTTTTATTTCAGAGTTGAGAAAGATCTCATGAACCATCATTTTGATGTTTTGATGTAAATACTTTTACAAATCCAATCCCTTGGCACTTCCAAATGTTTTGATTATTGCATATTAACACTCAAAACTACAAAAATCTTTTACATTCAGATCTTATCTGACATAATTCTTTCAGCAAGAAATCAACCCTGAAATGTGATGAGTGTTAAAGTGAAACCTCTGTTCATTTAATATCATGGACTTTTTGTTGAAAATATTGGTCATCTTTTAATAGTACTATATTGTTCGTTAGATCCTTATCTTCAGTATATTTCTGTTGAATATTTTCTACTGTGCCTATCCGTTTGAATCTTTGAGAAAACAAAAAGTTTAATCTTTAATCTTCTCTTCACAAAATTAATTGTACTAATATTTGGATAATTGTAATATTTGAAACATATTTAAAGCTGTACTTCATTAATCTACTGGAAATTAATTTTTAAATCTGTCATTTACTGAGTTTTTTCTAAGTCAAATTTCTGTACTGCTTTGTTGCTTTCAGGCGATTCTTCACTTGCCAGGTTTGGTATTAGGCATAGAATGCTGTATTGAGTCACGGCTCATTTGAGTGTTAAAATTCAATTTACAGTTACACAGATGTTCCGAGATCCTTTGAATTTAATGAGGATGACTCACACAGATGAGTAAAGAGGATGGACTTTGAGTCCTCTAATGCATTCTGAGATCAATGCATTCCAGATGAAAATCATTCAACTCGATCCATGCTATCATACTGAACTGCCCATTATCTTTGTCCTCTTGCCTTGTCTTGCTGCTTAAAATAGGTGTATTTGGGAATGAACTGGTTTTAGTGACCATTACCTGACTTGCAATAATGACATGACATTTCCGGCCTTATTTTCACATTCCACTACTAATGGCCTGTATCAGTCCTTGAAAAGTTTTGTTATATGAAGTTATTCTTTACATAGAGAGGGCAGTATATTATGCCTGTAATGTTACTTTGTTTTCAAACGAGTTTATTATTTAGAAAACAAAAATTAAAGGTAGCTTTAAGTAAATCCTATTTTTGCATATGAATTTGAAACACTGTAAAATATTGGGCAAACATAGACCATTCACAGCAGTGAGTATCTGTGAAGTATCACCAGACAATCAGGAATGCTACTGCTGAATATGAGTTGTGGGAAGGACTTGAGAAATTGCATGACAATGATTTACATAAACAGAGGTTAAAAATCTTGTAATTATTTGGAAAGCAGAACAATGAACAAAGAAAAACTAAAGTATATAAAATTAAATTAAATGATAAATCTTGAAAGAATTCAAATCAGGACCTTCTGTCTCCCCATCAAATTATGAAGAGACAAAACATGGATTTAGTGAAAACTGAACAGAAATTAAAATTACAAAGGATACAATTAGGAAATAAAGTAACCATGGTCCTTGGAACTCATTGTCTCAGGATGTTTTTAAGACCAAGAATTTCACAAGCAGTGAAAAAGAACCAAATATCACAAAAATTTTAGAGCTGTGAAAATTAGTACTACAAAACTTTGGAGAAGAAATTTATGTTTCAGGATTTAATCCAAATTTTAGCTATCAGGATGAAGAGGAGAAGTGCAAGGATTAGTGTATACTTTAATTACCCCATGTTAGTCTCTTTCCTCTGGACATCTGGTACTGCTTATTGTCATAGACAGCATTTTGGACAGGCTAGACCTTCATGTTTGAAAAAGAATAGTAAATCCAATGTCCCGTTCCATAACAGCATTTTCTGGAAGCTGCGAGCTGCCTCAGAGCACTTCCCTCTTTCATGATAAATCCCTCTGCCTTGTTCCTCCCCGGGAGGGAACCACTCTGGAGCTGCGAAGGTGCCTTGATAGCAAAGCTGTGTAGTCCTGCTGCCAGGAGAGGCATGTGCAACCAAGAAAATGCATAGAAACATCACACAAGAAACACCAAGATGGACCACACAAGTAGGAACAGGAGCAGGACCAGGTGGATCTCATTTGCTTTCTCTTCTCTTTTAAGGGCCCTTCTTATTTCAAACATGTCTGTGTGTGTGTCTGTATGTGCATGTGTGGTGGGGGATAAGGGGTACTGGCGCTTTGCAACTGGATGCAGCCTTGGGAAGCAATTTTATTATAGTCAGGCTCTCAAAAAGCAGATTATAGTCCATTGCCATTTTGGCAGGGGGTATCCTTGGCTACATAAAGGTATCTGCTGCCTGGCATATTCAAAGCAATATTAGGTGGGCTGAAAACCCTCAGCTAGGGCTGAGTCCAAACAAGGCAATACCAATGACAAGAATGAGGATGGCTCCACTTAGTAAAACCTTCTCAGAATGGATTCACTAAGGGGCACTTTCACAGCATATGAATTAAGGTCCCCTTTTCCTATCTACAGCTTTACAGTACCAGCATTTATTGCAATCTTATTCTTGCTGGTTTCATTCTGGCTGGTGTCCAAGGCAGGCTAAAAATAGGTTTCAGCTGGCTATGTTTCAGCCTCAGGTTGATGAAGGATTTATTGATAGTCCAGTTTGTGCCACAACTTATTGTCACTGTGATGTGATGTGTGAGAGAGAGAGAGAGGCAGGGAAAAACTGGGAGATTTTTTTCGCCATCTTACATGCACTGAGAAAACCTTGCTGCTTTTTGTTCTGCCTCAGAGTCCCTCATGACCCTGGCTTCCTCATTACGGTTTCACTGCAAGCAAGTTAGAGAGTAATTTCTGCCATCCAGTTGAATTTGTGCTCCGATTTTGAGAAAGTATCTTTGTCTAAAAAACATACAAAACAACTTCAAAGAATGCAGAAAAGCACAAAATATTCCCATCAAGGATGTAATGAGTTTTGATCATTTTACATCATCTTATAGTTGTACCCCAGAGTCTGAACGGAGGGAGAGGGAAAATTGACTCCAATACAGGTCAAAGCTGTTGTGAAAGACATTTACATTGGTGGGAGGCTCTATTTGTTGTCCAGAAGCCCAGAATCCTTGTTGTTCTTTGAGGCATGGGAGTGTGGAGTTCCCAGCAGTGCTCCTCCTCTTTCCCCTACGGCAAGCGAGTACAGCAATGCCACATCAGTGTTCCATTACCACTCCTGTGAGCCTTCTCTGGTCTTTTTTGCTGCTCCCATACAATACAGAACACACATGGGTGCTCAAAAAAGGCTTTATACTCAACCTAATGGGTGCATTAACCAGGTGCACTGGAATACTGAATATTGAGTCTCCTTAAAATACTGATACTGAATATGCTTATCCTATAATGGTCATGGCAGTCTAGATCATGGAGTTAAATAGAAGCCTGAGTTATGGTGATGATTAATTCAGGATTTCTTAGGCTAATGAAAACAAAAAGAATACAAAAAAGTAGCTATGCTATACTAAGTAGGTTGTTAGAGAATTTAAGTCTAGTTCGTAATCCTGTTTGTGAATTTCACATAGAGTCTGAAGCAAAATGAATTGTTGGTCTATTAGTAGTTGTGTTTATATTTACCATAAAGAAAAATGCTGTATTGAACAAGAGAAAAAAAGATACACTTGGGAGACAAAGTAAATTTTGTGTTTGATTTTTTTTTATGCTACAGAATTTTTATGGTGTAAGCAACCTCTTTTATTTTTCCTATTGGGACCAAAAGTGATAGTGTTCCAAATTCAGTTTGTTGTTATATTCTCATGTGTTCTCCTTTTTTTCTAGGTCCTTGATAGTGTGAATCATTCTTGGCTCATATAGTCTCAATATTTCAAGCCTGAGAAGTACTGTCTCCTGAGTTCAAAAGAATATCAGATGCACTCAACACACTTCAGAAAGCACTGAGTCTAGCTCAGAGTAGGAACTCATGGTTTTACATTCACTATTTTGTTTCTGGATTTCACTGGGTTTTGTGGCAATTTGTGTGAACATGCTGGTTTTGATGCTTACCATGCAGAAGCTGGACAGTCTTCAAATACTTCGAGTATTTTCTATCATTTTTCAATGCAGCACCTATACTAGCAACTGAACCAGTTCCAGGGCTCAGACACCATCTATATACTCGTAGCATATTTCCTAGCATGACTTTGACCTGAGTCAACAAGTGTTGTCTGAACAATTCCCTGGAGTAAATAAAGGCTGGCATCTACTTCCAGCAGGCTGCCTGAAGGCAGCTACACTTTGGAAGCATAGCATAGACACATCTGGGCCAAGCTGCTGATCTCAGAGTCAAAGAAAGGGTCCTGACACTGTTAAATTTAGCAGTATAGATGTGGCATGTGTTACCAAGAGCATAAAAAGCATTTGGAACACTAATCCTAACCTAATAGCTCAGACAATATCTTGGGAAGGTTCCAGGCGAAGCACACGCACAGTTTCCTTCAGATTAAAAAAATAATAATTGCATAATATTTGATAAATTTCCCCCTTCCCCTTTATGTGCCTGACCCAGTAGCCTGTAAGGTCAGGTTATCTCTTGCTGCTCTCTGTCTGTCCCCATGACTACAATATTTGAATTTCAGCAGCATGTGCTTAGTGCCTTGCAGAGATGTTAGCTGGGGTCCTGGAAACAGGAGAGCTGCGTCAGCAGGGCACAGTGCCCAGACTGATTAGTTCTGCCATGTTGATGCAGCTATGCTGCTTCCTGTTCCACAGCGAGGACATTTGGAGACATCTGAGATATTGTTGCCTTGCATAGACATAAGGACAAACAGGCTGCTACTAAAAAATGCAAATGTGCACAGCACGGAAAATAAAGTTATACATATCCCAGCTTTACATTTGCACGCATGCTGCTTCTGTTTCAGAGGAGAAAGGGAGAGTCAGAAATGGCTGTTGCACACAGTTCACAAGAATTTTAGGGTTCACAGCTTGCCTAAATCACTGAAATTAGTATCAAAAAATATGTTTTTATATACCATAATGTGGCCATTTACTTTATCTGCCAGAGTTTCTCACACTGATGCTTGTCAGTGCTCACGTTCCTACCTAGATTTTAGATCACAAGGAAATGGAGGCTTGTGTCTGTATTTCCAAAGAAGGCAGCTCATTTTCTATTCTGCAGAGCCTTAAGGTACCCTTAAGTACAGATACTATAATTCTGGTTGAAGATACTGAGAACTCTGGCTGAAATTTACTCCCCAACAACGCTGGCCCATTAAGCTGGAGATAAGGACCAGCCTGTCTACCCCAGCAGCAGAGGAAGCCAATGTGCCAGTGGCTTTAAATGCTTAGTGTGCAGGTTGGCTACTGCTGTGCTCAAGCCCAGTCCTGGCTGGTCTGCAGGAGCCTTCTTTGTAGTACTAAACCCCTGAGTTTTGGTACAGGCCGTGGACCTTGTCAGTGGCTGTCATTTGACAGAGATGTAATCAATCGACAGATGCAATCTGAGGAAGGGGAAAAGGTTTAAACTCCTTCTGTCTCTGGTGTCAAACCTTTAGTGCATTGCTTTAAATCCATTGTGGTTTTTGCAAAATACTTAATTTTTACCTTATCTGGTTTTTATAATTTCAGATGGTGACTGGGTAATTTCTGATGGTCATTTTCATTGCATTTTAAAAGGTTTTTGTAGAATCTGATAGCTTCTGTCTGCCCTCTTTTATCTAGAATTCAGACACAAAACAAATGCTTGGGCATTTGTCACGAGTAAGGGAACTGAAACCATCTGCACTGGGATGTAGGGGAAGGAGAGGAGGGCATCAGATGCTAATAATGTGGAAACTACCTTTATTGGCAGTTGGTCCGTGTTAGAAGATTTTGTACTTCTTCAGACACTTATTCTCACCTTCACAGGATATTTCTTGCCAAACCAGATGCTATTCCAAGTATAGAAAATTTTTGCTGTTTTTAATTTGCACTATAAACAATTACTAGATGTGTTTACTAGGAAAAAATGGCAACTTTACTGTAACTTTTGCCTTTTTAAACTAAGGTAATTAGCTTGATTTTTCTTTTCAGCCTGTTTTTCTAGCCAGAGGTTTCAGTCTGCCTGTATACTCGCAAACTGTGCCCAACCTCATTGATCCTTCAAGTTATAATAGGCTCAGATACCCCACTGCCATGCTTGAAGAAAATTTTGGCTTGATGCCTTTTTGCAAAGACATGAGGTATTTCAGAGGATGACCTGGGAGCAGGATAGGGCAATGCTTCCGAGTTGCTCTCCCTTTACTTTTGAATCTTGCTTGCTTTTCTCATCTGTTATCCTCTACTCCTCAAAATAAACTCAGGGCCATCAGACCATGTAGTGACTCAGATTTATGACACACGATGAGTTCCATTTCACTTGGATAGCTGAGCACAGCTGGAACAATGCAATGGACTAGACATGTTTGTGAGTATTCGCAGAAGGAGAATTGTTTTAAAATGGAGGGAGAATCTATATTATACTGCATATGGCTTGTCAGAATTCATTTTTAGAGTATCTGTCAGAACTCTCACATTATTTCATAGAACCTAAGGAAATAGCAAGAGTGGGAGAGGGAGAGGCGTAAAAAAGAAATCAAATTGGCTATTCCACCCAGTATTGCAGATCCAGCATAAAGTGATATTGTAGCCCCTCATCCTGAGACTTCAAATAATCCCATTAACCTCCAAACTGTTTTTGTCTCTGGAATTTTCATTTGAGATAACCTGCACTGAGATTTTACAGTTCACTGATTATTAGAAGTCAGAGCTGTTACAATATTATGAGTACGACAACTTGATTTGCAGCATATGCTAGGTATGCCCCCAAAGCATTGTCCTGATTCCAGGAGCAAGATTAGGGTACTAAGGGCCACTGAAGCTTTTATTAAAGCAACAGGGCCGGAAATGAATTCATCAGTTTTCTGTATGTAGGCATAATTTAGCTATTAAAAAAATCTAAACCAACAAAGAGAGTAAGATTCTGATCTTAATTAAAATGGAGTAAATCCAAAGCAGCTTCAGCACACAAATAAACAGTCTGATCTTAGATTTCTATTAACTGAGATGAGAATCTGGCTTGGTAATTATAAATTTACTTCAGCATTTGATCTAATATTTGCTGTTGTCTGTGGCTTTTTTTTTCCCCAACAGAAGAATGTACTCTGTTGTGAATCACTCACCATGAGACCTCACTCCTTAGAGACATCTTCCCAGAGAGATTTTTCTTTATTCTTGAAATGAGTAAGTGGGAAACCCCAAGGTGAGTGCACTGAGCATATGTTTTCCCCCAGGGAAATGTGTAATCATCAAAATGGCTGATATTTGAATATCTGAACCATTAAATAAAATCATTTACAGAAGAAAAAAAATTTCTTAAAAATGTTTTCCCATCCTCACACTTAATTTATTTTTTGTCCTTTAGCTAGAGGACACTGTATTCCTTCAGTGCTTTTAGGCCGTCAGCAGATTATGTTATAAAGGTAATGTGACTATGCTACACAGTAGAGCTGGATTGATTGGCATGAAACATAAACCTATCAAGAGAAAATCAAGCAGCCTGATAGCTCTGCTGTCAAGGCACATTTATCTTTCATTGCAGCCTTGGCGGTCCCACTACCTGGGATTAAAAAGCTAAAATTTTGTTGTGATCATTGCAATGATATTGAGCTAGTGTGAAAATTTTCCATTAAAATTTCTGTTCAATAAGAACTCAATTTTGAAAACCCACATATCTGTCTCTTTACTCCATGCCCTGTAAAATACCTTCATTGTTGCTCAAACACCCCTATCAACATCTCCATATATTTCATACATGATTTCCAAAACTCCTCGTTCACCTTCACATTGGTGCATTAACAGTGATTTTACTCTTATCTTGACTTGTACACCACCATGACACAGGCATTGCACTCCAAATTTGTCCTCAAGAACCTTCCCTCTGGCTTCCACCTTTTACACACAAACTCTGGGATTTTCACTTTGCTAGAATACCTCTAGGGTTGAGACTGTCTAGATGATGTGTTTTCCATCAGCATGTTAGGATTTTCTAAAGGAATTGGATCAAGCTCTTTATATATTGATTGCCTATATTTCTCTCAGTCCTCAAGGAATGCTTTTAAATAACCAATGAACACCCATCGCTTGCCTAGAAATGAAACGACAACACTGGGCCACAACTCAAGAACAAAGCCATGGCTCTTCAAATAATGCTGCAGATTTGCAAAAATATGTCAAGCCCACGAACAAAAATCAGATTCCAAAGTCAAATATCTTTAAAGAAATATTCTCTCTTCCATCTCCTCAGGCTTACACATTACTTAAACTCCCAGTATTAGTTCTAGTGTGGTAAAATTTGGGATTGAGGACCAAACTGACCAAAGTGATTTTACAGGATCCATGAGGGAACACTCCAGAGGTGTATAAACCGCGGGTTACACTGATACCCTGGTACCATCTATCCACTGGTTTGCTGTTGTGGACACCACATGTTCTCCTAATCTGGAGAAGTCAAAGTGTCCCAAGCAGGGACACCAGGTCAGGGTAAAGTCTGTTTAAATTACCTGTAGTATAAACCTGAAAGAAACAAAGTAGATCAGCAATTAGGTACTATTATTCTGTTTTTCCACAAGTGTTAAGAATTGAGGTGCAAGAGAGCATTTTTTTGCCCCATATTGCCTCACCTCAAGTCCAGTACCGGGCAGGAGGTTAGAGTGCCTGCAAGTAAGAATTTTGTATTGATAAAATAAAGTTTCCACAAATATTTTTACTAAAGGTTTTCTAAGTAGCAATTCTCTTTTCCTAAAGTACTGATTATCCTAAAACATTCTGTGTGTATTTAGTTTCCTCTACTGGAAGATATGCTGGCAGTCCATTGTGGTGGTCTAGGAGGATATAATTGAACTCTTACCATTAAAATACTGACTTCTTTCTAGGCAAGCTTAATGTACAGTGAAATGTAAAGTGTGGATCATAATGTTTTGTACTTAACCCCATGCCAGGACAAATTTCAAGATCCATCACTTAAAGGCATGCTTATGTAGACCTGCCTACTAACACAGAAGTTGTAATGCAGTTTGGTCAGTTAATGACATAGGAGATGATGAATTTTGAGTTGGTGTCATGCATCTTGTTTCATAGCTGGTGTATTTCTAAAGTGAAAAACCTAGAAGTTAAGAAAAGGAAAGTCAATAGATTATTGTAATTAAGAAAAAAAAACCCAAATAAAAAAGAGCAAAAAACCAGTCATTTTTCCTCATGATCTCTTAGCAACTCTGTGATATATCAAGGTAAATAAAGGAGACAGAAGATCTGGTGCAGACAGAAAAGAAGGGGTTTGGGAGATGGAGGTGGTAATTTCTCTTTAATTTATCAAATCTCAGTTTATTAATTTCAGAATCTCATTTTGAAAGCCAAAGATCATATCTGCTTTTCATCCACAGCAGGATTTCAAGTGCTTCAGTTGCCTTCTGAACCTAGCTGCATGGATTCCAGTAAAGTTGTAATAATTTATACCAGCTGAGAATCTGAACATAACATTCCATGTTTTGTAAACATCTTCACAGATCTTGCTTTTGTATGGGCCTTTTAAAATAAAGTGCATACCCCTGAAAGTGTACAAACATTATCAGCCTTGGTATTTTTGCTTCTGTGACTCTTTATTAAATTTTTATTATTATCTGCAAATCATTTTGTGTGTGACTATTTTGTTTAAGTGTTTGTCACAGTAGTGCACGAAACTAACATAAAATCTATATCTACCTACTATCTATAGTCTCCTTGGTGATAAGATACAACAAGACAGGTGGAAACTTCAAGAAAAAGAAATGACAAAGGCCAAGGACAATGTCGAATTTAACTTATGCCACCTAATCATAAGGTCTCAATTATTATCACTTTGGAAATCATCTCTCTATTTAAAAAAAAAAACCCAACTTGGTTGGGCTCTACCTTTCTACAGCGGAATAGATTTCTTCTATATTGCCCTTTTTTACCTCATAATATTCAAGATGCAGATGATACTAAATTGGGAAGAACTGTTGATTCCCTTGAAGGCAGAGAGGCCCCACAGAGAGACCTTGTCAAACCAGACAATGGGGAATCACCAAACATATGAAGTTTAATAGAGACAAGTGCCACATTCTGGTCCTGGGATGGGGTGGATCAGGATGTATGTACAGAATGGGGAATGAGATGTTGGAGAACAGTGCTGGGAAAGGAGGAGTGGTCAGTGGAAAGTTGAATCTGAGCCAGCAGTGCCCTGGCAGCCAGGAGGGCCAACCCTGTCCTGGGGGCATCAGGCACAGCATCGCCAGCGGGGCAAGGGAGGGGATTGTCCCGCTCTGCTCTGCACTGGGGCGGCCTCACCTCGAGTGCTGGGGGCAGTTTTGGCACCACAATATGAAAAAATACATTAAGCTATTAGAGAGCATCCAAAGGAGAGGAATGAGGATGGTGAACGGCCTTGAGGAGAAGCTGTATGAGGAGCGGCTGAGGTCACTTGGTCTGTTCAGCCTGGAGGAGACTGAGGGAAGGCCTCACTGCAGTTACAACTTCCTTGTGAGGAGAAGAGGAGGGGCAGACACTGGTCTCTTCTCTATGGTGAGCAGTGAAAAGACCTGAGGGAATGGCCTGAAGCTGCATCAGCAGAGGTTTAGGTTGGATATGAGCAAAATATTCTATACCCAGAGGGTGGTTGCATACTGGAACAGGTTTTCCCAGGGAAGTGGTCACAGCACCAGCCTGGCAGGGTTCAGGAAGCACTTGGAAAATTCTGTCAGGCACATGATGTGATTCTTGGGTCTGTCCTGTGCCAGGCCAGGAGCTGAACTTGGATGATCCTTGGGGGTCCCTTCAAACTCAGGATATTCTGTCATTCTGTGATGCTAGTTTTCTACATGCTTACCCCTGGAAGCAATTCAAAATTGTACTGACTTGTCTTCCCCCAACAGATTTGTTAATACTGACCTTTTCATTATTCTTTTGCATTCTTAGTAGCTTTTGTCTGATCTCAGTTTACATAAACGGCTACTTAGGCTACTCAAAGCAAGGCTGCCCATCATATGTATAGGCAATACTCCCGGTCCTTCCAGAGAAGTACCTGTGACCACTGAGACAGCCTCAGGAGCAGCTGCAGTTCCAAAGCTGTGATCACTCTGTGCTGACAGTTATAAAACATCTTTGCAACAATTGTCTTATGCTGGGAATAGATATTATCAAGGATGGATCCTGAATTATGCATTTGAGAGAGGTTTTGGGGAGCACTGCTGGTAGAACATCTGCCCTCTGACTTAAGTCACATATGGACTTTTGTTTTAACCATTAAATTTTATATTATACCTTCCAGAATAGATGTTATATGCAGTATTGCAATATGATTCCTTCTTTGCAGCAGAGACAGATTTCTCTAGCAATTTCTAGTCAATATATCCATTATGTAGTTGAGTGCAGTTTTGTTAAACAGTCAATGCATTTCTTATGCAGCATTCAAACCTCTCTCTGGCGGTTGAGCTCATGTTTTCCAGGGAATCTCCTTTCTGAATGACTGCATGTAAGTTTTATAGCAACTGCATGAGAATATAGGTCTAGAATCTTATTCTATTCTTCAGAATACCTTCTTCTGCAGGAGAAGATTCACTGATTGATTTTTAAGATGTTGATATACAGAGCTATTATTAATATCCTATTAGTAGTTAACATAACTCTGTACCCGATTATATAGTTTCTCTCAATTTTCATGCTATTATTGTGACAAGTTCTGATTTCCATTTCTCGCTCAAGACTTAATTCTGCAAGAACTTGATTGCTTTGATCTGAGACAGTGGGGCACGTAAATAGCAACCCATTTTAGGTATGTAACAATATTAAAATATACTGGATACTTGCGTATTTAGGCTGAAAGAAAAATGCAGTTAATCAGCTTGGAACACCCAAGCCTGAGTTCTGCCACACTGGAGAGATGTTCATAGAATCAGGATCAGCAGAAAAGTAGAAAATGTGATGTTCAAAGAGGTGGAGAAATGTCTGCTCAGAAACAAGGCTAGAGGGAAGCCTCTAAAGACATGAGACTGATAGAAAAAAGTAAGACAATAAACTGTCCTGTATTTCCATAGAGAATAAAAGACAAGGCTTAAAATTTTAGAAAAATTTCATTCAGATATTAAAAAATCTTTTTGCACAGGAGATAGTGATGCACTAGAATTGTCTTGGCAGCCTGTGGAATTTCAATTAAAAGAGGGTTTTAAGAAACAGGTTGAAGAATTATCAGATAAAAATGACTGAGGTATGACTGATGCTGGACTGGGACAGCAGGATAGGTTAGATAACCTCTGAGATCTCTTCAGAACCTATTTTGCATATTTTTTCTCTGTGGTAATTTGAAGAAGCAAAGTTAGATGCCTGCATTATTTAGTCCATCTGCCTTTGCCATCCTCTGTAACAGAGGATACAAGCATTTGCCCAGCCATGAGGCATGCTGTGAGGGTTAATGCAATAAGGACTTTTAGCCAGTCAGATGTAATGGCACTAAGTAGGAAGCTGGAGAAGATAGATAGCACAGGCTGAAAATCTTCAGTAGATTTGGCCAGAGTGCTTGGACTGGAACTCTGTTATCAGCATCCCTTGGGCTGCCAAGCTTTCAGTGACAGCAGAATTTAAACACTCATTTCATTGACTGCTGATTCAGTTCTGTGTGAATTGAATAGGCAGTTACTAGATCAAGAAGTAAAACCTAAAAGGTCCTAATTCTGTAATTACTTACACATGAAACTTAATCTACTTGAGTAGAACTGTTAAGTGTGGCTATTCTGATACACAAAGAAAATGATGGAAGTAATCAAAAGCCTCTCTGGATTGTATCCAAAGCATTCTACAATTAGGTGATTGGTTTTGATCCACAAAAACTAGTTTACTTGCATTTTAAATAAAAATAGAAAAAAACCCCAAACCAAACCCCAAAAGCACCCCAAACCCACAAACCAACAAAACAGTCTGCTCAATGGAGCAGACATGTGTGGATATACTTCTGGAGTAAGTTACAGCACCTTCACAGATTCTGCAACACTGGAAGTTTCAAATAATTGCTTTATATAATGATGTCTGTTAAAGCTCCCCATTCTTATGTGTTTCGGTACTTGGCATGTAAAAATAAGACACCTGTTCCACTCACAGCAGTAACTTGTCAAAGCTCAGAGGTTTTTCTCTGTTAAAATACTTGCAGCTGATAAATTGTGTAGACTCCATGTTGTTTGATAATGGGCTAATTTGGTCAGCCATTTGAATACATCTGTTTGCATTAAATAGATGAACTGTGGAATTTTTCTGTCCTTTGTGTGACATCTAAAATTTTGATAGCTATGTTTGAATTAGTCACTCATAGTCAAGGGAGAAAAATTAGGGCAGTCAATGCAGTGTTCAGCTCATCCTAAAACAGGTCAGATGAAATTGTCTCATTGTAAATCTCATAATGTATTTTTAAAGAAGTACAGCCATAGAGTTGTGTATCTGTTTTGCAAATTGTCATCAGAAGGCATAATATGTAAAAAAAAGTGTTTTGTATAAGGAGTTGCCAGATTTTAAATGTTTGTCTTCTGAAATATTTGTATAGGGTGTATGTGTAAGAGGCAGCACACTGATGTTTCTGAACGTAGACCATTAAGGTAAATAACCTTGTCATTTTTTGCGCACAGAAGGCTTGAATCCAAAAATCAGGCCAGGTAGTTGCTTATGGGCACATTTAAAGACAAGTCAATTTTGGTCCCAGTGTTTATGGTAAGTTTTTAGAGATGGGGGAGATGAAAGAGAGAAGTTTACTTTAATGAGGGTCTTGTCTGGGAAGCATGAACTACCCTTCTGAAAGGCTTAAAACATTATCCTTCCTTCAGTTCCCAGCACATCACAAGACAGTGCCTATCAGTTGTATCCTTGCATGTACCAATTTCTGACAGCTATTACAGATTTTCTGAAAGCCAAAGAGAAGAAATTCTGAGTAAAAAGGTTGATCACTTTGCTATAGCATCTATAGGATGTTGGTATTTTTGCTAGTGGCTAATTTTTTCTTATGAAACAAGACAAATACTAGTAGCATTTATAGAATAGAACAGTAAAAACTAAGGTGGGCGCTTCAAGCAAGCCTAGGGAAATAAGGGTAGAAACTCAAATGCCGTTTGATAAATTTATAATATAGAGGATATCAACAATGCTGACCTTAGGATCTCAATTTTATGCTTTACTTAACATTTACAACACACTGACAGTTAATCTATATTGTAGTTTATTATTTTTGTACAATAAAACCCTTTATATTTAGCAGGCTGCCTTGCTTGATGAAGTGGGAAGAATAGCTGTTTCTTTGAAATCCTTTAAGATTAGGCCAGTATTTAAGCGAATAAATAAAATTTGAATTATATAGTAATCCAAATGTAAAAACCCAGTTTAGAAAATTAGAAATTCCATATTTACTGCTTTTGGCTTTTTCAAGATACCTGCATCAGGTATTGAGGTCTGGAGCTCTTATGTTGCAAATTCAATTCTATACTTAAAACATTTTTATTATGGAATTTGTTATAGGTACATGTTGTTACTAAGCATATAATTTTAAGGTCATTATGATATATAATTATGATATAGGTAGTGTGTCGATATTCTAAAAATACACTTTCTAGCAATGACGTTGCGATCAAGTAATTACACAGGAAGTTAATATACAGTCTATATTAATAAGTGGTATTTACTTGCATAAAATAAGATGCAGTTTCATTAAATTGTAGTTTCAATATAAAACTATAATATGTGTACCTGAATTATCATTATTATTGTTGTTAATAATAAATTGCTTGAAGACATTCTACCTAGCCTAGTGATGTTCATTGTGCCATAGATGGAGGGCTGAATATCTCTTTTTCAGCATCTCTTTTCCTTCTTTTCTCCAGTGTAATCATTTCAGTCTGGGTCCACTGCCTAGTCTCAGCCTGTGTTAAGCTTATGACAATGAAAAATTTCAAAGACTATGTACATAATCGCATTTATAATTGTTATTTATGAATTTAACTTCTTTCTTTGAAGAGTCTTTTGCTCTTTCCTTGGGAATGAAGCCATAGGCAATGTCCAAACTACCATGTCTCTGCTGATAGTGCAAAGACCGTTTGCTACCAAAGGCATCTTACATTGCCAACATCAACTTTAAATGTCTATAGTAGAGGGTGTAGTCAACACGCAGCTGCTCTTTGCTCAGTCAGCACCTGTAAATGTATTGCTTTGCACTGAACCCAGCTCTATGTAATTAGTTCTTGCACCCCTTACTTGTGGATCCCTAAACAAAACGTAAATTTTAAACAAAAATATGGCAGCGTATGTGCAGTGAATCCAGTCTAACCTCCATGTATGGCATTAGGATGCTGCACTGGTGTGCAGATAGGGCATGGTTTCAGCTGCATCATTCCAAGCTCTGGCACGTCGTTTAGGTCTAGCGTGGAACAAACCTCACAGAGCTTTTTCCGAATAGCAGTGGTCATTTGCTTGAATCTTTCAAACATCCAGGAATCTCTGGAAAAAATGTGCTGAACCTGCCATTACTAAGAGAAGGACAAAAAAGTGTAAAATCTCCTTACTGCTCCTGACTTCCTTCTCTAGCAGCCTGGCAGAAGCTCACCCTACAAGTAACACTATTTGTAAAGATAACTGCTGTTTATGCTTTGTTCAGCAATAATTTTTGCTTCTGTGTAACCACACTTCAGAATCTCATCTGAAAAATACTAAACATCACGATTTGGTGGTTGAATACAAAGTTCAAAATATTAAGTGAATGTAACCAACCTCATGATAGCTACTAGCATCCTTTGGCAATCTGAGGAAGCAGTATGGAGGCTGGGAGAGTGATTTAATATGACATTAACTAATAAGATCAATGACATCTAAAATGGTAATATGGATAATGGTAATTTTGTGCCTCTTTTAAAGCAAAATATTAAAGTGTACCAAATCTTCTTTGGTACAGGCAGAGGCAGGTTTTGTCCTGGGGAGAGAGGCAGCTGGTTGCTGCAAAGGACTGTTATATTGAAGATGAAGAAGTTCAAACTGCTCTTCTTCCTATGCTTTTAAAACCATGCCTGTTCTTGTGCAGTACACTGAGCCTGGTGTAGCAAAAATTGAGTCAATGAAATCACTCTCACTGATTTCAATGGGTGTTGGATTGATGCCAGAGAGAGTGGATGCATTCTCTCTAGAAGCAATACTCTTACCTGCCTTCATATGCACCAAATTGCTGACACCCTCCCCCATTTTTGTGAGGAAACAAAACCAAACCAACCTACCAAAATCTTCCTTTCCTTGTTCATAAGTTCTCTCAATGTTTTGGTGTACTTTTATTCAAAAATCTGCATCTTCCTGCAAAAAGCCACCTTCTAACATAATGACATAGGGATACTCTGCTGAAGACCATGGACAAGCCCATGGGAAGGGCATGGTTCCAGCATTCACGCTGCGCCAGTACAAGCTCTGCCACATCTTTTAGAGCTAATGTTTGACAAACGGCATGCAGCTTTGTCCAAGTTTACTGTCATTTGCAATAAAAATTCATGTTGGATTATATCTATGTGTTGTACACAGGATGAAATGTAGCTACGATAACTTAGCAGCTGGTTTGTGACTTTATTTCCTTTCTCATAAGAAGCATCCATATTTGCAAATAACAACTAGTGCATTGTGAACAAGGATTAAGTATTTTTCTCTCCTGTACTGAGATTCACTAGGTAAAGACATAGGTCACTTCTGTAAAGCTGCAATTCCATTTGTATCACTCTGTTCTATATTTATTTTTGCTGTCACAGTATGGAAAACTAGCATCACAGCTTGTCCTTTTTAAAGTCTGAGCCTCATGGTACAGTTTTTAATTTTGATAACACTGTGAGATCCTGAGTCTTACCATCAAATAATGAATACAAAATGGTTTGAGATATTGATAAGCAGAGTCCTATATTGGTATAAATAAATCTGCTTCATTCACTGTGCCTTTGAAGTCCTCTTTTGTTTGCATTCAAGAAACCCTTTATGGGTTCTAGGAAAAATTAGGATCCTGTCTAGGTTCTTTAAGCCTGTAATTAGCTGCAGATGAAACTGTATCTCTTTAAGTGTTTAAGCATCTGATTGCTTCTAGAAACAGATACTCACATGTCTAAATTACAGTAATTTTTGCCTTCTCTCTGCAGGTTCAGTCAGTGGCCCAAAAGTAATTTAGGCCATTCCATGCCTATTCAGTGCATTTTTCAAAATAGAACAGGGGTGGTACAGCCCCCTTTTTGTAATTTTGTAGACATTTTTATGGCATAGCATTACTTAACATTTGTATACTTTTAAAGCCCAGAGGAGACAAGTAGTTTTGCAAGCATATAACTGGGTTTACTGTAACAGCAAGGCATGCAAGACAGAGGGGAAATCTGTGCTAAGGCTGCAGCTATGGCTTTTCTCATGAAAAGAAAAAAAAAACCAAACAGCTGGGATGTTTCTATCAAAGGGCATCAACTGTGAAAAGCAGAACTCTCCCAAGAGTGTTAAAAGGGTGGGCAGTGAAGAAAGAGCAAGGTGGTTGCTCCTGTTCAGGGATTCTCAAATGTAAGGATCCAGGTATTATTCAAATAAAATCAACTGCTGGCAGAGCTGAAAAATCACTCACTAATAAGAATGGATTGAGCATTGCCTGGGGGGCTGACAGAAGCTCAAAGGAGAGCCTCTCCTACACACTACATTTGTCTTACATAAAGGCGGGATTTTTGCCTCACTGAGGTTGAATTTGGATGATCTGCTTCCATTATCACTTACGCTACTAACACAGCCCATTGATTTTACTACCACCTCTGTTCTCTCTCATCCTCCTGCTTCTGTTTTCCAGGAAACTGGTCTTACAGCCACTGACTCTAGAGGTTCTGGCCAGCCCCAACCTGTGCTCCCCTCACACAGCCTCACACCCCAGCAGAACTTGCTGCAGCAGCATGGTTCTGAGGCTGCTACTGCTAAAAACCTTTATGGCCTGCCAGGACACTACACTTCTATCTTGTCCAGCTGCCACTGGCCTCTGGCAGGCTAACTTACCCCAACAGTTACTACTGTGATAAACACTGTTACTTAGAATATGCACGCCAACCAAAATGTGTTGCAGCATGTCAAAAAGATAAGTAACAGGTTTTTCTTTCATATGGTCTATCCCTAATATAAGCTTCTATAAAACTTCTATATGAACATTGCATGGTTCATAGTATGCACATAAAACATACATATATGTTTACTCAGATATTTATTCCCAAAACCCAATCCAGATACTTGTTCAGGCAACATGCAGTGCCACAATGATTTCCTCCATGACTGCTCTTTAACAGGAATCATTCCTAAATTAAATGTATATGGATTTCCCTCCCTGGTGTGTCTATGCACTTATTTTTTTTATACATACATGTGTTTCTCTTTGTATTTTACATATAAGTTAATGTATGAATAAGCCGGTAGAATTTTATCGTATAAAATATAACTGAATTGTTAAAATTTAGGTAATTCACAATACCTTGAATCTGTTAGACAATAAATACAAAGCTTCTTTCTCAAATAGAGAACAGCAATCTGCCTTTGAAATGGGAATATCCTTTCCATGCAACCTGTCTGCCCATGTCAAACCACAAATCTAGTTACGATCTGCCACGCTCCTCTGTGCCCAGAGAGGGAAGAGAAACATTGCTTTGCAACAGTAGACAAAGTATCAATTGACTCTCCCTGTTTCACTGACCAAAACAAAATGAAATTCTCTGCCGTTATATTCCAAGCAGAATTGCCTGTAAGTATGCACAGGAGAAAGGTCATATTTTGAAACTTTTATCCACTGTACATAAGTCAGAAACCCTCTATAAGTAACAGCTTCATGCTGAGCATCTGAATTCCTCCCTCTGCTTCAGGCTTTTTCTGAATGAACCTGATGATGGTTACTCATTGACTTCACTAAAAAATCTGAAATCTCTTAGGGTCCTCAAAGATACTGCAGAGAAGTCTGTAGACCAAGAAGGAAATGAAGTTCAAACAAGTCAACGGTCTACCAGTCTGTGTTGGCTAATCTTCACTATTTTTCCGCAAACTCTAAATTACCCCAAGTGGTTTAGTCTGCAGATTGATTTAGCCTCAGCTGAAAGTGAGGAGGACTTTTCTATTCACTGTAGAAAATGCTGGATCAGACTTTACACATTTTGTTCCTGAACCAAACCTTAAAGATGTCAATAAAGTGCCTTTTATGCAGTTTAATGGGCTTGTAGTCATTCCAGTAGTTCCATGTTAAAAAAAAAAAATAGAAAAATACTTATTTCCTTAATCTTATTCCAGCTAATGTGTTTTTGGCTCCTTTTTCTTTGTTGCTACCCCTCCCAGTTGGTTCAAATTAGCTTGCTCATAGTAAATGTCAGCACTGAGACAAAGACTCAAGTAAACACAAAGACTCAGCAATTCTCTGAGGTCTGGTCCTCTCAGGATGCACGAGAGGGAAGACAGCAGAGGAACCTTGTTCTCTTTCATGCCTACATGAAAGACATCAGTCCCCAAGGCTGTTTCTGCACTGCGTTCAGACTGCGACGGAGGCCCTGAGTTCAGAGCAGCCAGAACAAGTCGCTGCTGGGGAAGCCGCAGTGTCACCGGCCACGGAGCTGTGTCTGTGCAGGCACTGTAATTTCACTGCCATTAATCTGGGCTGGCCACATTGTAGCTGGTCTGACACATCTCTGTGTGCTGTTCTAACCCTGCCACTCCAGGCTAACTGCCAGTTTCAGCCCTCAGTTTGTACTTTTTAGGGTTTGATGTGCAGGGCATTGAAGTCAATGGCGAGATTCCCATTTGCAGGCACCTTCCTGTGCTTAGCTCACAGCTCATCAGCGTGCTGAAGTGCTTACCTCCCCTAAAGCACCCCAGGCATCACGAGGGAGGTGGAACGGGATTACTTAGGCACTCTTTTAGATTTGCTTTAGCAAAACAGCTGTAACATTTTCTAAATTAAATAAAATATTGATTACTAAAATAAAACTCAGATGTAGTTGTTGTCTGAGGCAATGTATTATAGTGCTTGCTCCAAATTAACATCTGAATACAAGATAAAATATTGTGGGTTGTGAGCACATCATTATTATAGCCACAATGGTCTCTCCGTTCTATAGTAAATAGACTTCAAAAATATAGCACAATATTAGAGCTTATGAACACCACTTAATAAATGATGTTGAAGACTCAGAAAAAAAGATTTTTTTTAAACAACAAACTAAATTTTACTCTCACTTTATAGCCAGAAGCTGTATTGCTCTGTGGATTAGGCAGAGAGCTAGTGTATCCCCTAGCCACAGCACTTTGTTCCCTGGATAGTGAATTATGCACCAAAATTGGTGTGCATTCTATTACTAAGATACTTACACAAAAGAATAATCCCTTAGAAATAGGAAATTTTCTGATGCTCAGTGCTCTTTAAATTATTTCAGGATAAAAGCACCATGATGAACTTCCTACTCTGGTGTGTTCGGCTGTTTTGCTTTGTTGTTGGCTGTGTTTCAAAACAAAGCTTTCATAAATGTGACCATTGGTTTCCAATAGGAAGGCTTTCATGCCGGGAGCGTGCTGTCGATGGCTGTTCTTGTTTGCAGCCCTTGCACTCTGCACGGCTCTCTGCAGCTGACTGCACTGACGTCAACTCCAGCACTATCGACACATTCTTTTGTGTGGTGTGAATGAAAAAGTAAATTGATCCCAGTGGGGACTGTGCTCACAGAGAACAGAGAAAAGCTGCCACTCTGCCAGCTATAGATGGCATCAGAAGTCTGTTAGTACAGTCCTTGCTTTGGCACTCAGATTAGACAGGACATCAGTTAGGGGGGTGTTTTGTGCACCTCAAAAAATAACATGTTTTTTGGGGGGGCTAAACTTGACAAATGAAAATTAATAATAATTTAAATGGCAAAGGATGTAAAAAAGAGCACCTTTAATCTAGGAGGTAATTTTAGAAAGGACAAATATTGTTATGCTAAATTTATGGATGGAACAAAGGCAAGGAATGAAGGGGAATAAAAACAGTCACCAAATCTTTAACTTGTGAAAAAATATCCATTTTGGAATGTTGAAGTCATCCATGCTAAAAAAATTATGCCTGCTAGGATTCTGGCCTGACATATTCTGAATTCTAGTCCTGAAGGCCAAGTATTTATTACAGAAACAGTGTTTCTTAGCATGAAAATGCAGAATTAAAATTCTACGCTGAAGTTTTGTTTTCATTTTGGTTTTAACTATTGTTTTCTCTGGGTATTTGTATCAAAGAGAAAAGAAAAAAGAGTTATTTTCTAAGCTTTTCCCACATTTCCTACATTTACCCTCTACCACTATCTGTTCCTATATTTATAATATTTAACGTTTTTATTCTTTCAGAATCCCTGTGAGACAGGTCCTTCATTTAAGAGTGGTGTACATACATGTGTGTGAGAGAAGGATTTGAGGAACAAATGGTGGCATGAATCAAATTGCCTAGAAAACCTGTGACAAGGCAGGAAAAGAAACTAAAAGCTGAAATGGCATCCCAGAAATGAATTTTTGTGTCTCCTCTTCCATCACACAACAGCTGCCACAGGCTTGCTATCCCCTATGATGACACCGAACTGGACTCTACTTATGCTGCAGTATAATGCTGTCAATAGTTATGCACGATCAGGCGTGTCTCTGATGAGGTTTGGGCTCTTAATTTGCAGACTATTTCCTGTTTATCATAATTTTTCTTCATTATTATCCAGCGGTGTGTGAATGTTATGAATAACCTGAGCTGGCAGACTTGGTGCACCTCCTTGTAAGGCAGAGCTATCAACATCTGATCTCTTATCTACAATCTGACACAATGGGAAAGCTGACCTGTAAGGTTTCTGGAGTGCTAACACTGCACTTACAGCCTTGACATTCACATCCTTGGGTCAGAGAAGCCACACGCCATCATAGTAATGGTTACTGCCAGGCTTATTCTATTAGAAAGGCAAGACCTTGTGCAGAAAGACATCACAAATTTGGCTGCCCCCCATGAAAGTACATATTCTGCTCAAGTCCCACTGTATGGAGGTGTTTGTAGAGAAATTACTTTCTACCCATTTCCCAGGCTGCTTGATCTTTATAGAAAGATATATTGTAGGTAATGTCAGCCAAATCCCCTTAACCTGGCTTAATTATGAAAGGAACTCATAATTCACCTTTAGAAAAGGAAGGATAATTAGCTGGGTAAGTCAGACAGGCTTTGGCTGACTTAATTTCCTTCAGGAGCATATACAGTTTCATTGTGGGGCAGAATTGCCCACGTGATTTCTCTGTGCACTTTTGCTTCTATTCATAATTGCCTTATCCCCCCCAAAAAGTTTCAATGTCAGTGTTAGCTAAGAAAAAAAAAAATGAAACCTTTTATTTCAAAAGCATGACTGCAGAGTAGAATCCATGGACTGCAAAGTTACCAGTTCAAGATGATGCTGCTCTTTCCTATAATGGAGCTTGTCTCAGTGCAACTTGTTTGATTTCAGTGTTCATGAGCTTGAGACCATTTTCATCTTCTAGATCGGAGACTCCAGAGAAAAAGGGAAGAGTAATTTTTATTATCCTATTTTAGTATTTGAAGGGTCATTTTTAATTTTTATTATCCTATTTTAGTATTTGAAGGGGTATAAAAATAGGCTGATGCCATAGGCAGAATATTAGCACTGCCATTTTGCTTTCAAAAAATATATATGCATTACAGATATGGGATTTTTTTCTATAGATTTTCCATATGGATTTGATCACAAGGTGACCTAGTCCACATGAGAACTTCTGAGTGCTACCTGCATAAAACTCAAGGATAAATAAAGTAATTCTGATGCTCCACCAAGAACTTTGTGGGGTTTGTTCCTTTTTACTACTCTGTTGAGTGTTACTATAAATCTTAGTGTAAAAGAAGAAATAAATTTTTCTCTGAATTTTCATCTAAGATGGATTTTTCAGGTCCCACATTAAAAGAGGTGCTTTAGGGGCCACAGAAAATCTTATTTTGACACACTTGGAATTACATTTTATTATGTTAATTCAAAATGCTTTTGGAAAACCAAATTAATTATTTTCTACTAAAATGTTCTTAACATTTAAAAAGACTGAAATTCAAGTGAAATGTCACAATTTTTCAATCAAAGCAGTTGAAGTGATTTAAATGTCTTATTTCTTAATTTTATCCTTTTTTTTTCAATTCATTTTTGCTTTTGTTTCTTTTGATGGGGAAAAAAGAAAAAAAGTGGGGGGAAATCATTCTGCTTTCATTAAATAGACAATCTGGTGTCTGTCCTGCTTTACTCCCATGGGAAGAGCATAACAGATGTACAAGAAAGACTAATGTCATATATCTGATAATTTTAATAGACATTAAACTGCTAAAGTGTTCAGCAACTTCTCTCCTCTTGCCCACGATCCCCTGCCCATCCAGCTGCAGTAAGAACTTGAAGTGCACATTGTCAGTGAAAGGAGGAGTTCCAGAGCACTGAAGCACCATCTGGCAGTGACACAGGTCTGTTACCAGATTAAAACTGGGAAGCTGGACAGCTTTTGAGCCATTATGGATTGATGCATGAAAGTATGATGTTATGCTGCAAACACAATATTAGAGAAGATTGCCTGGGTGTCCTTATAAGTTAATATAAAAAATGTATGCAAAAAGACTGAGGTGATGCAAACAACGGATTTGTGTTTTCATGGAAACAAAGCTGTGAATTGCCTGAGTTCAGTGCACTCTAACTAATCCCACTGGATTGAGTGTGACACTCATGTGCAGCCATAGTGTTTGGTGAGTAAAGAAGCAGCAGCTTGGATTTATGACTGGTTTTTCCATCCCCCATTACTCAAATTAGCTGTTGTCCTGGAGTAGGGTGGTAGAAGAGGAGACATCGAGTTTTGAAAGACAAAGGTTTAAGAGCTTTGGAAATGTGTTTGGCATTTATGAACCAGTGACGCAGGCTGCAGTTTTGCCTGGAGACCACACTGCATCTGGCTGTCGCAGGTGTCCCGGACCCAGATGGACCCTTGATACAGCTGTAATCGGCAGGAATCTGTTACAAAATAACAGAACCAGTGTTGGCTCACTCTCTCGCAGGGAGCAGGCTGCAAACCGATGTGAAAATAGCGTCCATAAAGGCAGGAGACAGACAGGGATCCTTTCTGCAGCTTCAGAACTTCACTAGAATAGGCAAAGACAGGTTCGGGTGAATTCCAGCCCCTTTTGTCTGGGAGCCAAAAGAGGTGGGATTGTAGGATTACAGCCAATGGAGTTCTGTAAATTCTGAGGTGACAGGGGGAACATCCAATGGGACAAACTCAGGGGAGGGTTCTAGTTGAATGAACAAATGAAATATCAAACTTAACAGAACTTTCCAGAGATCATACATATTCCATACAGGATATGCATAAACATAAGGATATACATAAAACTGGGTGGGGGAATCTTGGACCTATAATAGAGCAATAAGAATTCGTTGGTGTGGATGCTGCAGTTGCTGCTATATGCACTGCAACAGATCAGGGGGATTTTTTCTATACAAGTTGTGCTCTTTTCCTTCACCTCCTCATGGCTGTGCTGTTTTTATCTGCAAGAGGTGTTGTCCCTCCCCTGCTCTCACAGGTTGGACATTCTTCAGCCCTGGTCAGCCCTGAGAAGAAATCATTCCTGTGGTCTGGAGAGGTTCGCAAGAGCAGACAGGAGATCTCTCAGGGTGAAGGGGGCAGAAGTTGTTAAGTCTACTGCTGATCACAATTGTATTATTGACTGGCTTGACAAATTTGATTCAATCCTTAGTGAGTGAATTGGCACAGCACAGTGAATTCCCTGCTTTGACTTTGACATTACATTGTGGAAGATTATTTTCTCTATTCGCCTAGTAAAGCTTCCTACCTGCTTGGTGAGTTGAGAAGACTGCCTGTGAACACCATGTGTGTTTTGGAAAGAAGTGACTCGTTAAGTAAAGTTAACTTGTTAAGTAAAGTCTACGATAATTCACCATCAAACCACTGTCTGATAAAGTCCCATGTTTTTCCCTGTCCTGATCTAAGATGTATTCAAAATAGCTGTAGGATGGGAGGCTTTGTTACCTATTGCCAGCAGTAAAAGTCTGTAGCTTCCATATAAAGTCTCTCTTCCTTGGAAGCAGATTTCTAGTTCATAAATGAAACTTCTTTCCCTTAAAGATGCACAAGGATTCAACCTAGGCTTGGGGCTGAATGGTCTTTCATGAACAGAAAATACATTATTTTCTTAAATATCAGTGGCCAATTTATCAATAAGCTCTTGTAGCTAGTTTGAATCTCCATGTTGCTTCCTGTAAAGGGAGTTAGGTTAGGTCACTGCCTGAAATCTGTCATGAAAATTGAAGCTGAGCCAAAAAGCAGCCTTCACAGTGTTCTCGTCCTGGGAAAGTAAAACATGTCAGCGAAGGAGTTTAACAGATTTGTTGTCATGAATATAATTTTGAAACAGAAGGCATGCTCATCTCATAGTACAGTTTGGAGACCCCACAATTAATGCTGCTATTCAGCCAACACGGATGCTTTATCCTCATATATCACAGCATCCCACTGCTGGGCTGACACAGGGATGCTTGGCCAAAAGAACAGCATGCCTGGCTTGGGTAGGGGTATTTACATGCCTGCAGCACACAGACTGGTTACACTGATGTAGCTGTGACCTTTGGAACAGATCAATAGCAAGAACCTCCTCTCTCCAGCTACCACACTGCAGACTCCATCAGACCACTCTGCAAAATATTATTCACCAGCTTTTGATGTGTTCCCTTCCACACCAATTTCCTGCTGAACTGCACTGAGTAGTATCTCTACTCCCAGTGGCCTATGCTGCTCTTTTTGGTCCTACATAGGGGATTTCTATATGGCTTGGGTTTTCTGTAGAAACCATTTGCTGTGATTATGTGTTGCAGTGGCGTTCCTGCAATCTTCTGGAGACAGTTATGTCCGTGGAGAAAGAATAAAAGATGATCTTTGCCAATGTTTTTCCATATAGATGTTTATTCTGAGCCCAGCACCTTACCAGGCTCCAGGCAAAAGACAACACTCTTGGGAAAACTTCCCAGTTAAGCCAGAACCACAGGGGTTGGGGGAAACACCTGGGACCATTCAGGGAACAGGACTTGGGTACATTGGTATCACAAGGACAGCACGTGAGAGAACCAGCGCGACCCACGGCATGCCTCCCCCTCCCCTCAGGGCCACATGGCAGGGGGGAGGAACCCCAACACCTCACCTTTTTGTTTTATATTAGAAGGTTTTTCTCAAGGGTCCCAAAATCCAACATTAAACACAAAAATGACAAAAACAATCTCAAAAGCATGTAAGCCATCCCGTGAATCCCCCTTGTCCAAACAGCTGGCATCAGGAAACTGAGTCAGAAGAGAGTCTCTTCCACAGGAGTTGGTTCTCTGCTGGATGTTAGCAGTGTGATGCAGGTATAGTGTGCTTGTTAGAACTCCAGGTAGTCAATTCTTTTCTTTCCCTCCCCTTTTATCCCCCGCTAGGTATTGGAGAGGAATTGTGGGGAAACGGGTTGTTAGCTGCAGTGATGCTGGGTGCTAGTTATTTTTAACTTATTTTCCTTCCTTTTTTCTCAAAATAAAGTATCTCTATGAGTGATTTATAAAATGAATAATTACTGGAGAGAAGTGAGACCAAAAGGCAGTTTATTGCACAAAAAATGTTTTAATTTAAGTTTTTAGATTACATATGCTTCCAGTACTACAGAAAACATTGATGGGTGGTAGAAAAAGCATTAAACAGGATTCAAGGGAAACTCCTATGGCTGAAAAACTTTCAATTGCTTGGTAGAAGTCAGGAAAGCCTTTGGCATTTATTCAGAGTAATGTTGTGGGGCAAAAAGATGACAAGTGCTTTAAATGACAATGCATTGCAACAGAAGACACAAAATTTACTTATGTTAGAAGGTAAAAAAACAAACAAACAAAAACAAACAAACAAACAAAAACAGAAAGTGAAAGAGGAAATGTGGAGTGGGGTAGACCCTGATTTATCTCACCTTCTTCAGGTAGAGATGTCCCTAGCTATGTGCTGATGTCTGGAAGAGATGCCCAGGTCACTGATGTCTTATCCAGCAGGTGAAAATTGTATCATGACCTCTATTCCCATTACTCTTCCAGTATTTAACTGTTCTTTAACTCCTCCAGAGCTATTGCTTCACAGGATGAAATTACAAATCAATTCTTGAGGACACAAACGGTTTTCTCATGAAATAAATTCTGTTTGCAAAGTTGTCTTCATCACATGTTTATGTATTTTCCATTCAATGGACCAGAAATGATACTAATTATCCTCATTATTCTTCAAAAAAACTTTCACTATATAGTAAAAATAATTATGGTAGTTAGATAAAAAAGGCAGAATGAGGGAGGTATGTAGAGGACAGTTAGAAAGAGTAATAAGAAATAATATCTGAATAAATTGAAATTTAGGAGAACTAATAACCCTATTAGAAGGAGTCAATTGAGCCTAAGGCATTAGCAACCTATATATTAGAAGACTACCATTTTTAGTTTTCATATATATGTTCCTAATGCCTTATTAGGAAATGAAATTCTGAAGCCCTTAACTCAATTTTCATTCACCTCTCACTCAGAAAAAAACTTTAATCAACTTCAGTCAAGACCTTGCCCCAGCATGCTAGATGAGCTGTGTCATGTTTTACTGCCATCAGATGATAATAAAAAGTTACCTCTATAAAATATAATGAGCTAAAGGACATTTTATGCTGATTGATTTAATAACACTTTGTGCTTATACAGCCAAGCAAGGCTCTTCAAGTGCTGTACAAACACTCAAGAATGCATTTTAAAAACAAAGTCTGTGATTTAGTAAATTAAAGTTTATTTTAGCTTTCCTGATACACAGGCACAGTTGGGTTAGATGGATGAAACACAAGTCTCTTAAACTGAGGGATCCAAAGCCCAACTCTTCCAGCATGTGCTGTGGCTCTGCCTCAGTGTGGGCACGTGCTCACAGGCTTTGCTCAGATTTCCTGATGCTTTGATTGGGAAGCTATTTTGTCTCAGAACAATCTTACAGAGAATGTTTTCGGTCCTCAGTATTCCTTCAAAGTTCAATTTACCTTGCTTGGCTCATTCGTTCATTGTCAGAACTGGTATACTTGGAGCAAAATCTCCTTTTTAGAAATGCAGACTGACCATCCACTCAGGTTTGGAAGTATTGGCCTCTTTTTCAGAACTCCCAAATTACTCTCACTGTATTTCAGTAAGTTAATTTCATGTGAAACTAATGCAGAAGGAAATGTAGCAGAGGTATTGAGTTATTTCTGCCATGACTTGCTGATTCTTTCCTGTTATTTTTTATTGTTCTTTAAGCAGAAGATAAATATAACTGAGTCAGGAGCCTTCTGCTCACAGTGGAAATGTTCAAAATGCAATCATAAAATTCTATTAGGCTGTCATTGCCTTTTCAGGCCTTCTAGTCAGAGAAGCTTGCTCACCGTCAGAGATCAGAGA
The DNA here is from genome assembly GCA_013389985.1 of Dryoscopus gambensis. Classification (NCBI taxonomy): domain Eukaryota; kingdom Metazoa; phylum Chordata; class Aves; order Passeriformes; family Malaconotidae; genus Dryoscopus; species Dryoscopus gambensis. The sequence goes on along the minus strand of WEIT01012682.1, from coordinate 58,849 downwards.
TCACAGCCTGCTACAGCCACAGACTCACAATGAATGAAAGAATGCATTAGGATTTGTGGAAGGCTAAAGGCAGGGCTCTGCTTTTTATATCCTACAGCATTAGGTGCTCAGCTGTAACAGTAATAAACTATTGGAGGTGTGGTATCAGTTCTGAGTCAAAGGGAGGTACCAGGCCCTAGAGAGTATGTTTGAGATGAAAAAGATCTACTGTTTCAGAGAACCTGTATCCATGCTGTGATGAGATAATGTATCTTTCTGCCTAATCTTTTGTGGTGTCAACTTTCATTCAGGTGATTGTTAATCTCTTCAACTCCTACTCAGTCATTTTCATGGTTTCATCTGACCTTCAGTCCTATCCAGCACTGATAGATTCCTTATGGCCTTAAAGCCTTTACTGAGAAAGGTCCACAAAGTGCTGACTTTTGCTTGATAATCAAAGCATACCCTAATATATCACATGAAATTTCATCTGATATAGCCAGCCCATTTGTCTTTCCCATGGCTTCCAAGCAGTAGAGAACTGGGACTTCATTATGTTGTTTTCCTTTTGGTCCTCTCTTCCTCCTCCATCCCAGGACTTCCAGATTGAACATCTCTCATCTTCTCTTCTCTCCTCCTCCTGCTCTTTGCTGAATTTCTTGCAGGAGTTATTCTTTCTTGTTTACCGTGGGATCTGCCGGAGTCCAAACTTCATTTCCTGTCTTATCTAATTCTCCATCTTGAGCGAAAATGCATTTAGTCTGTCTTCCTCCAGCACCACCAACTCTCAAACAAAGCAGTTTAACTTCTTCCTCACAATGTCCAGGTCCACATTCTATGGCATTCACTTGTCTCTACATTTTGATGTCATCAGCTATACGGAAAGTCACGTTGATGTCAGAATATATTATAAAATTCAGAAACTGGAAAGTGTTTGGCTCTATTTTGCAGTATTTTCTTGAGTAATAAGATGCAAATGATAAATTTCATAATAGTTCTAATTCTACATTACAGATTGTCCTTCATGAATTGAAAACATCTATAGAAGCAAAATCTAAGATCTCAGCTCTCCTTTTCCTAACACTTTGGTACCAGTGTGTTGGTTTTGGCTGGTGTAGAGTTAATTTTCTTCACAGTAGCTGGTAAGGGGCTGTGTTTTGGATTTGTCCTGATAATAGGGTAGATAATATAAAGATGTTTTTGTTACTGCTGCTGAGCAGTAAGTAAGTCTGAGAATCAAGACTTTCTCTGCTTTTTGTGCTGCTCCACCAAGGAGGAGTCTAGGGATGCACAAGGGGTTGGGAGAGGACACAGCCAGAACCCTGGACCCCAACTGACCCGAAGGATAACCCAGACCATATGGCATCATGCTCAGCATATACAGCTGGGTGAAGGACAAGGGAGGTGCCTAGGGAGACATTTGGAGTGATGGTGTTTGTCTTCCCAAGTCAGTGTCGCATGTGATGGAGCCTTGCTCTCCTGGGGATGGTAGAACCCCTGTCTGCTCATGGGAAGTGGTGAATGAATTACTTGTTTTGTTT
>WEIT01012682.1:42240-57322 GCA_013389985.1 Dryoscopus gambensis | reverse complement strand
CTTTTACCCTTCCAATTCTATCCCTCATCCCACTGTGAGGGTGTAACACCAGAGGGAGGCTAGTGAGTGGGTCTCTGGGGCTGAAGCTGCTAGCTGGGGTTAAACCGCAACAAACAGTTTGGTTAAAAGTCTTTTTGAGTTTATGTGTGTGCTGCTTTTATTTTATAACAAAATAATTTTAATTTTATGTAAAAATTATATTTGAAATTCCCTTTTATCTGTTCAGAGTGTTTTGCTGTCAAGCGGGAACTGATACACATTTCTATTCTCTGTGTTCCCTGAAAGGAACCTTACAGTCCCAGAGTGACCCCTTGGTAGCTATTCTCAGCACCGGTGAGTCATTCATTAGAGCTTTTGAGTCATCGATGGTATCAGTTTCACAGAGGCATCAGAATCACAACTGCACTTGCTATGTAAGAAATAAAAGCAAGTGAGAGACTAAATATATTGGCAAAACTTCTGTTTTCTTGCTTTTCCACATCCTAATTTCACATCTTCTGAAGCCCGTAGACATTAATTATTGAAATGTATTTTGTCACCTGCAAACTTTATTTTGATCAGCTTGATAAGAAAAGATCAAATTTATTGGGCTTTGCTGTGCTGTAGCTAGAAGAGTTTTCTCCAGGCAAAGGATGTTTTGCAGTAACAGTGAATGTGGATTTATTCCTTGAGAGACTATAGTGGGTTGTCTAAGGGATGAAAGAAGTGCACTTTTTGGGATAACTAATTCTAGGACAGAGTTCTGTTTACCCTAGAGTCATAAAACAGGTTAAGGAAAGGCTATTTGACAGGAGAATCTTAAGCAATGAATGAATGACATTTTGATTAATTTCAGTTCATTTACTGATTTAGCTGCAAGTGGCAGCCCTTTCAATTTTTATTTAGTAAATGAAAAAAAAAAATAAATTCAATACAACAGAAATGAAATGCAAGACTCCTTTGAAGACAAATTTTACCATTCTTCTGTGCCACCCTCATTTAACATCCAGAGACTCCTACCATTAGTGATGTCACAATTTGTTTTTAAAGATGAGAAGCTCCACTCTTCCCTCCTAACCTGGTATCACACCAGCCAAGGAATTTCCTACATGCTCTCTTGAGGCTTCAGCTTCGGTCTTCTCAAACAGAGACTCTGGTTTCAGAAAGAATAATTTTCATTTTGAAAGGACAGACTGTTGAGGAGTAGGGGGATAATAAAGGGATTGAAGTCTGAGATTCCTGCAGATCTGCAGCAGTGGAACATAACAACGGCTGGTGGCTCTGATGGTTTCTGGTGCAGTCACACTTGATGCTCTCTTTGCAGGTGGTTGTGGTTTCAAAGGGCTGTGGGAACAGAGCTGAAATAAATTGTCCTTTTAGTGGAGAGTACTCTTTGCAGCCTGCTTGCAGCAAGGTACTTGCCCTGCATCCAGATTTTAACTATACTTGAAGTCTTCCTCAGAGTATTTTCTCTAAGAAAAAATGCAGTTTCTAAAAATAACAGAGAAAATCTTGCATGTATCTCAATGTTTGGTTTTTTTTTTTTTTTACTTTTTCGTGAGGGAAAATTCCCATTAAATATCCTCTTCACTTTTATCTGTACAAGGTAAACCAGAATACTTGAATTGCCCAAATTAATTCAGCAAAACACCAAACTACATTTTCCTGTTGTAATACATTCCTAGCAGAAGTAAGTGTTCTGATCCCTGTTTTTCCTGATTACTGTTCTTCCCAGGAAATTCTATATTCCAGAAGTCTTTGCAACAAATTTCACTCTGAGATACATGGTCAACAGGAAATGCATGTTGCTTGCACATGGGAAGAAAAATTCAGCTAATGAAAATGTAGTCATTGGCTCTCTAGGTTATAAGGAAATGCAGTTTAATGTTAAAATTGCTTGAGAAAGATCTCTGAGTTATTTAACAAATAAAAACTTGTGGAGAGTTAGGTTTTTTTCATCAGAAGTACTAAAATAGTATATTGTTGAAAATTCAAATATGACGATTTTCAGTGTGTATATCTTTATATATAAAGAATATATGTATTCCCATTGCACAGAAATATGGAAGTATAAATCACTTTTCACTAGTGTAATGTGGAGAAAACAGTGAAATGTCAGGATTATGGACGGGGTAGAAATTCCATATTGTTTCACCCAAATAACAATTTGTCTAAATTTTTTAATTTTTTGAACTGTTTACTGATTTGTTATTTAGGACACTTCTTTAATAACACCAGTAGCTGCACAGTAGGTGAAACAGTAAAGATTATTAAAGTGCTTAATATGCTCTTCATTCAGGTGACAAAGTTTGGGGACATTGATTTGTGTCTTCATTTTGGTTCCCACTTGAATCTTCATTTTGGTTCCTGCTTGAATTTATTTACAAGCTCACAGCAAATTTCATATAGCTGGGAACTTGAGAACTCTCTGTCCTCTGAGAACCTCCTTTGCTTGTTGCACAATTTTGCAGTAGTTCATGAAACTTGAGGGATTTAAAAAATATTTACAATCTTATTGCAGTGCTGGCCATAGTAGTCCTATATTTCAAAGGGAGAAAAAAGAAAACGATCGAAGAACTGTGAAGAAAGTACTGTGAACGACTAGCTACGACTGGATATTTATGTCTGCAATTTCACCTTCACAGTACTGCTTTTAGTTATAAAATAGCAGCAGTACTCCTTAGAAAATAAAGCACCCATTTTAAAATATGTTCATCTTTAACTTCTATGTTGTTTTAAGGAGCATCTGCTTTGCTGTCATGAAAATGAAGATAAGAAATTAATTTAAACATTGGACCCTTGGACTGTAAGTTTATTTTTCTTATTATACCCTCAGAATATTTTTTTCCCAGACTAGAGCTTTTTTGCCAGAAAACATAAGCAATGTCACCTAAGAAGTTCACAACTGGGCCATTGCATTGACTGGATCAAGGTTAGATTGGAAAGAAACAAAGAACGAACACCTGATAGAAACTATACTTTGAAAAAGCAGCATGCCCTTGAAAACAGGGAGCAGTAGGTTGTTTGTATGACAGATTTAATCTCTTCGTATGCTTTGGTAGGACCTACACTTAGTTGCATGTAAGCACAACTGAAGGGCACTGTTCAGAGGAGATCTAACTCAGTTTTAAAAAACAGGAAGCTGAAGAAAAAGCTGGGTTTACACAACAGAGGACAAATTTTGCCTTAACCAGCTTATGTACAAATTTTTTGAAAGTTGGAAAGCTCCTTCAAACCATGTCTGATTGAAATGGATGCAGAACTTCCCTGTGCCAGAGGAAACTATTGACTTTCATACAAAAAATTCACATTTTATAACTGTTCAAAAACCCACTTGTGAATGAGAAATTTACCATTGGTTACAAAGGATTTTTTCAGGCTCCAAATGAAAATTTCAGACTGGTAAATGTTAGTTCCAGCCTTCTGTCCCTGGTAGAGAGGATTAAGGTCAACATTATTTCCACTCTGAAAAAGCATTTTAATTAATTACCTGAAGTTTTAAAATATGACACTAATGTATAAAAGTCTGTAAAAGTATAAAAGTCATCAGACTTATGATGATGGGAAAAGCAAGAAGTATGTCTCTAACAGGAGATGGAGGTAGGTGAGAAGAAACAAAGACAATATAAAATTAGTGCTGTGCATGAGTACTTCCTCAGTTGTGGTGAGAACAAATATGAATATCTACAAATATGCTTGAGTAAGAGAAGGTGCAGAGGTATCTTCTGAGAGATGACGGAGACAAAAAAGACCTCAGGTCCAGATTCTCACTCATTTGTGCATGTGCACACACACTGTCAGTCCATCTTTTCAGCAGCAGAAATCTCAGGACTCTATTGCAAACATATCTTCTTTCTGCCAAATTTCTTGTATCCAACCCCTCTGGCTTAACATATCTAGACGTTTAGAACATTAAGTAATCTTTAATCACTCCACCTTTGGCATCTCTAGGCTCAAATCCTAGCAGGATTTAAAAGACTATAATATTAGCATTGAACAAACAATAGAACTCACTTGACGAGACAATCAGCATAGATTTCTTGTAAAGAAGCAAATTTTGTTGCATATTAGATATTCATTATTATAAGCATACCTAGTGATTCCCATTAATACTCTAGCCTGTTTTGCCTTCGTTCTACTTAATTAAAAGTCCAATCAGCACTCACTTTATGGGGTATCAAAGAAGCTCTGAAGTAAAAAGTACACTTTTAAAATTCCTGTAACTTCTAAACTAAAGAAGCAAAAAAGAGGTCAAAAGGAAATAGGACATAGATGAAAATATGCTTGTGCTAGTTAAGAGAGAAAAATAAAGCAGTCAAAATGAACTTGTTCTAAAGCGGATAATCTCTGTCACCCTTTGTTCTAATGAGAATGATTCTGGCTATAGTAAGTGAGATAATCTATCCACTGTGAGTAGATTTATCACAGACAAAAATCACATTTATCATCATGAACACACTTTAGATACCCCACGTAAAGTTGTTGCAAAAGATTTCAGTTTAACAGGTGCTTCCCATGTGCGTTTTTGTTTAAATATAAAAGAAAAAAACCCAACTCCCAGACCCTGGAACTTAACAGTTCAGTATTGTTTGGTGTTTCTCCTGGTACGACCCATTGAATTTGTCAGCTAACTTGTGCACTATTTTAAGCACCAAATAGAGTGATGGTTGTAAGGAGAATCAGATAGTTGCTTATATATGCAAGGAAGAATGTTTAAAGATGGGCAAAATGAATCTGTCCCCTGAGGTACCTGTTTTTCTTTATTAAGCATAAAGAAAATGTAGGCTCCTACTTGAAGAATTACCATATTAATGATACCATATTAAGGTACTTAAGAGTGGCAGAGCAGACCCAAAACAGATCTGTCTAGTTTTGTCATTCTTTAAAGAATTTACCTTGATCTATGTCTCATTTTTTTGCTTACCTCTCCAGAAAGAGAAGTTCTGGAATCTCATTCTTGACTGGGTGCACTCTGCCTGCCCTTTGAGACTTACCAGGTCTTATAAACAATTTCTATACAATAAAACTTGCTTGCATAGTAGTTAATTGCTTCTTCCAGTGGGAAGGAAAAGAAATTTATAAGTCAATGTAGGACAGACAGATTCCCTGTGTAGTTTGTGGGGACTCCCTCCATACCTGAGGGAGTTGTGAGGCTCAGGAGGATTGTGCCATGCCAGCAGCCAAGGCACTGCAGTGAGTGGGAAATGCTGAGGGCAGCGACACTGGGGTGCTTGCAGAGAGCAGAGTCGCTTGGGTGATTTGTTTTGCACACCCCTGTGTGGGCCTGTTAAAATATTGGGCTTTCACCTGAGCAATACAGTATTTTTTTAGGGAATCTTTTCTTGCTACAGCAGGGAAGAAGAAAGGCAGTACTACTCACTCCCTCCTACTTGATGGGCAAAGTTCTTGAGGGCATGGATTTATATTGGTCAGATCTAGTGACCCTGGCTTTTATTTTCATGCACTTACCACTTACACTGAATAAATCCATGCTTCCCTTCTAAGCTGGGGACATTTGAGTATGAATTGCTATCATATTTTATAAATAAGCTAAAAGAAAGGTCATGGACTGCTGCAGGAACAGAACCTAGGACCTCATGTAATAAGTTTCAATCTTCACAAATCATCCATATGGCCTCTCAGATTGAATATGCTTTTCGTAGTGATTCTCTAAGTACTAAACCACAATTTTATTCTTAAGTCAAGGATAGAAACCAAGACAACTGATCTCTAGCACGTGACTGCCAATTAGGGAGTAGTTATGTGATCTAGATTGAACATGTGTGTCAAGATCTCTTCTCACAACTCTGATAATATAAAATGTCTCTGTTACTTAAATGCACTTGACCTGTGGGGGGAAAAAAAGCATAATTGCATGGATGTATGAATTCTATTTGTTTTAATTTTTATTTTTTTCTACTTCTTTTTGTTTGCTGTTGGTAATGTCATGAGAAATTATACCAGAACACACTGTTCTGACACAATAACCTATATTGTTCAAAAATTACCAAAGAGACAATATTAAAGTATTTTATCTCCCTTCTTTGGCTTGGTGATTTACTCACTGAATTAAAATAAATAGATTTCAAAAAAGAAAAAAAAAATCACAGGCAAAAACCTTTACTGACACCAAAAGGTACACCTGACACAACTCAAAATCTAAGAAATCAGATGTCGAGAGAGAAGTTTCCTGAACTCTTTATCACGTTTTCTTTGTTTGAAATACCATCAGCAGCATTCCCCCAAACAACATGAACTTTCTACTTTTATCTGCAACAAACATCAAAAAGAAACATGTATTTCAGCTCACAGACTGGTTTATGTAGTTCCTTGGGGTCTCAGCTTGTTAAGGCAGAATGCTTCCCGAGTGCACAGAACAAGTGTGAGTCAGAGAGACCCGTCTGTTGATACAAAGAGCATGTGAGGTCAGCCTTAAGACTCTGAAGTGTGAGTTTGATGAAGTTCTTGTTTATGCTACTAGAAGGGTTCCAGTAAATGATACAAATCCCACACCTAGTCCATTTGCCTGTACATATTTCCTCCCTGAAATGTATCTTCTGGATAAATAACATAAAATATTATTTTTCTTTTTTTTCTTCCCTTTTTTGTCTTTTTTTCTTTTAATTGTTTCTTTTCTGAATTCACTAACTCACTTATAAATAGCACTGCCACCACAGGAAGTGATAGATTCTGATAAGACATTTTATGGGGTTGACAAAATTGGCTGTTCTTATGTATTAGGCAGAGCAGAGATGTAGAAATGATACACTAACATTAAATATTAGCATAAACATCTGTTGCAGATCCCATCTTTAGATCTAAATCTGGATGAATCAATATACCCTCAAAAGGTCTTGAATACTCAGAATGAGCAGCACACTAGGCTACCTCAAGTTTTAAAACTGTTAGATAATTTTCATAACGTGTAAAAAACTTTAAAAGACAGTTATAAGTAAAATCCTCAATAAACTACAACTGCAACCACATGAGATATGAAAGAACTGATTTTCTCTTACTGTTTGCCATACATATTTACTGAGGATTTAGTCTCAGAAGTAGTTAAATGCTTTGGCTGAAGAGAAGCACATTCATATGAAAATTCTGGGATGTACTAATATAAAAACAGGACAAAATTTGTGAGTATTAGCTGTTTTTGTGGGAAAAGAACCCCCTACCAAAAATACCATATTGTAGTAGTTAAAATAGGACTGAAAGGCAATGAGGTAGATAGATATAAAGAATGTTTTCCATATGCAGGGAGACTAAATTGAATGGACCTCTTCATCTTGGAAAGAACAGCTTAGAGAAATATGACAGTTGCATAAATTTATTGTGTAGAACAGGGAATACTTGTTGGATCTCTTGCAGCATGGGAACTCAGGAGGACACATAAACAATAAAGTTATCAGGTAGTGAGTTTAAAATAAACAGAAGGAAACACTTTTCTGTATTGTTGCATAACTGCACAGTGAGGTAATTTCCACAAGATGCTGCAGATGCCAAAAATATAAATGGACAAAAACAGACTTTAGAGAAATTCATGGGAATACATCCATAAGTAACCCAGATGCAATGTCTGGCTCAGGAAATATTCAAACTGATTGTCGCTACAACTGAGAGGACAGATCAAGAGTCAGACACTTTATACATGTCTTATTTTTTCCATTTTTCTCTATATTCACTAGTAGCCAGAGACTCTCAGGTTCACCCCACCATGGGTCATGACTAGGAAAAATGAAAAATACTCGATTTGTTCTTTTTTTTTCAGATGAACCATGAATTTTTACAGAATCTATAGAAAATACAATATATACATAGAACAGAATTTTCAATTTAAATTACTTTTTTTTTTTTACTTATTTAATGTTTCACAGTTCTGTTTCATAATTTTCCCTTAGCACTGCAGTGGGAGCAGTCTTACTCCCCGCCATAGCTCGACGGCCAAGATGCTTGGGGTGCCTGAAGGCAGGCGCAGGCTGAGGCTCGGTGTCCTCCAGTGAACAATTCCAGCATTCTGTGAAGAGAAATGAGAGCAAAGGCCATTTGATAAAAAAATGCTATTTCATGAAAAGAAGGATTTATAGCAATTTCTCCCAACATTAGCCATGGAAACGTGACGAATCCAAACCTTCAGACGACCTACAGCGAATCACCATTTAGGTTTCTTCTGTAGTTAATAAAGATATAGAAGTGTTAAGGATAGAAAGACTGGTTCAATTCTCTTTCTTTCTCCATTAATTATAGAGAGTTCACAAATAATTTGTTCACAACTAATTATCAAGTTTTTATACAGCTAAAGCGTAAATGTGACCCATAATGTCCAATTTCCCAAATGAATTCCCTTGTCAGTACAGGGGGATTTTTCTCACTCATTTTTCTGTGACATATCCCAGAGCTGAATCTCTCTAAATGCTTTGATGTCTCCTTTTGTTTTCTCCTAAATGTGACTTCCTTTCTGAAGCAAATTATCCTTTATTCAAAGATAGTGGATTCCCAACCCTAAAAAAGCCTTTTATTAATTCATGAACCAGATATAAAATAAACAGTAGCAATTTAATTCTCATCTGCTTATTGCTTTTTCAGGGCCTCGTTGTGTACATGCCATTATCATCCTAACAGCTGCTTGGTCAGTCTCTGCATTCCTGCATTTGCATATAAGCTGAGGCTAACAATAAAGTTTCCAGAAAGTGCCAAGTGAGTCGGTGTTCTTGTAATGTGAAACACTTCTTTAGCGGTCTGAGACCACACATCTCATTTCATGTGGGTTATTGAACAGTTAAGATTTTTCAGTCACTTTACCATCTGGACAGAACAGGAAGTGACAACTCAGTCTCACCATGAGGAAGTCATGATATCCTCAGCTTTCCTGTAGATGCAGTTTTAACACAATTTAATGTAATTATGACAGAGGATTTTGCATGAGAAGAAACAATTTCGTGTTCTACTGCCTGTGTCAGCTGTGACCCTGATGCTGAGTGTGCTGAGTCTTTCTCTCAATATATATGTAGTATTCGAAAGCATTATGGCAGGGATTTTAAGGTAATAAATTGAAAAGGCTACTGAAAAGTATTGTTTAGTATGAGAACAGATAACAGATCAAATTTTAATTTACATGCTACTCAATATAGGAATTTATCACATAACTCCATTCACCACAGGAAGGATGTTTCACCACACAGTCACACACTCAGCACTTTCAGTCTCTACCTGTATATTTTCTCTACAATAGTCTTAGGGTAAACTTGGAAGGCTTTCCAGAAATCTGGAGACTGTATTGCAAAAATCTCAAAAAGTACCAATTGCCATTCTATGAACTCCAGAAGGTAAACAAAATCATATCTACCTATGGAAAATCTAGCCAGGATAGTGTCTATGTTTGTCTTTGAAAATCTGTCCCCCTTTGCCACCTCATCATGTCCACTGATTGAAGGATATCACTACAGTGAAGATCACTGATATTTTTAATTACCATTTGATTTGGTCTCACGGTAAGGAAGGAACCAGAGGAGAGAATGCTTATCCATTGAGTGTATGAGTCTTACAGGCTCAAATACAGCATGTCCTGAAGAAATATTGCTGACTCTCATTGTTTCCGTATTGAATAGCCGATACACTTAGCAAAAAATGTACATTTGCACATTATATAATTCTTTTATATAACTTTATTGTCTTAGCTTTTAGAATATAATGAGGAACTGAGGCACTTCTCTGGGATGTAGCTTTTCCAAGATCCCACAGTGGTCCTTTGTCTAAACTAAAGCTGGAATTCCCCCTGTCCTCCTGCAATTCTGTTTCTCTTGACTCCCAACTTCTTTTACTTGTCTTCAAACCATTGTTTCTTATTCTAAGACATATACGTATAACATGCTTATTTATTCTTTTCTTTTGAACCCTGATTTAGAATTCTCTGTCTCACAAAGCAGACACTGGTAATTTCCATCATGTTATTTAAAAAGTAAAGAAATACTATACTCTGTTTTCTTTTGTAGCTGGCTGAAGTCTCACAATCAAACATTGCTTCCTTCAGCTCTTGAAGGAAAATTAAAAGAAGCTTGTGCCCTGCAGTTATTGGCAGCCTCTACAGTGGTTAATTATTCATATTTCAGGCTCAGATTTACTGTACAGCTTAATCAGCATTTCTCTAGACTTGTGTAATCTAGGAACGGTTTTATGAAGCATGGCAAAATTGTACATACAGGGTCACACCAAAACTCTGCGGATGAATGCACCATTTAAATATCACTATCACCATTATAATGCTCTAAGGAGAAACAGAAATCTCTGTAGTCTGCTGTGGAAAGGATAAAAGTTCTTCCAAACTTGCTTTTTTAATTTAGCCTGGAATTTCCCTGAGGTGTACTGGCAAACAAATGGCCTCTCCTATTTGCTCCTGGGAGGAGGTCAGGGCTCTGATGGCATCCTCACTGAATCTGTGTTAGTGCACTCCAGTTCTCTTTGGGAGGTGAAAAAAGTATTTATTCTGTGATGAAAATGGCACATGGATTCAGGAATGGTTTGGTCCAGAGGTTGTTACTGCTGGGTAGATTATACCACCTAAGGTTTGCCTGTTCACACATTGCCACCTCTCCTCCACCACACCAGTATTTCTGCAGGACAACAATATACCTGTGACCACTCTCTTTAAGTTCTCTAGCCTCATCCAAAGGTGTATGAGAAGTTATCAGACTATATAGAAAACACTCCAGTTAATAATGACAGAGCATGTGCATTACAGCAGACATTTTGAAATTGAATGTAAAAAACCAAATTGGTAATTTTGTCTCAGAGCTTCTCAAACTAAATAACACAGGGAGGAGTCCAAGTATTGCACTAAAAGTGAAGGGATGAGACCAGATTTTGCACCCTGATCATGTTGAGTGTTAAAGCAGTTGGAGAGTCACCTGCACAATTTTTGTTTAGACCATCTAATGTTAACAGAAATGACTATTAAGTTCAGAAAAAAATACAGGCTCTGTTCCCAGTAGTCTGAGTGCTACAACACTCTACGAAAAGGTTAGAAAATTAAGAATGTAGCTAGTTCTCAGGGCCAGGGAAAGAGCTTTGAGATGGTGTATGTTGCTAGATATACACTTGTATCCAGAGGTATGATGTGAGATGTATGGAAGACCCTGGTTGAATGTCCAGTCTGATCCAGAGAGGCCATATGGACACAAGCCATCCTCAGCCACCAGATGTTGGTGCCAGACATCACAGTGTGGACCAGAAGGCTTTACCAATGTGCTGTAACCTAAGTTTTCAGGGGTGGTTAGTCATATTGTAATAATTGTCTGGATGTGATTTTCAGGGAGAAATCTTGGATGTGTCCTATGCCTTATTGCGAATTAGGTGCTTCACATGCTTTTTCTGAGGTCTGGCTTGCCAGTTTGAGCAGCTTCTGTTTACCCTCTCTGCGCTTTGTAAGGCAATGGCAGCTTCCATCAGGAGCTGTTGATGTTGCCTGCAGGAGGGGAAGGTGAGGTGTACATGCAGCCAGAAAGGAAAGCTCTGGTGAGACCTGCTGCAGCTGTGAGGTGCACAGCAAAAGCTACAACTGTGGGATTCATGGAGGTATCACCTGGTTATGAGTCTGGAGTAAGACACCCTCTCCAGACCCCTTGGAAAATGCTAATATCTCTTTATCCCCAGACTAAATGGCATGGGTTAGCATCCTGTGAAGGTAAAAGCCTCACTAAACACACCTGACACAAGCAAGAAGACCTTGCTTGCATAGGGATTGCAGTCATGAGGAACCTTGATCAATGCATTTTATTTCTGTTGAAAGGCATCAACTCCAAGCTGTGACAATTGCATTTTGTGTGTGCATTTTCACCCAAGCAAAATTGGAAAACTACAGATCAGATTGAATAGGTTTTGGCTGATTATCAGAAACCTGATGTCACGTGCATCTTATGTCCCCCAATAGTCCCTGGGGTACATAATTACAGAGTTTAGGAATCAGATTTCCTTTTCAAAAAATGACAAAATTTCGATGTTTCCCACAGAATAGGAATGCATTTTTGTTAAATCGCCGCTACAGTTTTCTCTCATTGAGTCAAAATACTGTGTTTTGTAATTTCAATTAATCTCATTTTAGCACGTTGAGTAGGATACGCTAAGTATTAATTTAGTTAGAATGCAGCTGACTTTGAAAATTAGCTATGATATGCAATTCACAATGAAAAAGAAACAAATAATAAATTGAAATGAAATATAAAAAGGGTTCAATCCAATTTACAGAGAGCTGCATTTGTTATTTATTTTTCTGGTTCTGATAAAACTGTAGTTTGATAGAAAGCCATCTCTTGAAAATTTTCCCCACTCTTACTACAAACATAATACATTTGAAATGAAGTAGTAGGAATATAAGGCATAGAAAACATCCAGTCTCCACAATGCCTCAATTCAATTGTTCTTTTTTAGATTTGTGGAGAGGAACAATTTGACTCAGAACTGTAAAGTGTTATCTGGAGGTGAAAAGACTTATCATATAGGAGTATATAAGCACAGGACTGGAAGAAGGCAGGAGAGATGACACTTACTTTCCTTCCTGCTTGTTTAACTCAGAGCTCAACAGCAGGTACAGAATGTTCTGAGGTATTGCAAAAAACTCATTAGTTCTCTATAAGGAAAGTTTGCCCTGGAGTTCACAGTTATTATCCTTGAAGCTAACAGTGTGAGTTGAAATTCTATGCAGCTTTGGAGCAGCATGTTTCTGCACTTACTGTGTCACCTCAGCTGAACCCTTTTGGCTCCTAGAGGCTTGCTGCAGCCCATCAGCAAAATTACAGGTTATGGTGAACAAATGCTTCAAGTTCTTGGGTAAATTTTGGATTAATCAATGGAAATTTTTACAGCTCTAGTATTTTTCTGCTGAAAGAATAATTATTTTTCCTATTTTGCCTTGAAATGAGCAAATGGATAGCACAGACCCCAAGACTAGAGCATAAACACACATAGTTCTATAGCTTCATGGGCTCAAAATTTTATTCAGTCACATGAGTGCTGTCCATTGAATTCCCCAGTCTCTTACTAAACCTGGAATTACTATTGGCGCTGAACAGCAGGTAGAATGCTCTTTGCTTGCAGGTGCAATATACTGAGCAGCATTCATAAGACTTTTCCCCACAAGAATCATTTATTTGAATGGTAATTCCCCCATTTTTTTTCTGTTTACACATTGGTGCTAGAAATCTATGAAACCTGGGTGTATATGGTGTAATTGCAAATACAAGAGGCAGATGCAGATGCAATGGACCAGATTTTGAGAGCTTTGTGCTTGGCTGTGAGAACTGAGTTGTTAAGTGGCCTCCATCCAATGCTGCTGGCTAGTGCTAAGGTCTTCATTCACTGTGAAGCAAAAGACAGAGCTGGATTATGTTCATCTCTAGGCTGACCCCAGTGAGGTTGGTATGGCTCCTATCTAAGTAACTGTGTGCACTCCTCACAATGAAACCAGATTAAAACACCCAGCCAAAACGCCCCCATATGACAGCCCATTTGTACAAAATTCAGAGCTAGACTGAGATTTAAAATGCCTCTATAGGAATTTTACTGTCTAAATGCTTGCTGCTTCACTGCACGAGAAATTAATCTCCAGAAATTCAGACTAAAATGTTTCATCACATTATAAACTAACATTTTGCATATAAACCAACTCTTTCAACAGTTTGGCATCTTTATATTTAGGTGCCTTGTTAATTCCTTTTTACTAAATGGATAATTCAAAAATAGGAAATAGGACCTATCATGTACCAGAGTAAAATCCAAATGCTATATGATACATTTGGTCAAAATCCAAGGCTTCTAAACTTTATTGTAAAGTAATCCAAGGTCAACTGCATGTATACAACATGCAATCTCTGAAATTTAATTTGTAGCTTGAACAGGACTTGTCATTTCTTCATTAGAATCTAGGGTAATTGTGTTGTTTTGCATGTAATGGAAGAAGCCCAAATTTACTGCTTGAGATATGAATACAGTCTATACACTTGTGAGGGCAGTGCCAGAGGGAACATCCTTGGCTCAGTGGTAATTTCTGAGCTGTGTAGTGGACACTAAGGTGATCTGCAGTCCAGATGACAACTCACCTCAGAGTGTGCTTGCTTCTTCAATAGAATTTTTATATTTCTAAATTATATGAATTACAGTGAATCTTCCAGCAAAGTGCAATGTGTCAGGCAATGACACATAGAAGGTTAAATGGGATCCTTTGAAAGTCAGTGGACCTTAGTTCAGTGTTTCCACTTCCAAAAGGAAAGTCAACACAGGGTGAAGATGTGTCCTCATAGCAGGGTTGCAACTGATTTCTCTTCTCTCTTGGCAGGTGAAGGCTCCTTCACCAAGTTTTCCTATTTTGGCATGATGCGGTGAAAGGGACTCTTTCTCTCACCTTAGTGCATCAGGGCCCTATCCTGAACTAAGCATTCCTCTTTTCTGAGAGGGAAGTTTACTAAAAGTAGTAGGCTGGGGCTGTGCCTCAGGAATGTAGGCAATAAATAAGAGGACTGGAAGCACTGCCAGTCAGGAAATTAAGAGGAAGTGTCAGAAGATAGTTTAATTGGTTATAGCCCTTTTGTCATGCTCAATGCATAAACCTTGGAGCACATCACAGCTGATGATAAACTCACAAGCAGAGAACAACACAGTGGAGCAGAGTCTGTGGTTTGTTCAAATTGCCTTCTATTAAGGACACACATCTCAAAGTGAGGGAGCCTCTGTGAAGACTGGATATAAGACAGACCAGATTTTAAATGAATTATTAAAATGAGCTCTTGGGTTGTAAGGCAAACACTGTCACTGTGGTAATTCCATGCCACCTAAGGTTTAGAAGCACTCAAACCTTCACTACACAGTGGTTTTCTTGGTAAACATGGTTTATGATTCTGTTATTACCATCCCTGTAATCTGCTTCTACCAGAAGGGCTGTCAAATCAGATTTCAGTAGTGGATATTTGCAAGTACCAGTGTCTTGTTCACTGACTTTATTTTGCTTCTTAAGATTGGGCTGCTGTTGAGGACAATGAGAAAAATGTAAAATCTTCAAATTTGATGCTTCTTTGGTGTTCAATGTTTCATGGCTATGCAGCAAAAGTGTTGCAGTGAC
>WEIT01012682.1:4485-38863 GCA_013389985.1 Dryoscopus gambensis | reverse complement strand
CCATCCTTTTTTTCCTTCACCTGCCATGTCTTTGCCCGCTGTTCTTTAACATGTTCATGCTCACAAACACACTCACACTCTCACCTTGTTTAATTGCTACTCCTTCTGAACTCTTCCAATTCTCACCTCCCTATTCCGAGTCCCATATTTCATCTGTGCCAATTTTTATTGCTGCCACTTTTATCTGTGTCTCCATCAAGCTTCCATCACCCTTTGTGTTACCGCAAACGAATGATCAGGTGGGAAGTGTATCTGCTCTTTCATTTTTCCTTCTTTTAACACCAGTGTGATTAATCCTGGTCTTTCTGATTGGTCCGTGCAATGATGATTGAGCTGTCGCTCAGACTTTCCCCAGACAGCTTCAGAAAGAGATAAGAAGCAGTCTCAGTAGCTTCCACATTAATTCCGAATGCTTCTTGACATTTCCAGCTGAAATCTTCTGCAGTCTATGTTTATTTAGAGATACTGTGGTCAAATATGAAACCATATCTCTTTCTCTCTTTTTTTTGTCCTCCCTGATGTTAAAAATAACATAAATTAAACAAACCAAAGTAAAATAAAATAAATCATACAGCCTGTGCATGATCTAGGTTATCTATTTTGTGCTTAGACAGTATATAAGGACAGCACCCAAAAGACCTCTTCCAGAAGGGATTGAGCTCTTGCTGATTTCTATTCCATCATCCATTTCCTCATCACAAGGTGATGGCAGAATAGGTCAAGTACCCGCAGCTCTGTGGGCATGATGGTGATGCAGAGGAATCCCTTTGCCTGTGGTCTCTTACCTGTGAGAACACAGGATTATAAAGGCTATCTGCTGTATGTTTATTCTATTTTTTAAAATTATTTATTTATGACAGTGACTCTGACATTGTGAGGTATTCTATTTATCACCATTCTGTCCAAAACAAGCATTTCTATTGCCATTACCACTATTGCCTCGATTTCAGTATTTGGACCACAGGCTACCATTTAACTGCAGCTGTTGAAATTGGCTGGATTTTTATGATACCAGTTGCTGAAGCTATAGTATGTTTATGTTAATCTTAAAATTTATATTAGTACAAAAGTAATTGAATACTAAAGCTGCTTAATTTGCCTTACAAAATCATTTCAGTAAAATAATAACAAGTATGAATCTTTATTCTTATGGCATCAAATAAATCTGGCCTCTTGTGCATAAGAGTTATTTCAAAATAGAATTAACTATGAACAGACCTACAGGGAATTCCTGCCCTTGTATCACAGGAGTTTTAAGCAGCTTTTTTTATGGCAGGAATCAACATGGATAATATTACAATTCAGATGGGCAAAATAAACAAGTGCAATTTCCTTTAATCACCTATGAATATGCATAAATAAAATATCTCCTCTGTGGATTAGCTATCAGAGGCTTATTGCTAGTGTAAGAAAGCTAAAAAAAAAAAACAAATTGAAAGAAAGTCAATCAGCTGAGAATAGTCAATCAAAAAACCTTCCCTCATCCCAAGTAGATTAAGTGGCAAGATGATTTAGGCATCACATAAGTATTCCACAAAGTCCACAGGCTTTTAAAAATTTTTTTCAATCTTAGTCAAGACAGTATCCTGAATAACAGTTACAACAGTTCCAAACAAATAATGAAGCCCAGAGAATGGCATGTTTATTTTCAAATATTTATAGAATGACTTGGATAACTACAGCAAAGGAAGAGCAAATCCATCTTAATTGGTATTAAACAGCAAATAAAACGGCATAAGCAACTCCTTGGTGTAAAGAGCTTAAAGACTAATTGCAGGCACTGTGGAACGAGGAAAAGGAAACAAGACATGTCAAACATGATGAGAGAAGAAAGGACAACAATCCCTCTTTCAAGGTCGCATGGTTAGCAAATGTTTACTGCTACAAGATGCCTCTACACATGTTATTAAGGAGACTCTGATTCTCCTTTGGACATGGATTTCCTTACTTTATCAGAGCAGCAAAGAAAGCTTTATTTGAAGTAACATTTAATTCTTGAATGGGCCAAGGGCCCATTTGCCCCTCTGAGCAAAATTACCATGTCAGGAATTTTCAGATCACCTGAAACACAGTATCTGTTTATATGTGCTCATCAAATATGAATTCATTCAACCTCACCATGGGCAAAATGGGAATGCTATGCTATACGTCATTTGCCAGGAAAATGTAGAAATCCTAATGGGGCTCCTCGGATGTCAAGAGGTAACTTGTAAAGAAAAAAACGACAGTGTCCATGTTTGAATCTTAAGATAATCTTGGGATAATCTAGGGAAAGTGCAGGAGAAGTAGTAATATTAATAATTTGGTGGAAAAGCATTATGAAGATATTGTGTGTGTAAGGGAAAAGGCTTCTAGATCCAAGGAAATTGATGTTATTGGTGAAGCAGTGACTGCACACAGTAAAAGTTAACATGCTTAGGAGACTTGCACATGCTGTATAGAATCATAGCGTGGTTTGGCTTGGAAGGGACCTTAAAGACCATCTAGTTCCCATCTCTCTGCCATGGGCAGGGAAACCTTCCACTAGAGCCTCAACTAACCTGGCCTTGGCAGCACTTCCAGGGATGGGGCAGCCACAATTTCTCTGGGCAACCTATTCCAGTGCCTCACCCCCTCACAGTGAAGAATTTTTTTCCAATATCTAATCTAAACCTACTCTCTTCCACTTCAAAGCCATTCTCTCTTGTCCCCCTGTCACTATGTGCCCTTGTACAGTATCTCTCCATCTTGTAGGTCACCTACAGGTACTGAAAGGTCACAGTTAGGACCTTTCTTACTCAGGAGTGGGAGAGGTGATGATGGTATTCAAAGAGTGCAGTATTGGTTTCCAGTGACTTCTTTGAGAGTTATGAAGTTACCAACAGCTACAAAAAATCAATATAAACTCTTTCCAAAGAATCACAGTAGCATGTTTTATACATTTCAATACTAATATCAATTACCATCAAAAATAAAATAATAAGGAGTCAGGCTTAGTGTTAATAATAATCTTTGAGATCTTCAGATGAGAGGCACTGCAAAGGACACATATTTTTTAGTAACATTAAGGTAAGACTTTTTTTTTCCTCCCCTCGAGCATTATTACCTGTAGGATGAATTTGGAAACAAAATGCTAGGCTGTGGTCTCTTTCGTTTTTATGTGCAATCCAACCCTGCTATCTCATTTCAGCTGGAATTCACATATGAGATGAAGAATAATAATTTTGTTTGGCATGTGTGATATTGTCCAGCTATTTTTACAAGAATGCTCAACACAGCTGTATGTTTCAGTCTCATAATATACTTCTTGTATGGTTACAAGATTCAGCTATTTCATACCCAATGCTGTTAAAACCAAATAGGGTCACTAACTTCCTATCTAACATTTCTTCCTCATGGAGTTTTTCAAATTGACAAATAGGTTCAATGTGGGTTCAAGATATTTTTTGAGCCTTGCTTTTTGCTGGTACTTCTTAAAATTCCAGCCTCTTCTACCTCCTTCTCCCCAGGCATTACAGATTAGACATAAATAGACACCATTCTTGTTCAGGTCACCTGTGGTTATGATTGCCTTATGATTCCTGAGCTGCTGGGAAAGTATTCATTTTCCATAAAATTTTGCCTTCACTATCAACCTGCTTGTCAATTTAACATTCATTCTCCTTATGTCAAGATATTGTGTACAATTCTATTCAGATTGCAGTTTCCATTTTTCTTCAGGTGGTTCAGAGAATGTAAATAAAAGGACACTTAAGAAAAATAATTTTTTTCTGTTTTGTTGTGAAATTTGATTTTAATTTTCTACATTTGTCTCCAGTATTAATATATGTCACCCATGAAACCTTCACGAGGTGCAAATGACTACAAGCCTGTTTAGCTAAATAAAAGATGTTAATTTATAGTGTCTGAGAGTATGGTCCCAAGATTAGAATATAACATTGTTTAACCATACCTTTTTCTCTAGTGTGATTCTGACAACTTCACTACTATATTAATTTCTACAGTGAGGAAGAACATATGCCTTTGCTTTATACTAGGACAAGATGGATCATATGGTTATTTACTTATTATTTTTGTCCAGTATTGCACATCTGAGTGGGTAAAGAGCAACCTTGTGACAACCACAGAATCACAGACTCCACTGACTTGGAAGGGACCCACAAGGATTGTCTAGTTCGACCCCTGGCCCTGCACAGGACCACCCACCCACGAGAATCACACCACGTGCCCAAGAGTATTGTTCAAAAGCTTCTTGAACTCTGTCAGGCTAGTACTGTGACAACTCCTGAGGAGCCTGTAACAGTGCCCAACCAGCCTTTGGGTGAAGAACCTTTTTCTGATAACTAATCCAAACTTCCCCTTACTCAGCTTCAGGCATTCCCTCAGGTCTTGTCACTGGCCACCGCAGGGAAGAGATCAGTGTCTGCCCCTCCTCTTCTCCTCACAAGGAAGATGTAACTGCAGTGAGGTCTTCCCTCAGTCTCCTCTTTTCCAGCTGAACAGACCGAATGATCTCAGCCACTCCTCATATACCTTCTCCTCAAGGCCCTTCACCATCTTCATTCCCCTCCTTTGGATACTCTTTAATAGTTTATTATCTTTCTTATATTGTGACACCGCAAAACTGCCCCCAGTACTTGAGGTGAGGCCACCCCAGTGCAGAGCAGAGTGGGACAATCCCCTCCCTTGCCCGGCTGGTGATGCTGTGCCTGATGCCCCCAGGACAGGGCTGGCCCTCCTGGCTGCCAGGGCACTGCTGGCTCATGTTCAACTGGCCAGTGACCAGGACCCCCAGGTCCCTTTCCATGGCACTGCTCTCCAGCCTCTCATTGCGCAGTCTGTACATAATAACCCCTGGCCTGATGAGTAACAGGTGCACTGTGCAGATAGCTGAAATTCTTTAATCAAAATGAATTATTCAGCAAAAGTGATTTCCCACCTTGCAGTCATATTATAATGGAGATTGTCACAAAGAAATATTTCATACTAATTTCTAGTGGCAACAAACTTTTTTATACCATCCTCCTTTCTCCTGCATTATTTTCTTCACAAGATTAACAGTACAGATCACCTTTGTCTGAACACTGTCATGCACAGCATCTGTTATTGTGATTGTTCTGCCTTCTTTTGAATTTAGTCTCTTTGAGCCATGTTTCTGTAGGTATTCTCCCACACCTAATGGCACAGTCAGATCAGTCACACTGTTCTTAGACTGCTTTACTGTGATTATTTTATGGAGATGCTGCACATGTCTTGATTTAATCTTACATATGTGAATGGTTCTGCTAAATTGTGCAAGCTGAACTTATGTCACTAAAGACAATGCATTGTGTACACATACGGCTTTGATTTAAGATTTATCAGTACCTATTAACTGTATTTGTAGTTAATATTATACAAAATGTTACAATAGGAAACTGGTTTTATGATTCTTAAACTCTGAAAAATATTCATTATGTGGTAGAAACCTTGTATTCAGATTAAATGTTTTTATCATTCTATCCTAAATCAGCTCTTTGCTTTCTGAAAATACCTAGTCTTGCCCATCTGAAGATAACCTTACAGCTTGTGAAGATCTACCACCTTAATGTGTCATTAGATAGGTACCTGGGATCTGTCTGGGAGGGAGGAAGGATATGACCAACCTAATTTCAGAAATTTGCCTTCTACCATGTTTTGAAAATTGCTTAAATATGACCAAACAGTCAGGCTTTTAAAAATTTCAGTTCACATACTTTCAGAGCAAAAAGTCTAAAACTAGCTAGATTATTTCCTTGAGGATATCATTGCCAACAAAGGTGGCCACAATAAGGACTAGGAAGAGAGATTAGGGAAGACAGAGATGAGCGTTAAAAGAGTGACAGGTATGGGGGAAGGAATATTGTCAAGGGAATGGAGGGAAAGCAGAGGAAAGCAGAACTAACAAGTCTATCACAGCTGGAATAAATGTTTTCCATAGCCCAGGATGGTACTTCACATTCTTTTATTGTCTAGCAAGTGCCTGCAATACATACAGGAAATGGAGGGTTATTTACCCTGTGGAAACTGGGGCACTACAAAGAACAGATGTCTGATTCTCATATGTGACATATTCCTCTACAAGGCTTCTGGTGTATTCAATCCATTGGTTAAATTACAGCACTGACCAGATACCTCCTGCAAATTGTTTTTTGGCTTCACGACTGAGTTCACACAGCTTCCCACATAATTAACACTGATATTGTTAAGATGCAGAGAAGTGATAATGTTTTTTCCTTATGACATTGCAATACCCAAGACCTTTCAATGCTGTGGAAAAAAGAAAATAATTCCCGCCATTCTCATCACCTTCACTCAGCCTGAACTTCACTTTGGAATAGCCAGAGACTATCATTCAGGGCAATTGCCCAGAGTGTGAGACATCATATTTCACATTTCTTCTTTCAACCAAGATGAAGACGACTTGAACCTTTGTCTTTCACACTATTGCCTGGAGTTTAGTGTTACAAAAAAAATTCTTCAGGTAACTTTGACCAATACACGTTTCATTCAAACTGATATGCTTCTGTGGATGTGTTTCAATGTCACTGAACACAAAAAAGCCATTATACTGAGAAACTCTTGCTGAGTTCTCCTTTGGAAAGCTGCTAGTGGTGGGAAGCAGAGAGTGTAAGTCACCTTTTATATAATTTGGAGGGTGATGGAATTTGAAAAAGTGATAAAAATATGATCCTTTTACTTCTTTTTGGAAAGCAGTGCAGGATAGAATTTTAAGGAAAGTTGTTTCTCATATTAACCTTAACACGTTCTGAATTATTACTTTTTGGTATTTTTTTATAGCTGCACCTAAGTCACATTGCGCAATAATGGTATAAACAATGACCTAAAGAAAGTGTTTTCTAAGTTCAGACAAGGCAGAGTTAAATAGAGGTTGTGAACAAGGGTAAAAAAGAGTTTTAGAAAGAGCTGCCATGTCACAAGGGGAAGAAAATATGGTTATATAGGTGAGTAATCAGCTCATTTAATGGCCTTAAAACAAATAAATGACATCAATTTCTTTTACTGGACTTCAATGCTTACGCATTACAGAACTTGCTAGGTAAATCCCAAATAGATTCAGTATAAAGAACAGGTGAATTTTCTCTCATACTAATTTCCATCTGCTTTTAATAATTGGTGTATTAATGCATATTTTTATTTACTCTGAAGAGTAGGAAAATGCCTTATTCTTTTTTCTTGCTTTTGATCTATTGATTTTAACTGGAAAATATATGTGGCACTTATGAAACACAGACTTTGATAAAAAATGATGTCTAATTTTTCCTATGAAACAGAAAATATAGGGAGAAATGAGCAGTAAGGTAGATAGAAAATAGTGTATTTCTTAAAGGAAAAAGCCCAAAAAATCAAAACCAAAGCATCAAGTGAGGTATGCTGTTTTATTCTGTTTATTTAAAGTAAATAGTGTTGCAGATTTTTTTGGTGACATTTTATTGATTTTTCAGTTATGAACTAGACCTCCAGCTACTTTTAGGAAAGATCATTCTCACCAAAATGATGCAGATTTACAAGACCTAAGAGTCTTGTTTATTAACTTTAACTTTAACTTTCTATGCAGGTTGTCCTGGGGTGACTGTATGATACTATATTCCTTATCATCTGCTTATTGCCCAGACATGAGTCCTGTACCCTTTAAGCTAGGTCCAGGAGAGGGGGGTGGGAAACTGGTGGAAATCTTTCAGTGGCCTGCATTCAAAACACAGATAACTCCCTCAGTTTTTCCCCAGCTCTCAGCTCTGTTTCTCAGGAGAGAGACGGAGAGCTAAAATTCTTTATGTTTTAGCTAGCCTCTTGCCTGTGAGCTGAGGCAAGTTTCTCCTGGGACTGTGGTTTCTTCTTCTTCTTCTTCTTCTGGAACTGTTCAGCTTTGCTCTGGTCTGAAACACCAGAACATCACCAGGAGCCCCATGCCATGGCCCAGAGGGGAGGCCGTGAGGTGCCACATCCTGGCTCTGGAGGACCTCAGAAGAAGCTGAGCAGGACTCTAAAAAGTCCACCATCTTTCTCCACAGCGAGAAGGTTTATTATCTAACATTATTCATTCCCCCCCACCTCTTTTGTGCCTCTGTGCACCCTGCTTGTTAAATAGACAGTCTTTTTTCACTTTCCTCCAAGGAATTGCTTTTGAACCTGCAGAGGGGCAGCTGCCAAAACCCGCCTTCCATTAGAGGACATGTTCATCTCAGGACATTTCCTCCTAATTTGTCTCAAACCAAGACACAGGTCAAATTCATCTTCAGCTGATTTAGATTTAGGATTCTTGGAGCTTCACTGCCAAAAAGAAGAATTTGTGGGGGTTTTTTTGTTTGTTTTGCTTAGAATAACAGAATCACAGAATTGTTTGGGTTGGAGGGGAACTTGGAGATGGTCTTGCTTCAACACCCCTGCCATGGGCAGGGACACCTTCCACTAGACCAGGTTGCTCAGAGCCCCAGCCAACCTGGCCTTGAACACTTGCAGGGATGGGGTACCACAGATTCTTGGGGTGGCCTGTGCCAGTGTCTCCTCATTCTCACAGCAAAGAATTTCTTCCTAATATCTCATCTAAATTTACTCTTTTACAGTCATATCATTATTGTTTGTCCTGTCACTACACGCTCCTGTAAAAAGTCCCTCTTAAGTTGTCTTGTGGCCCCTCTAGGTACTGGAAGGTCTCCCTGGAAACTTCTCTTCTCCAGACTGAACAACCCCAACTCTCTCAGATTTTCTTCCTAGAAGAGGTGCTCCAGCTCTCTGATCATAATCACGGCCTGTTTCTGGACTCACTCCAGAAAGTTCACGGATTTCTTGTTCTGGGACCCCCAGAGCTGATGCAGCACTGCAGGTGGGGTCTCATCAAAGCAGAGCAGAGGGGCAGAATCCTCCCTCATCCTGCTGCCCATGGTGCTTTGGATAGAGCTCAAGATAGGGTTGGCTTTTTGAGCTACAAGTGCACATTGCAGGCTCATGTTGAGCTTCTCATCCACCAACAACCCCATGTCCCTCTGCTCAGGGCTGCCCTCAGTCTTTCTTTTCCCAGGCTGTATTTGTGCTTGGGATTGCTCCAAACCAGGTGAAGGATCTTGCACCTGGCCTTGTTGAATGTCATGAGTTTCACATGGATGCAACTCTGAGGCCTCTCCAGGTCCCTCTTTATGGCATCCCTTCCCAGCATGTTGACTGCACCTCACAGCTTGTTGTTATCAGTGAAGTTCCCAAGGGTGCCCTCGATCCCACTGTCTGTATTTCTTGTGTACGTTGCCAAGAAAGATGTCAAATAGTGCTGGCCCCAACACCATACCCCGAGGAACCCATTTGTCACTGGTGTACACTTTGTTTTCCTTTTTTTTTAAAATAAAAGTAAATACCTGATATCCCTTCATGTCATAAAACATATTTGCTACAATGTACCACCACCATAGGGACTACCTACTAGTGATCCAATTCTATAATAAACAGCAGAAGTGTATGTGGAGGAAAGCTGAGATGGAATTATCACAACTTATAATCTATACTTCCAAAGGAAAGGACAGGATTTATTTCATCCACATAGCAGCATATCCCCCTTCTCCTGGGTTTTCAGGTTACTCTCAGTTACTCAGCTTGATGTGCTTCTGATCTTTAAATATAGTCATGTCTATTTTGCAGCGAAGAAAAAAAATAATTAAACACATTTATCTTTTAAAAAATAGAACTCTTACTGGTGCTCTTGGATTCTGACAGGATAGTAAACAATTTTATCCAAAATCAACAGCTGAGCTTCTAAACTAGGCACTTATATAAATTGTCTTGCAATGATAGTATTTATCTACAAACAGAGTTAATTCATTTAAAGGTACAATGTGATCTTAAAATTATCACTGCTCTCTTTTCCTCTCACAGTGAATGAAGCTAAACAGAGTAAGACATCCTTGCCCTATGTAAAAAGTTGTAGAGATATTAAAGAACAGCTGTTACAGAATAACAAACCTTGCATGACAGAATAGGTAAGTTCATGTCTTTTACTGCCAGCTGCCACTGAAAACCTTCATACGAATCATGCTTCTTTCATGCTGCAAATATGAACACACAGACCTGCAGCTGTATCTCAGATACCACTGAATGAATATTTGTCAAGGACTCTCTATTTGAAGATGACTCTCAGGAGTCATCCTCAAATCATGCTGGTATTGACCTTGGATTTTTCTCGTAGTCTAGTAATTATCATAAAATAAAATTGACCTTTTTTACAATGTCAATGTACAATAGACAACAAATGTACAATAGACATTGTACGTTGTAGACAAATGTACAATGTACACTAGACAACAAATCAAGTTTACATACACTTAAAGATGTTTCTAAGTGTTAATTATATAAAACCCTTTCGTTTCATATTTTTCTTCTAATATGAAGCTATGCCTTCTAAAAGGCTTTGCAAATTGTAGGTTGTAGGAGAAAGAAAATAGGGAAACTGTCCATAACTATTTTTTAGCTGTGACCTTACACTGCTTGAGACCTAAAATGTAACATTTTTGTATACAGTAGCAAATGGTTTTATCATTATTTTATTAAATTTCATAGGAAAGGAAAGCAATAATGCATCAATGCTTCATATTTTCTTTAAGGGAAAAGCTAACCTGGGTCACAGAAGGCCAGTGGGAATACATACTGTAGGCACCATATTTATTCTACTTGTAAATGCCAAATGATTCAACATCTGCAAAGCCACATTTAAAGAAAAACTTTCCCAGATCATTTGATAGCTTTTACATCTGCAGCAACGTACTGTGGGTCATATATATGGCTGCCTAAGCTGGACAGGGAACATTTCTGTTAGGATTTTTTTTCCATGGCTAACCTCTATGGGAAAAATATTCTGAAATTCCAAAATAGTAACTATAATCTCATGTATAAGATCTCCTTTTTATTCTTCTAGGAAGGATCAGATTTATACATAAAATACTGTTTCAAGGTATCAGCTAGTTCAGAGGATATTTAAAAGCAAGTGCTTGGAAAACACAAAATCTTTGTCTATCTTTGTTTCTTGTAGAAGTACATATTTCTCAGTCACTTAACACCTGTGCAGCACTGTCACAAAAGGCAGTAACATGGTGGAATTTATGAGTAGAATCTTCAGTACTGCAAAAGAAGGGTAAATCTCAAGAAATTCTTTCTCCTTCCAGGGGAAGCATCTGAGCTTTATTTGGCTATGTTCCACATTTTGCATATTCCTTGCTGCATCCTCTGTGTGCTGTCATTTGAGAGACTCCAGTGGGAGTCCAGAATGCACTGGGTGCTACTGAAAGATACAGAAAAGATTAGAACACATTTTCCAATAATTAGGCAGGAATGCTTCCATTGAGGTCATTGCAGAAGTTATTGTCTTAGCTGGAGTAGTTGAAATGTTTTGTTTAACGCACATAGTTGCTTTCTGACATAGAAGAATCTATTCCTATTTCACTTGGAAGAAGTTTCTATTGTAAATATATTGCAGCAACTGTGTTGCTTTTTGGCTTATATAGACACATGATAGTTAATTATAATTTTCAAACTAATTAGGCAGATAAAGTTGGGAATAAAAATATAAATAATAGTTCCTTTCTCTCTGCTTCCATCCTGTTTAGCTGGAGGTGGGGAGGGGGAATCCTAAAGAAATCATTACCTCTGCACAACATTGTCAGTATGACTTGAGTCACACCAGGCACCATGTGACTGGGTACAACACAAAGCTCTTGCTCTTTAAACTCCATTCTGCACACCTCCTATCCTTGACACACAGGACGGCTTCTGCAGTGTCTGGACTACTTTTTTTGCAGGTCATAAAGCTTTATACAGAGATTTTGTCATCAGACTCAATGACCTGTGAAGGAGCTTGAACTTACCAACCCATTCAGGCTTGATTTCAGGACTCGTGTAACTGCTGCTGCCTTTCTTAATCTTTATCGGTCACGTTCTGTTCATACTTTCCAATAAAAAAATTCCTTACTAGAGTTGCAATTCATTTTAAAAAAAGGATGCATTACCTTCAGTTAAAGAAAGAAGAGTGATTGGACTAATTAATCTCTGACAGATTGGAAAGGGTCTTTTTCTTGGGTACAAAACAAATATAGAAGAGCGAATCCTTCCCATGGTACCCTCTTTCACATGCCTGCTTGAATCACTGTCTCCTGCCGTAAACAAAGGATGTTCTTCAAATTCTACATCCTCTGCTCCTTAGACTACCTCGAAGTACAAAATAATCTAATCCAAGTATCCCTTTACTCTAGAAAGTATTTTTTCTATTAGGTTACTCCTATCCTCCTCCCCATTCCGCTGGGGTAGGGGGAGAGAGTGGGAATTGAGTGAGTGGCTGCGTGGTGCCCAATTTCCATCTGGGCTTAAACCAAAGCAGAGGTGAATGATGAGTGGGCTAAAATACATGATGTTCTCACTGATCGGTAGAATAGTTTCCACCTCTTTTTATATATATATATATATATATATTTGCCCATGAAATTAATTTTTAAATATGATTCAACACTCATAATTTTTTGGGTGTCATTCAGTCATTCTTGTTTCCCTTTGATGGCAATACAGATATGCTCCCAAGATATAGGATGTACCCAAGGTAGGTGCCTGTTTCCATTGGTCATAGTCCCTGAAGTTTTAGTCAGCTTGCTTCCACCTTAGTCACATTGATTGAATATCTCAGTTCAAGCAGTAAGAATTCTTGCCACAATGATAGAAAAATGGCAGTCCAGATAGGATAAGTTTATTCCATTTGGATAAAAAATCATTTTTCTGATTGTCTTGAAGGTCTAGTAAATTTTCCCTATATTAGTTGATACAAAGGCCTCTTCCCCTGATTTTTATGAAAGTAGAATGCATGTTCCTCTTTCTACTACTTCGATGTAGAAATTGAGAAGAAAGTTGAGTAAAGCCCCTTGAAGTCAAAATGGTATTTAAACAGAATTAATTACTAGTTAAAAAAGGAGTTTAAAAAGTCTCTTTGAGGGATTAACTTTTCATACAAATAGAATGCAAGAACTATTTGTTCTAAAGTAAGTACAGGTCGATTGATATGGTCCATTAAGTGGTACTAGATTGTTGAACACAAAAAACCATAAAGGTGTTTTTAGCTTAGCAACAATATTAGCAATAGTGATTTTTTTCCTTTCATATATTGTTTTTACTGTATAAGTGATTGATATTTCCTATGATGTAGCTAAGAATAAGATTCTATGTGTGATAGCTGTGGCTGGGCTAGAGTTAATTTTCCTCATAGAAGTTGGTATGGGGCTGTGTTTCGGATCCTGTGCTGAAAATAGTGTTGATAATACAGAGATGTTTTTGTTTCTGTTGCTGAGCAGTGCTCACACAGCCACAAGGTTTTCTCTGCCAGTGAGAAGGCTGGGGGTGCACAAAGATTTGGGAGGGGACACAACTGGGACAGCTGACCCAAACTGACCCCAGGGATATCCCAGACCATGTGGTGTCATGCTCAGCATATAGAGCTGGGGGCAGAAGGAGGAAGGGGGGTGGGACATTAGCAGTGATGGTGTTTGTCATTCCAAGTCACCATTCCACATGATGGAGCCCTCCTCTCCTGGGGATGGCTGAACTTCTGCCTGCCCATGGGAAGTGGTGAGTTAATTCCTTGTTTTGCTTTGCTTGTGTGCACGGCTTTTACTTTCCCTATTAAACTGTCTGCATCTCAATCCGGGAGTTTTCTCTCTTTTACCCTTCTTATTCTCTCCCCCATCTCAGTGGGGGAGAGTGAGTGAGTGGCTGTTTTCAGCTGGGGTTTAATCATAACACTTTGCCAGATAAGCCCAACAAAAGCACTTTTGCCACTTAATATTGCATGAACAGGTTCTGAACAGGTTGCATTCTACTGCTTTAAAAAATGTACTTTCTTAACTTCTGGCACAATGAATTTATTTGGTTTTCTTTTTAAAAGTCATATTATCATGTCACAATTGCCCTTCTTTATTCATTTTAGATATCTCATTCAATCGATCCAAAAATCTCACCTGTATTTTAGGGTCATTGAGAACAAAGATTTTTTGTTTTTCTTTGTAGTGCTCAGTGGAACAAAGTTTTCTTCATGTTCTGAAAATACCACAATAAATTAACATGAATTCTTTCAAGTAATGCCTGATCAGTAGTCTAAAGCAATAAGCATATATTTATTGCACTTATTGCAGAAATAAAAGAAATAGCATTAGCTGAGTTAAAAAACAAGGTGTCCTGTGGAGACTGCCTGAAACAATTTAATGAACTTGTGTAAATTCTGAGTATCATTCTGCCAGTGGGACAGGTGTTTTACATGACTGTCCCAAAGCATAGTCTGTCATTGTCATCCTCATCAGTGCCAGTGTATCTCTTGTGCGACATCTGCAGTATTTATAGATAAATATCAAATCAAGCTTCTTCTGCTGAACATTGTAATTTAAACTGACCATGCACTTAGGAAAACCATAAAAAGGAGATGGAATTAACCTACATCGTGCTGGGGGCTGTCAGCATGGTGGATGCTGCTATCCTTTGATTGAATCTAGACTGAGTTCTCTAAGCACTTAACACAGAATAAATGTTACTTTTTCTCAACTGCTCCTAATCATTCAGATTTCTCTCATAATTAGAAAACAGCTACCAGTACAACCTACTACTCTCAAAACTAGTAGACTCAGAGGCTCCATGGAGTGATTAATGCTAGTTTATTTACTTGTGAGGCTTTCAGCTACCTCTGATAGACAAGATCATCCTGCCTAGACCCCAGCGGCATATCAGGGCCAACAGCCAGCATTGCACAAAAGAATTGTGTTGCTTTCACACCATCTGAATATGTTTTCATTAACTGATTTTTACAACTGACACCAATGGTTTTGATCTTCAGCACATGTCTGAAACAAGGTTGAAATTTATATTTTATTCTATTCTAAGTATAAACACAAATAAAGCACAATGAACCTAACTTGAAATAAAATCAGGTCTTTCACAACATTTTATCTGAAATCCTGATCCTCCAACTTCTATGCATTGAAATGATATCACAGGTCATAAAAATTGCAACAATTAAATTTTTTTTCTGCAGGTTTTATGTCAAAGAGTTATCTACTGCTGATACCCAAGAGTTATCTACTTCATGGCTGCAGTGAACTGTGATGGATTCTGGTCCTCATGATGCATGTCCGTTTGTTCTTCCTTTCAATACAAAGGACAAATACTGGCCATATTTTTTGAGTAATAATCTTCATTCCCAAGGAGTATTGTGATGCACTTAATGCATCATTGGACTTACATATGAAACTGGAATAGGCATGGCCAACTTTCCTGGGATAGTAACTGTTCTGTAAAGAACCAGACTCAAGAAATCTATCTGGTAAGAAGTGAGCACTAGCTGTTTTTCACATGACTAACTGGACAGATGTGTGTTATAAGAGCCATATATGGAGACTTATACCCCTGATTTTCCATTAAAGCTTTGCTTCAGCTTTTTAAAGCTTTCCATCAGCTTGGATATTAGTGTCCTGAATATTTAGTGATTTACACCAAAATCAGTAGGTCACAGCAAACAATCTGGCCAGTGTTATCTACAGCTAATATCCATTTGCTTTTGCAGAAAGCTGTTTCCAGTACTATTAATCTGTATTATCAGTGATACAATATTATTTGCAAGTAATCATTCATTTCACTTTGAACTGTTAAATATGGCAAAGTCTAGGCAAACCTGATACAAAGGAAATGAACTAATAGCATCTATTTATATTAAAAAATAAGATTTCCATCAGAAAATAGAAAATGAGCTCCTAGATTTTTGCTTGGCTGATGCATATTGGTGAGATTTATGCATATAGTGAATACTAGAAACCCAGGAGAATTGCATGAAGGGACTCTTTTCTGTCCTTGTTTTTTTCTCATTTAGATTTGGTGCTGGGTTAAACTTAAACAGCAGCAGGTGCTTGACAATGGGAACCAAATCTTGGTGAAGCTATTTGGATTGCCCGAAACTGTACTCTCCATTCTTGTATTAGCTCCTTTGCATCCACAGAAGTGTAAATCAGTCTCATCTGCTGATTTGATAGCACAGTTTTCAAATTCAAAAGTCCCCCTTATGCTGTGCAGCACAGAATGGCAAACTGATTTCTGTGATCTGTACGTACATAGGTATTAAGGGGTAACATTTTGCTACTGTTTTTTAATTTAAAGTATAACAGAAAGCAAAATTTTGAAAAGGAGAATATGTTGAAAATTAGATAGAAAGGTAGTAAGGGGACTGTCACATTTCCTTCTTGGTTTGGTAGCTCTAAGCAAGTTTGTAGGTGCTCCACAGGCCACACTGCAGGTGAGGCACTGGGGAACTGAAATAATGTAAATGTCTATATCCCACAGATGGCATAAGAAACATATGGGTTTTGTAGCCTGCATGAGATCTTATGGAACATAAATTTGGGAGTGGTAGAGGTAAGACAAGGTATCCTTGAGCAGATGCAAGATGGTCTTTCACAGATTTTTGTGACTGGAAGGGACAATTCTGAACATCTTGTCATGTTTGCGTTACAAAAGCTACTTGTGTTTTCTAAATGATGAGAGAGATGGGGTAGCTGGGAAACTAAATTTGTACAGTAGAAGAAACTCCCAGTAAGATAAAACTGCTAGACTATCATGTAAAGTATTAAAACATATAAACCACTGCCTACACCAAGCTTAAGAGTCCTTTTCAGTGAAAGGCTACTGTTCCGTGCAATCACCCTAAACTTTGTAGGTTTACTATGTTGACATCCATACTATCATATAAACCAGAAGAAAATACTTTTTAACAGGATTACCTGAGCTCATACCTGGAGAACAGGCAAGGACTAGGACACGAGAACTTTTGTTTTGCTGGACTAAGATGATATTACCCATAAATTGTTTTGCTGCATAAAGATTGCAATATGGGGTTGCTGCATAAGTAGGATAAGGCTAGATAATCTTCGAATTACCAAACAGTAAAACTGGTGTTCATAATAGAAACAGTTAAAGTACAGAGACCTGTCTGCTGATGGTAGAGCATGAACCATTTGATTTTATATTTCAGAGATGCTACATAAAACCTCTTTATGGTTACACAAAATGGTAAACACCAAAGCAGCAATGGAAATACAAAAAATATAAAGTCTGGAAGTGACACCTTCTATCTCTAAAAGCTATTTCTTGTTTTAGAAGACTAGAGGCATGGGATGCAATGTAATTGTCTTTATTAGATACAGATTTTATTCTTTTGCCTCTGGAAAACATCTGGCTATGTTCTGATGTTTTTTTCCTCTGCAATGAATGTGATGTTATCACCCGGGGGCTTGGGAAACCCTCCTCTGACACCAGGTGTTTCACAGAGCATCACCACTTTTCAAAAACATGGTGAGATGAGTCTTACGCTAAATGTATTAAAAGGTGTTCTGCAAGGAGGAGAAGGGGACACAGGGATCAAAAGGAAGATGGAACAATGCTGCACGCAAGGAATAGATAGCAGCAACATGATCATATCTTAGATTTTTTGCTGACTCTTTTCATTGGAATGACCTTTTTGAACAATAATTGCCCTGGTGATGAGGTATATTTTACAGGTAAATATAGTCAGTGTGGGTATGTTACAGTTAATGAAATGATAAAGTTGCAATCTACATGTCAATGAGAAAAAACTGGGGAACACAGATTCTTGATAATGCTTTAATGTAAATTCTCTAACTACATCTTTAAATACATCAGGACACTGACATAACCATTTTATACCCTCTCAAGAATCCCTGAAAGTTGTTTAACAGCAATAATTTTCGTATCAACAAAGTATATTGTGTTGTTCTGTCTTTAGTTTATGCTGCTTTACAAATGCACTTTAGCATAATTTTTACTGGTACAGATTATTGTTGGAAATTTCCTGTCTGGTAAACTTTTAAAAAAGAATAATATTCAGAAGGAATAAAATCTTACATCATCTGAAGTGACAGGCAACACTTCCAGGGGGTGATGGCCAATGGCAAGAATGAATGTAGCAATATAAGGGAGCAGGACTGATCAGGGTGAATCTCACAATGGAGATGTTCCTCTTCACTGACTAAAATACAGGCTGGATGCCTATGTTTCAGATGGCTAACATCAGATGAGAAAGGGCCACTGGTGCTAAAAAAAGGCCAATGGACAAGTTATTAGCAGAATTAACTGCCTCAACTTATTTTTCTTAGCTTTAAGTCCCTTTTGGGCAGTCTGGAGGGAAAAAACATCTTTTCAAGAACATTGTAATGAATTTTCTGACCCTTTAGATATTTGTGTTGGTTCTGTGTAGGTTTGTGACAATATGGACAACACCTTTCACCAAACTCAAACTATTTTTGCTGGTAAGTTTACCTACTCCAAATAACCTTTCCTTTTAGCAGAGAAAATTTGCATAGCTTTTTGGGGGGGTCTCAGTGGTCAACACTTCACTAAAGGAGGGTCTGGAAGGGTCACAGAGAATTTTTTGCAAAATAACAAGTTATTGGCATCTATCAGGAGGCCTGGTATTTTACCTAAGTATTATTATCTATGTATAAATACATGCCTGAGAATAAACAAAACAAGGTTCCATTCACAAAATAACATGTTTAGATTCTTCGGATCACTCAAAGAATCAAAACATTAGTGTAATACTCTACTGTATAGTACATATAGTATAAAATATATATTGTGTAGTGTATAATAAGATAGTAGCTGTGTACACTTCAGAGGTCAATCTTTCAATAAGCTCTGTGCCAGTGTGTTCATATAAGCCGTTGTGTGATGAACTAGACCTAAATGATGTAAATATTCTTCCACAGTAAACTGCTTGTAGGGTCAAAATGGATGGGAGAGAGGTGCTGATGCCTTACGTTGTAACTTTTGTATTTTCAAATCCTGTATTGCCTAGTCTGTAACTCTGAAGTTTCTTGTAGCCTGTTAGCTGCTCTCTTATGCCAGATAGACATAACAAAGCCTCTCCAAGCCTGCTCTCCAGACTGTCCTAGGCCCAAAAATGTGTAAACTAACATCTTTAAAAGGGGGGGTGAGCTTGAGGAAATTACATCATTAACTGAAGCTGTAATTGGAGAATTAACCCTGATATACAAATGAACCAAACTTATTAAAGTGTGAAGAACTCGTGACTGGGGGTCCATCTTGAGTGTAGCCTTTGGCCTTCCCAAGGTTTACCTTTGAAGGCCCTTCAAATAAATAAAAGGGATACTTTTTATCCCTTATTACTGTCTAGTCTCTGTTTTTTAGGTGGCCACTTCAGGCATCAGTGTCACTCTCTTGTTTTTTCCTACTTGTAAATCATAGAATGATTTGGGTTGGAAGGGACCTTAAAGATCAACTACCCTGCCTTGGGCAGGGACACCTTCCACTAGACCAGATTGTTCAGGGCCCCATCCAGCCTGGCCTTGAACACCTCCAGGGATGGGCCATCCACCATTTCTCCGGGCAACTTGTTCCAGTGACTCACCACCCTTGCACTAAAGAATTTCTTCCTAGCATCTGATCTAAACCTGCCCTCATTCAGTTTAAAGCTGTCACGAGTTGTGCTATCAATCAACACGCTTGTAAAAAGTTCCTTTCCTTTTCTCTTGTGACCCCTTTTTGTACTGGAAGGTGCTATAAGGTCTCCCTGGAGCCTTCTCTTTTCCAGATTGAACAACCTGTCTGCAGAGCAGAGGTGTCCAGCCCTCTGATCACCTTGGTGGCCTCTTCTGGACTTGATCCAACAGGTCCATGTCTTTCCTGTGCTGGGGACCCCAGAGCTGGATGCAGCACTGCAGGTGGGATCTTACGTTTGCAGAGCACAGGGAGAGACTCACCTCCCTTGTCCTGATGCCCATGCTGATTTGGGTAGAGCCCAGGGCATGGTTTTCTGGGCTGTAAGGGCACATCGCATGAAACTTTTTGTGACTTTGAACAAATGGAAATTAAAAGACTTGCACTTTACTGCTTGACTATTCTTATACATCACTTTGACTTCTATTTCCATGCTGACAGTTTAACAAAACCTTTGTTCGTTAATTCGAATATAATCCTTTCAGTTAGTGGACACCCAACCAGAATTTCTGAAAGTAATTAGTGAATCAAATAAAATGCTAATGGAAGCAGGTAATTACTTGAGAGCCGATGGGTAATAGTGGGAGGTAATTATTTCAATATCCGCACGCTCTTACTCAAATTGCAGATGGATTGCCACAGCCTTGCTCTAGGAAAGCTTGATGTGTCACTACTTTGTTTTCAAACGGATGGGAGAGAATCATTGCTTAAGCAAGGATGCATTTCACACCATAAAAGGCAGCATAGTCACATAAACACTTTAATTTGATAAGATAGTCTATAATTTTGACAGGCCAAAGTAGTCCAGTGTATGGAAAATGCAGTGCTTCTTAAAAGCAGATTTTTACTCTGTACAAAGTTGATTAGAAAAATAAGACTCATTAAAACACAGATGAAAAACATCTGCTTATATGGCAGATGGTAATTCAGCTATCAACACATCCAACTGTTAAATGAATGGACTGATTTAATACAAAAAGTATGGCTTTCCCTTGTCTGGCGCATTCATTTGCAGATTGTAGAAGTAATTTTTTTTCGTATTAAGCTGAGCTCTTCAACAATTAAAAATTATTCAAGTCCTCCTCCCCCTTGCCTCTGGCATACACAGTCTCTGTTCTATTTAGCATTGCTGCTAAAACAAAGAGAAATGATTCATCCTAATGTGGAAAAGTGGAAAATTTGTGTGTCCTTTCCAGGCATTATAACACACTGGGCCTAATTTTTGGCTGCTGTAACACTGATTTCCAGGGAGTTGAACTGATTTTATCTGGTTTCTCCTTTAGAGTGGAGAAGGATGTTGTGAATTTACTTCCTGAATTCCTAGAATAATTTCATAATCAGAAGTATTGCAGTAAAGATCTGTTTAGATACCACAGTCAGAAAGAGTTTCCTAAAACAATTGCACTGAATCCCAATATAAGTAATATATAATTAAATATATAATTTAAAGTAATGTAATAAAACAATTATGAGGCTCTTTGCACAGTGTCTTTGATATCCTGGAGGCCAGCAAAAAGCTGTCATTATACATGGACCAGAAGGCATTTCTTGGCTCTTGACTACTCTTTACAGAAGACTACATTCTGCCTTGCATTATACTTGTGCAACATCATTGCAGTCAAAAGGATTGTGAAACTGAGACCTGCAGATAGAATTTCAGATGGGTTGCCCTGCATTTGTGTTGCTCAACTGCTATGCACTGATTTCTCTGTTTTATGAAGTTCATAAACATCTGTATGTGACAAAAATAATTGCTTAGAATTGGACACTTTTTATGCTTTAATAAGTGTAGCAGCTTTGTGTTTGATTCTAAAATTATTAGGAAGTAAAACTCCAAGTTTTAGAATAGCAGAGGAAACCACAGAAGGATACTGACACCAAGTCAGTGCATGGCAAGTGGCTGGGGCTTGGTCTGAAACAGAAAAAAGGTGGAGATGTTAACTTAAACATTTTTTTAATCTCACCAAAAAAAGTGTAATAAAGTATAAATGTTGAATTATAAATAAAGTATATTTATAAAAACATATTTTTAAAAAGTATAAGTAGCTTCTTGGATATTTTGACATAAACATCAGAAACAAGGCAAAGTAAAGCTTCTGTGAGGGTAGAATCAAAAGAAAATAAAATACGTGATAAAAATCAGTATTTTCTTCTGTTTTCAGTGACGGCTTTTCAGTGCAGTTGACATTCCTGGTTAAGACACAGAATGTCCTTTGACTCACACGAACAAGTGCTGCTATGGCTTTGGTGAGAACAGGAAGTTTCCCACTGGTATCAGTAATACCTCAGCAACTGACGCTTGGGCTTCTCTTGAGTGCCTGACATTTATAATGAGCACTTTGGAAAAGCATATGATGCCCTGAACTTTACTTCCTGATGGCTTGAAAATGCATGTTAAATGGTGGTTTGCATATTCAAATCTATAACCACAATAAACCATAGCAGAGAAGTGACAGTATCTGTTAATAAAATTACATGACTCATATAGCAGAAAAGTCTAGCGGGTGAACATACTGTTACTTGAAAATATGTCATTTATGTTGTGCTAGTGTAGAAATAACATTACAAGGAAGTGTCCAAAGTTTTAAAAATCTCTCCTCTGGAAATGTGCACCAAAAGAACCCAGCAGAATCATCTCCATTACTCTATTGATGAGATTTCTCCACAACAAGTTGTCATAGGTTAGCACAGCTTGGGGTTTTAGTTAAAAAAAAAAAATTCCACCAGCCACGGAAGTGATGTTTTTGCAAGGGGCTGTTGTAATTTCCTCCAGACCTGATAGAACCAATCAGTTGACTAATTTGAATATTGACAACTCTGTTAAGCCACTTAAGAAGCTGGACATGCCTCTGTAAAAAACACATTTGAATAGGAACAAGCCCAGGAATCTCTCTCTTGCTGCCGGCCCTTGGACAGGTAACTGGGGTGCCCACTCAGCCTGACAGGCCAGGCTGGGCTCTCTGCAGGCTGGCTCCCCTCCAGCGCGGCTTGGCAAAATCATGGCTGTGCTCCGTGCAAACTGGTCCTGTGGCATGGATGGCCACCTCTCCAGTCTGGCCACTGTTTGGCAGAGATTGTGTGACACCAGCGAAAGATAAGTTTCAGCTGCACGGCCCAGACCTGGGTAAGACCAACTCTTTCAGCGCTGTAAGTTCCTCAGAAGAGATGAAACCTGCAGACATCAATCCTCTCCCAGGTCAGAAGAAAGAGGAAGGCAAAGGCACATGAATAGACACCATGATAGTGACACCAAAGTCAGTGAAAGAGTTGAAGCCCAGAGAGAGGAGATAGAGGAGATGCTTCAAACCTATAACCTGAAATTCTTTTGTAAAGCTATGGTGATGAATTATGATACATCAGAGAAGACTTTTGTAATTTCATAAAAGCATGCCGGCTGGAGCGTTCAAACTGCAGCCACAAGCAAAGGTGCCTGTGCTGAAATAAGTAAATGTTGAAGTAGCTGTGATCCAAGGAGAAGCCTGAACAGAGAGAGAT
Organism: Dryoscopus gambensis; assembly: GCA_013389985.1. Classification (NCBI taxonomy): domain Eukaryota; kingdom Metazoa; phylum Chordata; class Aves; order Passeriformes; family Malaconotidae; genus Dryoscopus; species Dryoscopus gambensis. Next base: position 15,823 of record WEIT01012682.1, on the reverse strand, counting down.
AATGATGAAGTGAACACCCTTGCTCCCAGGGAAGAGGAAGACCTCTGTTCCTAGAGATGAAGATGATCCCAGAGATAGATGAAGAGAACCTTTGCTCTTGAATAGCTCATCCTTAAAATAGTACCCCATTAGCTAAGCTTGAACCCTTGAAAACAGTTGTGGGGAAAGCTGTAAGTCGAGGGAAGGGACTTTCACACATGCCAGCAGAAAACCACCCCGGGCAGCTGTTGTGCTGTGACACTGAAGCCACGAGAGAACTGTTTCTTGTGGAGAAATCGCTATAGTAAGGCAAGAGAGACTCCTCTCCCTAAGTGAACTGATGAAAGACTATTATAGAGGTGGTAAACTGACTGAAATAATCCCAAATTTGTGTCTTTATGTTGTGAGAGGAGGGAGGAAGATGAGGGAGGAGAAGTGTTCTGAAGGTTTATTCTGACCCTTATTATTCCTTTTTTCTTTTAGTTCCGTTAATAAACTTCTTTATATTCTTTAAACTTTAGAGCCTGCTTTACATTTCTCCTAATTCTTAACTCATAGACGGTAAAACATGTGAACAAAATCACTGCACAAGTATTTCATTATTAGTTCTTTGAAGTCAGTGTCAAACAAGCATGTTGATGAAAAATACCTCTGTCTTATTTCAGGAAAAAGAGGTCTGGAATGCATGCTATTATCAAGCTATGTCAGGAATTCAGCATGTTAAAGGCTTTGACCATATTTCTGGAAGTACCTGTTATAAGACTGTGTAGAATTCACATACATACAGATATCCAGAAACAGCACTCACTTTTATTTATATGACTGGGTCTGAAAGTTGTCGGACACTGGTTTTCTCCTATCCAAGATTCCAGTTCAGGAGTGCTCACCTATTAAGGAATGGAGTTGCACTTTCCGCACTCTTTCTTCTCTGAGCAAAATAGTAAGGCACAAATTTGTCAGCAGTAAAAGCAATGGACAGGCTGCCTAAGTTCATCCTCAAAGCAACCCAGAAAGTGATTTTCATAACATGGTTTAGTAGGTGGAACTTTGGAACAAACTTACACAATTGGTATAAATGTTCATAATTCAATGAACGTTTCAGGTAGTAAACTTTCACTCCTCCTCTGAAGTCTGCTCATGTTCAAGGTACCTTTCTTTGGAAGAGAGTTTAAAAATAGTTTCCCTTGAAGTCAATAAGTGACTCATCAAGACAAATGTTTTGACCAGGATTTTGTTTTTACTGGCATGTTTCAGAGCTGGGATCAATGAGTGTACATAGCTTGAAAAGCCAATCAATCTTTAGAAGAGCCTGAAAAACATACAGTTGTTGAAGAGGGAGAAAGGGGGCTGATCATTCAGCAAATTATTATGAAATCAATATCTTCTGAGGTTTTAAAATATTTTCATATGGTTTCTTCCATGCATACCGAGCATATTTAATAGCTTTGTGTTAAGATATTCCCTTATTTTATTATTTTGCAAATTGGCAATTTTTGTGTAAATATTTTAAAAGGTTGAAAAACCTAGCAGTAAAACAAAATGCATTTTATAATATATTTTCTGATAACTGTTCTCCAAAGTTTTTTCTAAGAATTTGTATAACTATTGCAGCTAAACTTCAGCAATAACAGAAGGAAACTAAAAAAGGAATTTTTGAGGCAAAGGTTAAGGCATAAGTGAAACATGACAAATAAGGAAGTCTAGCAAATACTAAAGTTTTATGGCACTCTGATCTAAAGGATTCTGACATAAATTTTTTAATTGAGGTTACAGGGAAATATTAGGATTCAAACTTGCTCAACTCCGGATACATACAGTAAAAACACCTGAATTGGGGATCAGATCTCTCCTGTAGACAGTGGACAGAAAAGGAATTTTTCAGGTATATATCTGATCTCATAATATACCTTTTCTGTAAGTGAGGTGAGGTGCACTCTGCAGTTTCCAGTTCTGCCCATTGGCCACACAGGGAGTGTCTGCACTTAGCTTAGATGCAGGTCTCATCACTGTATGCATTTAGTCAAAAGAAGTATATTACAAGTCTCTTTTTCAACAAAAATAATTGATGAAAATACTGTTGACAAAGATCTCTCTTTGGTGGAAAAGCACAGTTTATTTCAGGTTAGTGTTTAATGGAAAAGCTTGAGGTTAATATTTGACCCTTCTTTCACCTCTGTGGCTCCACCATGACTTCAGAAAACTTCATTGAATAGATCATATAGTTAGGCAGATAAGATTATAGTACAGCTTCAAGCATGAGGAAAATGCCATACTCATTCAAGTTTGGAAGTTCATTGTGTTAGTTATCCCCATTATGTTCGTAATCCCATAAGTAATTTCTTTTCCCTGACTTTTTAAAATTATACAAAAGCAATTTGTTCAATGTGCAGTGAATAAATAAATTGACTATTTAATTTTTCACATCATGGTTTCATTTGAAATATTCCCATTTCATTATTTTTTAGTAATATTATTTTAAATTTGTCCACTTTGAACTCCCTCACCCAGGACCAGATTATTCTCGCCTGAATGAATCTCCTTACAACACAAAGAGTGTTGAAGTTAGTGGATAAATTCCCTTGAGTTGAATGCACACACTTGAAGGGAACATAAATATTTTCATAATCAATGTTACAAATTATCAAAAGAATTAAGAATTAATAAGATTAAATCAAATGTAGTCTTATGTACTTGGGAAAAACATGTATGTCTACACTATTCCGATCAGCTTCACTTTTCAAATCTGTTCTATTCCATTTGAAAGTGGTCTTGAAATAGAGCTAAAAATGAAGAAATTTGGTGGTTTTATTTTCCCAAGCTCTAAAAATCATAATTTCCTAGAAATTGGCACAGAGGAAATTAATCCTCTAGGTGGATTATCCAAAGACATAAGTGAGCAAAAACACAGTTTGTAAGTACAAAAAGTATAATACTTTAATTACAAAAACAGACATGATGAACTGTAAATATTATGTAATATCATAATGAATATAGGGTATAGGAAAAGCTGTGAAATATTGGCAGATTACTGAGCAGATGAAACGAAATTACAAAACACATGTCCAGACATAGTCAAGACTTCAGTTTGCCATTTTCTGGCAAAGTCATTAAAGGAGAAACATAACTTTTACTTCCAAAGCCTCATGGGTTATAAATCCATGAAGAGAAGCCTCGTGGGATCAGCCAGTATGTGGTGGAATACGTTAAAGATAGCAATCCAAAAGAAATTAGCAATCGCGGCTTCTGTCACAAACATTTTATTGGAGCTGTTATTCCCTTTTTCTGGAAGACAGAGGTAGAAAGAAGTGAAATTAATTTTTCAGATTTTAAAATACATCTCAAATCTTAGTGTGTGTGTTCTGCAGAAAACCCAACCATGCATGAACTTTCTTGTGTGAACACACATTTACCCCACTATGGTCATCTCTGTACTCCCACCTCTTGGGAAAAGGCTTGAGGAAAGACAAAGTATTCCATGTGTACTCTTAAGTGGTGTGACACCTACCTCTACAGCTTATTTCTGTAGGCAAAATGTAGAAGCGCAAAAGTGAAACATAGCAGTGCTTTGTCCNGAAAGGGGGAAAAAGGGGAAAAAAGGACCATTTTCTTTCAAAAAAAAAAAAAAGAGTCTAACCCATACAAAGATGAAAATTATTGATTAACAAAAAATTAATGGTAACTTTTAAAGGTAAAATTTACTTGACTGTACATTATTGTAAGCCAACTTTATTTTATAGGACATTTTAAAATATGGAAATAACTGAATCCTCTAGATGAAAAGCAGCCAGCAAGACTCTCTTGATTCCACTAGATACTGATTTCTCTTATCTCATGCACTCAAACATGGTCAACACAGTAACAGCTGGGGAGAAGAACAGCAGCCGTCCTGAAAAGAACCAAGCTGGAGGGCGCATTGCTCAAAAGAGAAAAAAGATCACCTGCTGCTCCCCAGCACAGCACTAGGAACAGGCACCCTGGCAAACAAAAAACATGGACTAAAACAGCGTGGAAAGTTCTAGAGCAAGCCAAGGGTGCCCAGAAGGTCAAGGCAGCCGATTACATCACTCTCAGGTTGCTGCCTTTGGTAAGATGTGAAAGGGTTGATACAAGTCCCCCAAGGCAAAAAGCAAAACCAGTGTTTAATTTTGTGAGGAGAATGAAAAAGAGCAGCTGAGTGACAGCCTAGTGATTAACAGGATGCATCTAGCAAAGTTAAAGCAGTTTATCTGTTTTAAAAACAAGGCAAGAAAATAGGTCAAAATGCTGTGATCAGGAACCAGTCAACCCAGAGGAGTCTGTGCTGGCTATGAAAAGTCATAAGACAACTATCTCATATTAATATTTTGTAGCCTTGCTATTCACCCTTTAGATAGTTAACCATATATTTTCAAAATATATTTTCTCTTTCTCACATGATGAGCTTAAAAGTGGTGGAGAAGAGAATCCAGTACACAAAACATTTGCTTAAATGTAAGAACCTGAATGTGTCAGTCTTCCTTTTGCAAGGTTCTGCTTTGCCTTACTCAGCAAGTGGTGTCCAACACCCTCAGAGGGAGACTCACCCTGCAGTTCTGCCCAATAGAATTTGCAGGACACAGGCAACTACAGTTGCTGTGTTCAATAAATAATACATATAGAGCTCTGACTGCTGGGTTTGATATTCACAGAAAATCTAAACCTCATCATCCCCCCAAGATACCACCTGAGCTGGAGTACTGAGAGACAGAGAAAACAATTAGGTCTGCTGAAGCTGAAACACACTTCAATAATTTTATTTCTCCTGCTGTAAATGTTATTATTAAGTATTGATTAATTTCACAACCAACCACCTGCAAATCAAAGGCTTTAAAACCTTCTGCATTGGGTGGGAAGTCTCTGCAAAGGCTGTAAATGGGTCTGGTACATTGTAGCACTGTAATTAATTAAAAATGTCATGAAAATGAAACAGTCTGGAAAATTTAGAAATATTTCCTTACATTGTGTGAACAGCATATTAGAAACAGGTTTCTATGGTGAATAGCATGCATACAAACAAATAAAAAAATTAATACTAAATATAATCCATATTAAAATTTTCTTTCTACAGCAATCAAAATCAGGGAAAGTTTTTTTGGAAGTTAAAGTGTGACTGCCTCAGATGAGCATCCTCTTCAAACCTAAGTTGTACATGTTAAAGTGAACAGAAATATGTCAGGAACAAGGAAGTACGTGTGCCTGAGAGGAGCACAAACCAGGGACAATTTAGGCTTACTGCCTTCCATGGTCTCCAGACTGTATTTACATTATGCCATATAGTCACACTTTAACATGTACAATGTTTTATGCAATGCACATGGATGAGCCCACAATGAGGAAGGAGGGAACCCCCAAGGCGGTCCTGGCATGGTACCTGCCTGCTGGAGGGACATGGTCTAGTGCTCTTCCTTCTACTGAGCCGGGCTGATCCATCAGGGACTTGTGACATCCAGGAAAGTACAGGAAGAGTATGGGACTGTTTCTTGCAACGGTCAGTATATTGTAGGCAGTCTAAGCACATTTTCATTTTAGGCCACTTGTAAGGAAAATACGGATGAAATAGTTTTAGAATTGTAAGGTTTCTTCTTAGATCAAACACCTTAAAGGAGATTATGCACAGCATTGAGCTATTTTGTATTTATCAGCCAGTGAGACCAACAACCAATACTTTGTGAAACTTCCCCATGGCTATATCCTTGTGTACATTGAAAGGGTCAGAGAAATTCAAGTGTTTTGAAGTTTATATTATGCAGTGATTTTTCCATCCAGAAGCTGAAAGAAGCCTGTTTCAGCATTTTATCACTACTTTGGCAAACCCTGCCTGGGGACCACCCCAACTCTAGCCAGATTTTGGCAGATGGTGGCTGCTAAATGGAGTGATGAATCTGTAATTAATATAGAGGATTTGGCCTACTCTGTTACAGTCAGCTCTTGTTCCAGCTTCTCTGAGAAGACTGCCGGAAAGTAGGGGCTTTGGACTAAGTGCCATAAAAATTAGGCATGAAAATTAGGACAGGTACTGTTGTCTATCACAGGGCTGCTGAACTACACTGGTAAGGAGGCTTTATGCTGGCTTGTATTTATGCTGACAGACTAACAAAAGCCAATATTTCAACTCAGTCAAGTTGGATTACAGATACACGTGTAATTACTTGATTCAAAAGATCTTCTGTCACTCAATCTAGCTCCAAATATTGCAAAGATTTGTATGAAAAATGCAGCACTGGAGACTGATTTCTACAGACTGATATCTGTATCAGATATGTGCATTTTCTGGGTTCTAACTGACAACCTTAAAATGCACTTTGCACATACTCCCTACACAAAGATACCTGTAAACAGGATATATTGGATTTTTGCTGTTGGATAGAGAGGTCCTGTTATTATTGCACAGCCAGAGACACAGTAATATTGAGCTCTTTTGATGCTTGCTGGAGTGCCTGAATACAGAAATTCGTCCAGGTTTTAATGGAGTTCATGGCCAGAGATGGCCACAGTCAGTGATGGCTGGAATGGCAGACTGCAGAGGAGAACACAACCCAAAGCTAGTTCTTGTTTATGTATTTCTAGGTCTTATAGCAAATAGAACAGTAAAAATGATTCCTTTCGTGATGGGAAAGATGCCTGATGACAGGCATGAATAAACATAGTTTATTATGTAGAATTATAGGTGTACAGGCTTCATATATAAAGTTTTTCAAAGTATTTTAAAAATTATTTTATTAATTACAATAATTTAATTGGGTTTCTTTGGGTTTTTGGTCCAAACAGCTCTTTAAACAAGCACCATTAGAAATTAATATATCCGGAGGGTTTTTTTCTTTCTTACTCTTTTTATCCACCTGTTATTTTCTTCAACATACTTTATTTTGACAGTGTCTGCATCTTGCCTTTCCATTTAACTTTCCACTGCTGTGAAGAGTGTTTTGGAAAAAAAAGGTGGGTTTTTTATTTTTTTATTTTCTGACATAAGGACTAGGAAAAAAATTGCCTGATGGAGCTATTACCTTCAAGTACTTTGCCAATCTCATGATAATGAAAGTTATTTCCTCCTGTAGTTAAAAATACACTTTCCAAAGTAATCATTTCAGTCCTCGAGCCACTTTTCATGACTCATTGCTCCAAGGCAGGTATCTACAGCATTGTTTGTGAAGTTCTCAATATTAAAAATATACATTCAGTAAATCAATGTTTCCCTGAGTGTGAAAAAAGATGCAGGTGTCTGAAACTGAAACAAGCTATACACAAAGACCAACAAACTAGATAACAGCTTTAGCTACTTATAGAATTTGGAAGATGTTGGAAACCACCTGACACTGGAAATAAGGAAAAATAAGGGTAAATTAGCGTTTTAAGAAACATCTGAATGCATAAATTAGGCTGACAGCAGCTTTGCAACTCCCACTTAGCCTACTCTAGATCTCTAGGTTAATACATCCATACAGTTTAGGTGTTTGGATATTTTCACTCTGTGTGTGGATTTCATCTCCTGTGGAGTCTGCAATTTTGGTCAGTCAAACAGTGGGTCTCAAAAGCTTTATAGTTATTAATGAAATAAATTTGTTCCCTCATAAAGAGACATGTTCAATGGGTTCTTCTGAAAGACTACTGACCATCCCATCCCACTACTGCAGGAATAAATGTAGCACTTTCCCAGGAGCAAAGAGCCCCAACATTGAGGGAAAGGCACTCCAGATTGACAGAAATCTAGAAAGCTGACTGTTATACTCACACGGCTGGAAACTGTGGTAAGCTGGTGCATGCTGTGGTGGGCTGACCCTGGCTGGACACCAGGTGCCCACCAAATCTGCTCTATCACTGTTCCTCTCAGCTACACAGGAGAGAGAAAATATAACTAAAGGTTCATGGGTTGAGATAAAGGCAGGGAGACACAACTCACCAGTGACTGTCATGGGCAAAACAGACTCCATTTAGGGAAATAAATTTATTTATTTATTACCAATAAAATCAGAGTAAGAAAATGATAAATAAAGGCAAGCCATTAAAAACACTTTCCCCCCACCCTTCCCTTTTTCCCAGGCTCAACTTCACTTCCAAAATCTCTAGCTCCTCTCTGCCAGCGTCGCAGGGGAATGGGGAATGAAGGCTGTGGTGAGTTCATCACATATGCCACTCCTTCCTTCTCAGGGGCAGGACTCCTCACACTCTTCCACTGCTCTAGTGTATGGAGACAGTCCTCCATAAACTTCTCCAACATGAATCCTTCCCAGGGGCTACAGTTCTTCACAAACTGTGCCAGTGCAGGGTCCCTTCCGTGGGGTGCAGTCCCTCAGGAACAGGCTGCTCCAGTGTTGGTGCCCCATGGGACCACAAGTCCTGACACCAAACCTGCTCCGGTGTGGGCTCTTCTCTCCATGGGGCCACAGGTCCTGCTCTAGCATGGGTTTCCAACTTAGTCACAGCCTCCTAAAGGCATCACCCTGCTCCAGCACAGGGCCATTTGTAGGCTGCAGGTGAATATTTTCTCCTCCATATGCCTCCAGTGGTTGCAGGGGCACAGCTACCTCACCATGGTCTGCATCACAGGCTGCAGGGAGTCTCTGCTCTGCATCTGGAGCACCTTCTGCCCCTCCTTCTGCCCTGACCTGCCTGTCTGCAGGGCTGTTTGTCTCACACCTATCCTTACTCCTCTCTTTCTTGGCTGCAATTATCTTGTGCAACAACTTTCTCTCTGCCTTAACTCTATTATCCCAGAGGTGCTACCACTGTGGTTGATGAGCTTGGCCTTGGCCAGCGGCAGATCCATCTTGGAGCCTGGCATTGGCTCTGTTGGACATTGGGGAGCTTCTGGCAGCTTCTCACAGAAGCCACCCCTGTAGCCCCCTGCTACCAAAACCCAATACAGGTATTTACAAAAATAAATACACGGTCAAAATCTTCATGCAGTGGTGTAAACTCTGAGTACTGAAACTTCCAGTAAAATCACTCAACGAAACTTAAGTATTACTTGACTCTATAACAAACTCCCAAAGCTGCCTCTCTGGTGGCAGCACACCAGGCACTGTGTAGGAGGAGCTGCAATTTCCATTGTGACTGTGGTTTATTAACCTTCTGCTAAGGAAGTCCTGGAAGAAGTGACGTATCACAGGGAAGAGAGCAAGAATCTCAGTATAAAGCCCACTCCTCCTCCACCACTGAAACTGAGATCTTTGGTGTATGAGCTCAGCTTGTTGCTGCTCTTTCACACTTGTAATCACTGAAACAGGCTACTGTGACTGTGGAGGTGGTATGTTGGGTCTGCGTGAAACAAATCAGCCAGCACATATGTGTGGGTAGCACCTCATTGTAATTTAGAGAGGTTTGTCAGCGAGCTGTAAGGATGGGTAGATGGAAGAGTGGCAGAAGCAATTTGAGGCTGTGTGGGAGAGGAGCTAGTGGCCCCATACATGCTTTGCCTGTGGATGGGAGCACTGATGCTCCACTGGAGAGGATTTCAAATGCTGAGAAATTCCGGTAAAATGTAAAAGCTAAAAATAACAGGCTGGCTCTTTGTCTGCAGTAAATCAGCAGGGATGTGTTGAATCTCTGGATTTACCTCAGCTGAGAATCTCAGCTTGTATATCTCACCCTCATCTCACACTGCTCTGCCAGAACTTCAGGGGATATCTGGATCATCTGGATTTAAACACATTCTTGTGCTGAGTTGAGAAGCGGAAGAAATTTTATAAGAAGAATTTTTAATAACAACTCTTATTCATTTAATGCTGTTCATATTTATATTCAATTCTGAATGAAATAGTTGCTCTAAAATGAAAGTTTTATGTATGATAAAGATTTTATCCTTTTTAGACTACTGTAGAATAGTATTTAAAATAGCAGCTCAATTGAAATCAAGAGAAGCACTTTAACATAAAACTATTACAGTGAGAAAGCTTTTGCTGTGATCTGGTCTCTGAAACCTGGAGACTCTGAAACAGTTACCTGAATTTGCAAAGCTATTACATATAACTTACATACATTTTCAGAAAATATGCAAGCTGGCATGAAGGAAACTTTTGTCCCTTCTGCTGAAATCAGTGCTTAATTTAAGCAATACTATTAACATTTTACCTGGAAGCACAGCATGTCCTTGGTTGGAAGTTAATTTAAATAAATGAGTGGCCATCCACTCCTGCAATTAATTAATTGTCAAGGCTTTCTTGTATCAGAGTTCATTTTTGGAGAGCAAGAGAAGTAAGCCTTGTTTTCAAAACCTTAAAAGAAAAACATGTTTCAAACCCTAAAAAAGCTTGTCTGTAATCCACTGATTTGAGTGTATCAGAATTAATGCACATTTATCTGGAAATCAGTAAGATTTCCTTTGACAAATTTCAAGCATCCAGAATCTAGGAAGCCCACCCCTATATATACAGTCTGGAAGCAACATCTCTGTCTTGGAAGGATCAGGGTTTCTGTGTGTAGAAAAGGCAAAAATGGTTTCCATGAGATGGCTCTTTGCAACCTCTCAGTCTTTCTATACAGATCTCATGTCATCATTCTGGTGCATTTCCTTCAGAAATAGTAAATTTCCAATAATTAGTCCAAGTTTAATAAGACATCACTATACACAGTAGCAAGGAGGAACAGTTCTCTATGCTTTAAGTCTTACCATAATGCTTAAAAAAGCATACTAGCCTGAAAGTTCTTAACCTGAACTTGTTCCAGCTCATCTCCTCTGTTTCTTATTGCCATTCATATCCTTATTTAAAATAGCAGTCTCCATCAATTTTTATTTCCCTGTCATCTATTATTTCTCTCAGCCTTGAGCCATATTAAACCAAAGCTTTCATACTTTCCATCTATTGTCATCTGTCTCATGCTCAGCTTTTACTTGTGTTTAAAGTACTCTCAGCAAGGAAAAAGTCTGCAGTGTGTGATCGAAGTACGGTTAGGACCTTAGCCTTTATTCTGTTACTTAGAAACTAAAATATAAGCATTAGAGGCTAACAAATAATTTGTAATGAAAAGTAAATAAGAGAAAATTGTTTGTGACTATTGTGGCTTATCTGCAAAACTGTCCAAATTTATTATATTCAGAACATGCCATAATGTAATACAATGTGAGCGCTTACAAATTACAGAATACAGGTGTATTAAACAAAATCAGAATATAATGTGATATTAGGTCATCAAATTGTCAGTGTACTTTATGCCCCTGAGCTGTTTATGAATAGGTAGCAGCATTGAAAGATTCATCATTTCAGGAGGTTTATAAATAGGTATGTAATGTTTCTCCCTACATGAATAACACATTTTCAGTGTTCCATATTAAAGCTTGAAAATCATGTCATACCCATTAGTGTACATTAAGCCACAGGACTTTGGCTCTTATCTCAGTTAATTA
>WEIT01012680.1:0-19142 GCA_013389985.1 Dryoscopus gambensis | reverse complement strand
TCCTGCTATATAAATTTTAATTATAGAAGTTTAATTTCTGGAAGCTATATTTTCTCCCAGCAATCCTAGCTTTCAAATCCACAAAGATAAGATTTCTTAGATGATGTGGGTGGTATTCCTGCTACAGTGCTCCTGCAGATTATCAAAGGTGCAACACATGTAGGGCAAGAAATACAGACTCTTGTCACATGTGGGTCCTTGCTCTTAAGATTGTTCTGGAGAACAAATCTCCTACTCTTCAAGAAAACACCGTCAACAGCCTGTTCACAACTGACCAGGATTATGACAATGTTTTACACTTCCCAACATATGGCAATAAAATTACTTTCAAATGGTGCAGAGGAGATTCCTTTGGTTTGTGTGAAGTAGATTAGACAGACAAAAGAGATCCAAGATCCAAAGAAAGATAAGGAAAGGAAAAGGATCAGTACAAATTCACATAGAAATTATTTACTACGAAAATAAATCAAGGAGTGATGTATGAGAGAGCAATACCATAGAGGGAGGTAAAAGTGGTACCAGTGCTACACTGGATCCTTTTCTATTTGGATTTCTAACCTTTTGGTTTAGAACAATAACCTGCTTCCTGTTTAGCACTTAAAATGTTCCCTTTGTTCCTTTTTCACCATCATATGTGGCCTTTTTTTTTTATCCTGCAGATGGTCTATCATTTATCGGCTTTCTTACTGATGTTATTTGGCAATTCTTTTCTTTCAACGAGAATCTGAACAATGTGAGTATTTATGAATATATCTTTGTGAGGAAATAGGGTAGGGTCATAGACAGCAGTTGATTTATTTCAACAAGGCCAGTATTTGTCAACACAAATTTTAAAGGAAATCTGAAAACATTTTTAGTTTGACATTATTTCTTAGTTTTTTTTCCTTTTTTTTGTTCCTTCTGTTCACATTAGGTGCTGCAATGGATCCTCTTCAACAACTGAACTCCATCCTTCATGAGTTGCATCTCACTATCCATGCCAGAACAAGCTCTTCAGCTGCTTGAGGTTCCTCCCCTACTTGCATTACTTAAACAGTATCTTCAAGACATATCAGACTGCTCTTGCATATCATCATGATTATTTTTTTTAAGCTTTCTGCACGTAAAATTTCAAGATAATGATGTCTTTCCATACAGAATGGTTGTAGGGAGTACAGAAAAATTAATTTCTTCTTATGTACCTTCAAAAAGTGGTTTGTGTGCATTAAAGCAGTCTGTGAACTTGGGGGTCAGGAAAACACTCAGAATTCAGAAAGACAGGAATGGCAGTGTTAAAGCCAGTAACAGAAGTGCAATAAAATCACAGCAGAGTAGAAATTCCAGCTTCCAAACGAACTGCTGTACTTGTAATCTATGTGGAAATCAGACTTCTTTAGATTCAAATTCTATTGTAAAACTCATCACTTCTGTATGTTGCTAGAGTGAGTACATAAATCAGAGGATCACACAGGATAAAGGGATGCCTTGCTTTGACAAAAAAATGAAGTTGGAACTGCTCTGCCAGTCTGCCTTACGGCCATACTGTCATGTGATTTTCCACAGGTGAAATTCTTCTCAAAACCTGAGTTTATTTTAATATTTTTGGATTTTGTTTCTTTACCTAACTACAGGTACTATTTTGGGCTACATCCAGCAAGAGATTTTCTCACCCACTTTGCAGTGTTCTCGGGTTTCTTGTACCTGTAGCTAAAGCTGGGCTGCACCTGAGGCTTTCACACTGCTGAGTACACATCTGAGTGTACTCCACGATGCATTTTTAATGTTAAGATTCCCTGATGATCAAAACAAAATTTTCCCTTATCTCTTTCCTTTCAAAGGTATTCTCAAGATGCATTTAACGCATCATGCAGTGTATACACAAATGGCTTTTTTCTTTTATATAACCTGAGGAAACGCTTACACAATCCCATACCTTCCTTCTCTGCAATCCTGACCTTGCATGGGGTCATCTTCACAGGATATGTTCCCACTACCAAGGCATTTTGCATGTTTCTATTGTAATAAGGACTTCAATTTTCTTGTGCTGGTTACTACTCTGGAAGGAAAAGATATCTGGATTTCTGTCTTACACGAAGACAAAGCAGATATATTTTCTGAAAATTCTAGGAAAAGCTAATTTAAAAACAACACCTATGAAATTCCTCTCAGAAATGATTTTTTAACTTGTGTTTGATGGACTATTTTATTGAAAGGTCCATCCCCTTAAAAAAAAAGGTGTTTAAATGAGTTTGTGGTTGAATCCCAGATTCAAAGTGTTGTATCCTAAGTATGATTATTGGTATGTCTTAAGGCCCTTATTTTGATTCATATTTGGCTTTGCAACTTAATTTCCTTATCCAAACATTTTATACTAAATTCCTGGATGGCAGCAGGAAAACAAAGAATTGCTTTAGATTTGATTTTTTCCCCCCATTTTTATCATTTACCTGTGTGTAAGAAAAAGTCAGCTGATCAAAGATAGGATTACCACTCGATTCCAGAAGGAATCTTTCTTTCTAGTTTAAAACAGGAGTTTGGAATGTTGCTTTACTTCTTCTGGAATGCCAAGTGCCTTCCCAGCAACAGGCAAAACCTCTGTAGCTCAAGGCAGACAAAATGGATAGATGTTAAAAACGAGACAGCTCAAATTATCTTTAAGCAAAACATAATTTATTGTCAGGTTTTTAAAATAAAGCTTAAAAATAAAAAAGTGAAAACCGCCCGGGGCGGAGATCAGAGACGCTTCTTGTCCCGCAGGGCGATCAACCCTAGTATTAGGACTGGACAGTGCTGCCGAGGATGTTAAAGTTCCCCAAGGTGGGGGAGGGGCTGACCAAGGGCAGCACCGGGCTCCACAAGCGACTAGCTCACACGTGGACAAGGCAAAAATGCGCACTAAGGGCTGATGTTTCAGTCTTTTATAGAGTTTTGGAGTTCCCGGCTCCGCCTTGGTTCTGCCCACTCTCCGCCTCTTCGATGGTCGCTGATTGGTTGATGTCCGATGAAGTCACGATGTTTCATCCAATGGGTGGCTCGTTGTTAGGGGCTCCAAATCGATGAGGTAATGGTGTTCTAGTGGCGGGAATTCTTCCTCATTGGTATGCAGGGTTACCATAGCAACACCTGCAGGACCGTTAGAAGTGCCTCTAAAAATAGTCTGTGGCACTTAATATGAGGCTTTAACTCAGCCCATTACTTAAATAGGGGAAACTTAAACAAGGTTTTAAACATACATAAAATTAAGATAAAAATATGATTTTAACATAAACAGGGTGTACATTCATTGAGGGAACTGGGGATAACAAGTAAAATTTGAAAATGGCTCATTGTAACAATGAAACTAGGGGTATGAAACTTGGATTTGTGTAACAGCAAACTGGGGTACAAACAGGATTTTTAACATTATTCAAACAGGTTTCTTAATTACTCAAACAATTCATAACTGATTAACAATCTCTTAATTACTTCAATTAATTAACAACACATACAAAAACCAACTACTCAACTCCATATATAACAATAGTTGTGGATAATTCAGAGACATTGAGTTAACCCTAAATGAAAGTTCATATTCATATTGTATGTGTGATCCTGCCCTTTTTGTTTTCTCTCAACCCCTGTTTGTTCCGAGAACCAGCTGTCTGTGCCCTTTTCCCTGAATGTGGATGTATTTCTGTTTTGTTGGATTAAAGGAATCTGTGGTGATACACGATGCTCTGAGCTGGAGAGTGTCTGTGTGTGCTTTTGTTTTACTTCACCCAATCCTCTAATTTACAGTACCTGGCAGTATTTTAGAAGTGATATCTATTTCTTTTAAAAGAGTTATCCTTTGTGAGGGATGTTTACATCTGCCAGCAAACTGAGGTACCACTGTAACTTTTCAGTTGTGCAGACACAGTCTTCTCAAGAAATTTATTTAGTAAAGGGTAAGTAAAGTGATAGATTACAAGGTACTCTATGTAGGTGGCAAACATCTGTTCAGGAAAAAGTGTAATCTTAAAAATATGGATTGATAGACAAACTTTTGCCACAACCTTACCAACATTTCTTTTCAATATCAGTACTGAAATCACAATATCTTGTCACAGCATGTGTACACTGCAAGCTGATGGAACCAGGTTCATCTTCAGACAGCATAGAGCACGAACCTAAATAAAACATATGTGAACTGTGCTGTTTTATTCCTAATGAAAATATAATGGGCTTCAAATTCACTGTTTTTTTTAATCCTTGGCATAAAAAATAAAAAGGCAGTTTATATTTTTTTTTCATCCTAGAGTTGCAGCTCTAATCCCAACACAGCGAGGCCCTCACACTTAAATGTATGACTTCATGCTGAGTAGTCCTGCTGACTTCAACAAAGTCTTGCTTAAAGCTACATATATTTGTGTGTATTTGGGTCTAGGTTTAACTCATTAACATGTGACCTACTTTACAGAAGAGCATGCTTTATGAATTTTTCACCAATATTCATGTCTATATTCTGTCTCCTTGCCAAAGTAAGCATTAATGTAATTAACACTGATAAATTCAACACACTTGTGTGGGTGGTTTCTACCTGAAGAGATGATGAATCTCAAAGCTCAGGTCCTTCTGTGGCAGCTTAAACTTTGCAAAAATTACTGCATATAATTCAATAAAATAGCCCTTAGATGGAATGAATCCCTAGAAATCATAATTACTATGCTCAGAGGACACACTTTTTCAAGGAATATCGAGGGAGGATAAGAAATGCTTTGGTTCTGTTGCATGCAAACAGGGCTGTGCTGGTAGAAATCACATATGTATGAGTTTATAGTGAGCGAAATCTAATGTGCTTGAAATTGGTTGAAATTTCCACCATTTTAAAGATTTGGCCCATAAAGCAGACAAGGAAAAGCCACAATAACTTTGGTGAATTTATTTTTCACGTTGAGATTATGACCTTGAACCTCCTGCAGAGTTCACACAACATTAAAATATAAATATATATGTGATTTCTATTTGACTTACAGTTATAATAAAAAAAATAACTATTGCCTTTTCAGTTCTTTGCATTCAAAGTAATAAGAAAGTTGATAACGTGGCATTGACATGCCTGAACTTATTCTCACAAGTGCTTTATCTGTTTGAAAAAATTGATTGTAACACAGTTACTTACCTTTGTGCCTGTTACATTCCTGGTCTTGTAGGAATCCAGATTTTGAAGACAAGCTCCTTAGCAAGACCCCAGAAGACCAATTAGATGCCCTAATGTAACATGTCAGTTCACAAAGTCAACCCAAATATAACTTCCTATTAATTTGGATCAAAGTTTATAAAACAACAGAGAATAAGTAGAGCTGGCAAGGATTCCAGGTTTTCCATTTTTATCGCAAATGTCTTGAAAACAAAAATGTGATAGTCCCCTAACATTAAAGAAAAAAATCCAAATCCATCTTATTTTAAAGTACATTGAAGCTTCAAATTATAGATTTTGTTTTGCTTACAATCTTAAAAGCTTTTAGTACTAAATGAGCATTTCTAAAAATGACAACACTGATTTCAGCATGATGAAATGGTTCTATTTTTAAAATCTGCACATTTATCTGCACTTTTCAATTCAGCTAAACAGCATTTCATACAGGAGAAATATGTTCCAGAAAATAATAAAAGTGGGAGCTGACAGGATTGGAAATAAATTTATAGTGAGTTTTTATGTGGGATACAAGGGAGGTTGGAAAAAAACCCAGATGTAACAGCCTGCGGAGCATTAAGAGGCAGAAAGAGAAATATTCAAGATATAATTTTCGTAGTAGTCATAGTATTCATAGTGCATTCATAGTATTTATCTCTGCTATAAATCACGTCAGATTATTTGGATTTTCACACAACACAGGAACAGGTTTTGGGGGTTTTTGTTGTTTTCATTTGGTTTTGTTGGGGTTTTTTTGTTGTTTTGTTTTTGTTTGTTTGTTTGTTTTGTTTTTGTTTTTCTTTTTTGTTGTTGGTGTTTGTTTGTTTTTCTTTGGGTTGGTTGGTTGGTTGGTTGGTTGGTTGGTTGGTTTGCTTTGGTGGGGTTTTGTTTTTTTTTGTTGTTGTTGTTTTGTTTTGTTTTTTAATTTTCAACAGTTCTCTTTGGGCTACTGCACCTCTTGCATCCAGACCAGTGGTCCAGTCTCTTAGGCTATGCTTGCTCAATTGTAGCAACATTTTAATATGCACTTGTACTTCTTTGCCGGAGCTGGTGGGAAAATGGGGAAATTGGAGATATTAAGACTCCCCTACATCATGAAACACTAACATGGCAATAATAGAAGTTTCATTGATTTGAATTTATTTATAAATCTTACTGGCAGGAAACTCCTCTTGCGTCTTTTAACTCCAATATTTTTTGAGTTTATTACTGATGACTGAAGCAGCCTCTAAAACTCTGTAGTCTCTAAAATCAAGAATGGTCTAACAAAGATGTAAAAGCAATGCAATTTTCTTTCTAATTCATCATATTTTCTGATTTCCTAAAAACCATATCTGTTCTTCATTTTGCAGTAACATTAAGGGTCACAGAGATCTGATAATCTGAGCCATCTTTTCTGACCTTACACTGGAGAGTTCCATACTTTAAACACTAAAATAAGCTTGAGTGGGACTTTCTGAATGACTGTGGAAAGACCAGAAGAAGCCACTCAGGAATGGCACAGTTGGGCAACATCTACATTAGGAGGTTATGAAGATGTGGGTGCATTTCCATGCAGCGTCTCAGCACCTCTAGGATTAGGAAGAGGGCAGCTTGCTCAAAAGAGACAATTCTTCAGAAAGCAGTGGTAAGAAAATGAGACATGACTGAAGTTTTATCACACCCAGACAAGAGATGAAACAGTAAACAGATGATAGTGACTCATGGAGGTGAAATACTCCAGAGAGGCAAAATGTCCTGATCACCATCTGCTCTGAAAGAGTGAAAAAGGCACATCTAAAACCAGCACATGATCACTAACTTCAAAACTCTCCAGAACACATAATAAAATCTTGATAGTCGCTATCCCTCCTCTTCCTAATTAAACCTTGGCAGCTACCTTCCCTCTCAGCTGTCATCCCAAGGAAACCTAGCTATCAGGACCACTTGAATACATGCCCACTGGTGTGAAAGTCTGTGGGCTATAATAATTTTATTCTAAAATAAAATCACCCTTGCTACCAGAGAGATGCATAAGGTACTTTGCTGTTCTGTTGCTACAAGTCCAAAGTCTTACTTGCTTTCAAAGTGTTGAAGGCCAGAGGTAGGGTTCTCAGCAACACATTCCTTATGACGCTGGGAAATGAAAAATGCCCAGATATCTCTCTATTAGAGACTGCAAGGTCTCCATCTGCCTGGCACAGGAGTCTGAGTCCACTTGAGGCTGAGTAGCTTCATGCTGAGCTCCTAGTGCCTAAGTCCTATGAGAATAGGCACTTTAGGCATCTCTTTGATCGTAGAGCAGAACTGCAAAAAAAAGAACTGAGAGTTGAAATTTCCTTTCCTTACATTTCCTTTACCTTCTAAATATAACTGAGCTTTTAGAGGAGTAACTTTATTGTTAAGGGAACAAAATTTGATGTCTTGCTGTTCACTACTCTGCCTTATCAACCATGTTGTTTGATTTTTTGCTGTTGTTGACAAAATTAGCACACCGAGAGAAAGAATTAAAAAGCAAATATGCATGAACTGATATGGTATGGTGGAGCTCTCTAGTTCCCATGGGATCCCGTAATAGTATTTGTATTTTATTCATAGGTTACTTAATATAAAAATCTTCAAAAGGCACTGGAGCAGAGAATGAAAATCAGGTACCTTCAATTTCCTGGTGAATTCCTTGATATTCTTATCCACACCTTTTCTGCCCCAAAGACACACTCCATCAATTTTGCAAAAAACATCATCAAAAGAATCTGAGTGTTTTCTATGAAGTCTGGAATAGCAGAATAAGGCACTTCATTCTCAGATTGGAAATGGGAGTTGAAACTGCTCACTTAAAACAAAGGAATTAAACCGTAACTCCCATATAAAGGCTGAGTGTTACGAGGACATGAATTAAAAACATGATCACAGTAAACATTATTTATTGAGAGAACTTGATTGATAATACAATCCCTTGACAGTTTCTGGAAGAAAGGCTCAGCTGCTTTTCTCTGAGCAACAAGCGGGGCTGACCAAAACCTTAATGGTTCCTTCCAAATGGCTTAAAGGACGTTTAACATGTCTCACGTTTCACAGCATTACCTAAAAAACTTAAAATGCCAGTCCAGCAATGCCTGCCGCTTGGGTTGGTACCTTCAAATCCATAGTTGGAGCACAATTGATATGTGAATATGTGTAAAAAAGAGGAACTCATTATTCAACAGATCTTTCTTCATGCAATTTGTTGCAGCTACTTGTTCTTGAAACTAAAGTGATGTTAAGCTTTTTTGTGTCGGTTTGTGGGTTGGGTTTTTTTCCACCCTTGCTTGCTGCTCTTTTCTTCTGGGACAGTGCTGAAGCTGAGTTCTGTCCCACCTGATGTCTTGAGCAGAGTTGCTGGTCATGTCCAAGATTAACCCAACGGGAACAGAAGACAAGCTGGTACTGTTTCCTAGGGTCCTTCATAAGCGAAAAGCCTGAAGTTACTCTGGTTTCAGATTCCAAATCAAGCAGTTTGTGGGGTTTTGGTTGAATTTGGTTCAATTTTGTAAATATGGTTTTAGCTTGATTAATGGTATTGTGAACAGCATTCATTTAGCTCCCAGTCCTCATCACGTTGAATAGTGGAAAACAGAAAGATCTCAAACTGTGACAGAAGCAAAGATTACAGTTAAAGATTTACTTGAAAGACACCTTTAAGCAAGCTGCAAAACCCTCTAAACAAGCTGAATCTGTACGTCTTCTTCACTTGGGCAAACCAGACTTTAGGTGAGGGTCCCAAGTCCTTCCCTTTCCTGGAGTTCAGATAAATCTGAAACGCAGCAATCAATAATCTGATTTACACGTCAACAAACGCCTTTTGCGCCTACAGTTTCCCAGTAGGACCATAATTATTTTAGCCTTTTCTCTGCTGAGAGCTGCTCCCACCACCGTGTCCTTAGGCTGGGAAGGCTGTCCCCGGGGAGTGGGATCCCTGCTGCTCAGCAGGGTTTGTGCTCTGCCTGGCGGGGTGGGTCGACAGAGGAGGAGCCTCACCACCTGGCGTCGGTTCTGCTCAGCAGATTTTGTATCTCTGTTTACACTCCACTCAGCTATAATTGACAGTTCTGTCATCATTTCTTCACCATCCTTGGGTGTATTGTTATATCTGAATACATACTATAGATGGGAAGAATCCTTGCTCATCACAGCTGTCGCTTTCCTCTTCTTTGGTTCTTCTTGTTCTTTTTTTCCTACGCTTTGAGTAGTGTAAGTCATGGTGCTTATATTGCATATGCATTGACAGATTTTTTGACTGACATGCAAATTAATTCAGAGGAAGAGAAAAAGAACATTTTTGTTCCTGACACTTCTTTATTTTTATCTTTGCGTGCCATCTTTGACAGGCTTTAAAATCTTACTCATATTTAAAAAGTAACTTTAAATAAAGAGCAATTTGATATATCAGAACTGTGCTACTACTGTATCTTGCTTTCCAATTTGTTCAAGTCCACACTAAGAAAAGCTTCTCAATGATATGATTCTGACACTAAACAAGATCCCTGGAGTTCCAGTAAATATACTGTCTTTTTTTTTTTTTTAATCTGCTTGAGGGAGATTTTATAATGCTCCTGGGCAAGGAATTTTCCTCTGGTGCCCTTTACTATGCTCCTTCAGAACTGCGCAGGCTGAACCCTGAGAAATATTCATAATGGCTAAAATTAAAGAGGATGGGCCCAGAAAGGGCCATAACTGAGAACAGAAAACACATTCTCATTAATCAAGAATAACAGCAAGCAGACCTATTGTCTCAGTATCAGTAACGGATCAGCTACTGCAATATGAGACTCTTGAATTTTAAACCTTATTTATTGGCTCTCAAATGACTGCTTCTGGCTTTCATTTTCCAGTTCAACTGGTCTCCTAGTAATTTTACTTTCTTTCAAGAAAACAAAGGGTTTATTTGCTTTTGGTTTTTTATGTTTACTTACATTGGGATTAAAATTACCTGTGACCTGCCACCTTCCCAGAACATCAGCCTTGGAATAAATCTGTGAATTCTGAGGAAACAGAAAAGCAATTTTACAGGGAGGAAATTGCCTTCATATTTATAGTAGATGAATTATAATCTTGTGTGGGATTTTTTTTGCTAAAAGATCACGATTCTCCAGTAGAGTAGCGACCTCAATTTTTCCTCTTGTGGTAGGAAATTGTTGGATGTCTTTTCTCATTTCCTGTTGGGGCACGGTCAACTCTGAGACCAGCGCTACCCACTGGCTACCCGGTGTTGTCCACCCGAAGGGTTCAAATGCACTGCAGGAATTTCTCTGTTATGTGTCAGTGGTTTTCAGGGAGGAAAACAGCACCTATTGATCGGAGAGTAAGGTATGCTAGGAAAAAAAGAACAGTGACTGTAAAAGAAAACAAAAGTGTAAGAAAATGGGTACTGAAGAAATAGAAATGTCATTCAGAGAAGAGCTACGGGAAAGGAAAAACAGTGTAAAATTAATCCTAGTTCTTTATTGTCATTGCTTGTATCTTTTTCCCCCATTTCCCCAAAATATGTTTCCTTCTAAGACAGAATACTCTCTAATGCAGGAATATGTCACAGACATTTTGGCAGGAAGCTTTCTTTTTGCAGTAAAATTTTTAGAGTAACGAATGATTTGATGCAAAAGACTAATAACTGATTTGGTGTTCTTCTTGTAGAAGTGTTTCAGTTCTTTGTGTTCTCTTGGCTGGTGCCTTGAATTTAGCTGAAAGCTGTGTTAGTCAGTGTATGTGATGCTCTTAGCTAGAGAGGAAAACTCATACAAACATGAAGAGTGAGTTTTCATTACAATATGGGCACTCAAAAATTCCTTGCACTTCACAGGCTTCATTGTGCTTGATTTGTGTTCCTGAACAGACAAAGAAGGAGGAACAGCTTTGGAAATTTCAGCCCTTTGAGAGTCAATGACAAACCTTTTTTTTCTTTTTTTTCTTTTTTTTTTTTTTTTATTTTTAAGCTGTCCCTTTCTTTTTCATTTCTTGCAATAATTTTNTTTCTTTTTTATCTTTTTTTTTTTTTTTTTAATTTTATAATCCATTTTTAACCTTGAACTCATGGAGAATTGTAAATGTCCAAGCGTCACAACATGTAAGAAATAATGGGGCAGAATAGTGATTATGGGTAGCAATTAGTCACTGATCAGCTCTTTTAGTGGCTTGTTTAGAACGATACTTTCTTTCTACCCACAAAGTAGGAGTAAGAATTTAAATCTTTTTCTTGTCTACTGGTTAATAGGTGTCTTAGAATAAATTTACAGTGACAGGTTCTTATATCAATAATGAGTGTAAGTAATGAAAAACCAATAAACTTTATCAGCCTGTAGACTTTTATGTTTGCTTTCTACCATTTACCTTGTTTGCATTTCAGAGAATCTATGGATTCTTTCCTACTGTGTTTCCTCTGATGCTGGTGTTGTAATTTTAAGCAAAGTTCCAGATACTGCTGCAGTTATGAAAAGTGATATTGAATTACTGGGGTCAAAGTATGGAGCAGTTTTGTTAAAAAAAGACTAAAGCAAGGTTTTTCTTTAAAGGTAAAAAGCCCAAGTCCAAAAGAAAACTTAAAAATGAACCTGTGAATCATGTGCAGGTTAACTACCCTGCTTTAGAATACTTCTTTTTGTTTGACATAAGAGGTAAGTTTCTTTTTCAGTAAACTTATAAAAATGAAATTTTTCCTAACCTTACTCCATCTCAGAACACTTATTTTTGAATTATTCATTTGAAGGTTGCTTGCTATGGAGAGATCACAGTTCCCACCATGTTCATTTGTCTGACTTCTTTCCTGCCCTCCCTGAATGTGCCTGTAATTCATCACTGCTTTCCTTATTTCTGAGGTCCATGGGAATGAGCATCTTTTAGACAAATAAATAGTTGTGCCTTTCTCTTTCTTGTCACTTTCTCAGTATTTTCTCTTAAAGTATTTCTTCCTACCTTTAGGGCATTTTGGAAAGCCTGGGGAGGGGAGGAGATGGCCGTTTTCAGGAGATCATGTTTTTTTTTTTTCTGAGAGCTCCTTTTAGCAGGACAGCAGACAATCTCCTTTCCTTTGCGCCAGCTCATCTCCTGCCCCAGACTTGGAGAAGCTTTGAAAAATGAGAATATTGTGCTTGAGGCAGAGACAACAACTTAAGCTGTGCGATGCTATGAATGTGTGCTTTGTTGCCTTTGCCTGCCAAGATCAACTCTTCAACCCAGCTGCCACTGATTTTAGCCTCACAGAGCAGGACCTGAGTCTGACCTTTGAGCAAATTCTGAAGGAGGTGAAAGAGGGGATTACACCCTGGATATCTTTTCATAACAAGGTTTTTGAGATGAATGCTTATTATTTTCTGCCTCAAACACATCAGTTAGAATATTTTGACTGAATCCCTGGAAAATAAGTGAAAAACTGATGGGCTACGTTATAGGTAATATTTGGCTGGGTTCAGTAGGGACATTTTCCTCAACAGTGAAGATGCAATCATGAGAAAAGATGTTTGGAAGAGTACTGTTGGTAAAGCAGCATACTGGGTGTGGTAATTTACTTTTCATTTAGTCTGTGTGTTTCCCCATTCATCCAATACTTAGGGAACATTCTCATTAACAGCCACCTGTGTAAAAGACTTCTCTGACCCTCTCAGTTCATGTTTCTGTTATGCTGAGTACTCCTTAGCAGATGTGTCCCTTGGATAAGCAGAGTACCGGGGCATTATTTTAAATTCTGAGTGATCTACTTTGAATATCAGTTTATTTTGCAGAATACGGAGGGAATAATTTCTTTTCAAGAAAAGTTATCACTATCACTGAATTGTGAAATAAGATTACTGGTAAATCATAATTTTTCAGTGCAGCTGATGGAAGAAATAAATCCATCTAGGCACATCTAAGCAAAGTATTTACAGCTCGCTTAAACAGCCTTTCTAACTCATATTTCCTGTATAAATCAGTCTTGTTTGTGACCTTGGAAATACATCAGAATTACAAAAATAACTAAATTGCTTTCTGCCAACTCAAGCTGAGGTTCTTTTAACTTAGCATTGCCTTCAATTTCACAGAAAATGTCCTCTCTGATTAAATACAATTTTAACATTACAAAATGCTTTGGGGGAAAAAAGAAGACTAAATCTATAGTTAAAATGATACCTTCATACTACCAATCTGAATTTTTACTACCATCTATGAGTTTGACCACAACATACTGTAAATATCTGTTGACATGCAATCTCAGGAAGAAGTCTGGCTTCAAGTTTGTAGTTATAAATTCCTTTTAAATTCTTTTAAAAACCACTGCACTTGAAATGTCCTTCTTTTAAGTTAAGATATATCCCCATAGGGATTTCCTAACACTTCGCTGGAGGTTTTTTGTCCCTGGGCCAAAAGGCCAAGACAGCTAGCCCTCTTTTTGTTCCCTATCTCTTTTGAGGCTAACCTACACTGCCTGCTGTTTCTTTTGAAAGTTCACCATGCTTCCACTGACACAAGTCCTGACCCAAATGCTTATTGCAGCTTGTCTTGTGCCTTGTAGCTTCTCAGGCACAGACAGCACAACTGTCATAATCCTTTAGACTTTACTGATGTCGATATATTGATGTTAGGAAAAGATCATGCTGGGAGATTTTGGTCACTTTTCCTTTTATCTGGGCAATGTCCAGCCATGATAAAATATAAGTTGATGGCAAGGGAAGTTTTTGGTGTTTAAGGATGGAGCATTGATAAAAAACCAAAACAAATAAAACCAAAGCAGCTGATAAGGAAATACAATGCTCAAATACCCTTGGTTTGTTTTGGTAATTTGCGTGAAAGAAGTTCAGATTTAAGAGGAACATTGATGTTACTACATTCTCATTAGTCTTCCTACTTTTGAGGGAAGAAATGAATGACATTTCCTTTGAACTAGAGACTGCAATTTCTGGCTCTGCAGGCAGTGGAAGTCCAGTTTCATCACATAATATTGACATGTTCATGCATGAAGTCTTGTGAACAACCACAGTTTTACCAAAAGCCTGCCCTCTGGAATGGGAAGTTACCATGCCTTTATATTCTGCACACTCTTTTGTCCATTTCCTTCCCATGCACAAAATATACCCCAAGTTTCAATGCTGGCCACAGCCTTTAAAAGAAAACATTTCACATTTAATCTGTGGAGATATTCATTACTAAAATATCAGAAGATTCCACCTACATTCAACCACCAATTCTAGTTACTGATGGTATGACAAGATTAGCACCTAAGAAATTCAAAATTTACATGAGGAAAGGCAACCAGGCAGAGAGATAGTAAAGAAGAGGTAAAGAAAATAATAATAGCAGAGGCTGAAAACTGAAGGCATAAACTTGTTGAAGGCTACAGGGAAGATTTCCAACTTCAATACTTGACTTTACAAACATTATGTTTGTTTATTGTGTTGGGGAAAAAGATTGTGGGAGATTTTAACTGCAATTATTATTATATTTGTAATACAACATCAATTCTATACAAAATCTATGACACAGCATAACCTTCTAACCCGAAAGCTTCCCCAAAGAAGAGAAGCACTTTCAGAGTTTCCCATGACAACTGAGATGTACCAGCCTTCTGCTGAAGGTTCTCATTTCCACGGGGTAAGGGACAGTGTGGGACACTGTTTTTGTGTGCTGAGGGGATACCAGTTGTTTACTGCCCAAGGGGTTGAGGAAGTGGGTATTGTTCTCAGCCCTCTGAAATGCCACAAGACCTATCTGCAGTCCCTGGTCTTGCCTCCTCTTTTCATCAAGGTGAACTAAATAGAGTCTCTAAGCATGGGGATCCGTGCCTTATTTCTGTCTGAAGGTATTAAAAACACAATCTGTTTCTTCAGTTACCTTTATAATTAAAGGTCAGTGCAACTTTATAGCCTTCAAAAATGTACCCCTGATTTACAGGAAAACATAAAAGTCAGAGGAGAATTGGGTCATGTAATTTAAAGATCATTATTGTCATTCGCTTTGAAATAATACTTCCACACTGGAATTGAAGCTACATTATTCTCTGTGATTTGTGCTTTTAAAAATTGGAGATGGACAATATTTTTTTCAGGCCTCAACCTTTAGCTAGAATGAATTATGGTAATTGTAAACAGAGTATTAATGTTAGCAAAGAAAAGATGGCAACAAATAAGAAGTAGAGCTCTGCCAGGAAAACGTTCAAGAAAGAAAAATTTATGGAGGATAAGGGAAAACATAAGATGGGTGAATATCATTATGATTACAAGGATTTCTGTTTGAAATAATATATCTGTAATTTTTAAAAACAAAACAGAACTCAATATTGGCTTTGACAAAGCAAGAATGTGGATGCAGATGAAGATAGTGGAGCTTGAAGGGGTAGTTTGGACTAGAGGATACTGGAAGATTTACATGTGGGGTTCTGTATTCATGGGCACCATTTAGCCGAGGAAAAAAACTAAAATATGCAGGTTTTTGTTTCCCCTCCCCTCCTCCCAACAAACTCAACAGGATCAAGGAGATTTTCTCTCCTTTTACCTACAGTAAAGATTTAGTAAGCACTATAGGTAGTACATTTACACTCCTCACAGCCTTAAGAATTGGAATTTGAAAGGGATTCAAAAGAAAACACAACTAAGTTTGGCACGAGGATTAAGCTTCTGATTATTTGTCCAGTGAGCAGAGACATTTTCCCTTCTCTAAGTGTCTAATTTTTTTTAACTAGCAAAGGAATAGCAGCTATGGAAGATGTTGGACTAGGTATCACTAGTTGTCTTCCAAAAAGTAAAGAAGATTCCAAAAGAAATCACAAGTTTTCCTGAATAGATCTCAGAGGATCTAAAGTAATGAATCTCAGACAAATTAAACCAGAAGCCTTTTATCCAGTCTATTTTCTTGTCTATCTAAGAAAATGGCAAATCTTTGAGCAGGGAGATAAGAAAAGGTGGTGGCAAGTGAACAACTGATTCTTTCCCGAATTTGTCACAGCTGCTTTCTCCCCCCATCCCGGAGCAGTGCTATTCCAAGCCAATTTAAATGCTGTCCTGGTTTGACAGGAAGGAAGTTTTTTAAGGAAGGTGTAGTCAAACCAATCATGGATTAGAAGTGAATATTGACATCTGGTGTGGCCACTAAGGAGATGTGTCACCTCTGAGAACATGGGGAGATAAAGGAGAGATTCACGGAGGCACTTCCTTTTGTGTTCCGGTCAGTGAAAGGAGCAGATCTCCCCCGCCCAGCCTGAGGCCTGGGCCGGGGCCTGGGCCTGGGCCTGGGCCTGGGCCTGGGTGGGGGAGGGGCAGCCATGCGGCTCGAAGTCACTCGGCCTGAGGATGAGAGGTAGTCCGGAGCTCGGAGAGAGAGGGAAGGAGATGGAAGGGAATGGACTAAGCCAGCTTTTTGCAGGATGGAAGGGTGGAGAGACGAAGAGATGGTTCTCTACCCTCCCCTTTCCCCCCCCCCTCCCAGAGAGAGAGACTGCATCTGTGCCAGCCGAACGGAGCGGGGGAGGTTTCCCGGCCTTGGGAGTCCTGGAGCTGACTGCACGGCAGTAGCAGCAGAGACTTTTTAACCCTTCTCTTCCTTGGGGAAAAGAAAGCTTTATGAAACATGAATCCTCCTGTGCAGTGTTTTGGAGTGAGGAGAGAGACAGCCTGGAATTCTGTGACGTTAAAGAAATTGATGGGAAGAATTTGGTGGGAGGAGATGATGGAGTGGCTTTGGCTGGACTTATCTTGTATAGCCATAGACTGAACAATCTGTCTTTAATACGTGAGACTGCAGTTAGGTGGATGCAGTGGCTGGATGCCAGATAAGGCGACCTGCTGCAGTGATGCTGATGCCAAGTGGATGAAGAAGGAGAGAGGATGAAGAGGGTGGGGTAGTGCTCTCTGTCTTCAGCGAAGAAGACCAGGAAGAGGGTGTGGTGGTTCCCTCTGTCTTCGGAGCAGAAGACCAGGAAGAGGGTGTGGTTGTGCCCCCTCTCTTCACAGCAGAAGAAACCCTCGGCCCCAGGGGTTATAAAATGGGGGGGACTCTTTGTCCCAAAAAGGAGCTTCTGGTACTTGGTAAAGCGTCATTGAATCCTGAGGGCAGTCTCAATCCATGGATGGTGGTGAGAGCACCAGACATGGAAGGACACTATGGTTTGCAAGAGAGACTCCTCTCTTCTTAAATGAACTGAGAATTGATTATTTGAGTATTGGTAACCGATCAGAAAATCCAAGGTTTTGTCTGATTGTGAAAGGGTGGAAGTTGGGAGGAGGAGGAATGTTTCTGAGAGTTTTCATGTTCCCTGTGTGTTTCTTTCCTTTAATGTAGTTTATTAAAGTTTTTTTCCTATTCCTAAGTCTGAGCCTGCTCTGCTCTGTTCCTGATCACATCTCACAGCAGTAAAAATATATTTTCATGGGGCACTGGCTTGTGTCCAGTGTCTAACCATGACAAATGCCTTGGACAGACTCATAACAAGGTAAAAGTGATTTTTCCTACCTTCTTTCCTCTGTGACTAACTTACTGTGCAGAAAGGAAGCTGACAGGAGGAAATATGAGGAGGATAGAGGGTACTGCTGCATCCTTGTCTTAGTTAATGTTTCAGGTGCTGGTGTTAGCAGAAAAATTTACAATCTGCTTTTACTTTCCATTTGCAAATGGAACACACTGGAGAGACAGTAAAAGTCAGGGCTTCCAACCATTCGAGCAACTCTGGAAATGAACTAGCTACTCATAGGAAAATCCTCTGTTCCTACATGTACACATATTTCAGATTTTACATCTATGCATATATTTATATTGAGTTTTTTCTTTCTTGTAGATAGTTAATGTAGATTTCTGACTGATACTTTAATTAAAAATTTAATAACTTTGCTAATGCTTTTACAGGTGATATCTAAGCCTTTTTTTCTCTCATCCAAGTACAATGCAGCTCTATAACTTATAAATTTATAACAATATCAAATTTCTGCTCTAGGTTCTGAAAGTGATTTTATCACAAATATCTTTCTTCCTTGAAAATTATTTTCATTAGCCTCACTTTTAAATGGGGAAAATGTGTGTGGGGATTCAACAATGCTCATTATATTGTTTGTTCCCTTTTCATTAAAATCAAAGTAGCATATCCAGGTGATTTTTTTCACCAACCTGCACATTCTGGTCACATTCATTATTTTTCACATGGCTAAGCAAATCTCATAAGATAGAAGCAGATGGTGACAGCTTCCTCATACCATCAAATCAAATTGAGATAGCAAAAATAAACATTGGTCCCAAGCTTAGAAACTAGGTGAACAGTCTGCCTTCTGAAAAGCTGTGCCAATTTTTTAGAAACTGTGGGCAAAATAATGTTGATTAAGAAATAACCATGAACCTCCAAAAAGAATTCTTAGGAGAATACTGAAGATATGAGACTACCTAACACTTAGTGTTCTATGTCAAGATGGGGTTTGTTTGAAAAGTATGAGTATTCTCCCTCCGGCCTTTGTGTTGAGAATGTGCTCTGATCAATAATTCAGTGTCACCTGAGGTTCACTATTTGAAATTCAAGAACTACAGGTAATATTTGCACTGTTTCTTCAACCCCTCTATGGAACAATAAAAAATCGTAAAATATGCAGTAAAAATATTGCTACTATAGGATGAAAATCTATGCAGTAAATATCATCCAGGTTCACTGTCTTAATAGAAACATCAAAATCTGGTTCTGTATATTTCTCCTCCTATTAATTTATTTTGTGTATCAGTTTTTTTCACCACTCAGAAAGCCTTTCACCATGGTACATGGCATAAAACTGTAGGAGGAAAAACAAACACTTTGGGAAAATCATATGTCCATTGCATTAAACCAGCCTAACTTAAACTCCTGATTTTGACCATAAAGTATAAGAAACAAACATTTTCACTGATTTAGGACTTGGAGCATGCTTGCAAGAAGGAAATGCTGGTCTGGTCAAAAGAGTGAGGGCACTAGAATCTTTCAATGAAATTATTACCAAACTTCTAAACACAAGTCAAATCTCTCCTTGTTCTCAAATAACAAAACAAAAAAATAAAACACATCTCAACTTTAAAAGAAAAA
>WEIT01012679.1:0-25165 GCA_013389985.1 Dryoscopus gambensis | reverse complement strand
AAAAGCATGCAAGGAGAAATCTTCAGAGCTTGCCAGCATTTTTGATTATTACAGTAATATATTCTTGCTGCTGCAGGCACTGCAATATGAAGAGCCCTTATGGATAGGGCTCAAGAGCAATGTGGTAAGATTAATAAATTAAGAGTTGGTAAAGTTAAATGTTGTTACTATTAACAGGAGAATGGTAGCATAACCAGACTTAGAAGCTTAGGACTTGTGGACAGTCTCACATCTTTTTACTTCATCTATCTTAAATCATTAAACTCCATTTTAGGCAATGGAGACGGATGAGAACCTGTGGCAGTGCTGGACTCTCTTTACTAGTTCTCTGTGAATCTTGGACGCTAAGGTAAAAATACCCGGTAAACTTTCAGATGGCCATTTTTAGGACAGGTGACCTCTACTCAAAGGGTCCAAGATGATCAGTAGGGCTAGTGCCTCATGATCATTGGCAGCTGTAGCTTTTCCATTATGTTTTGATTCATAAGGGTTCATAGGCCAAACCCCACACTCTGTTATACCTGCTAGGTCCCAAAGATTAAAATCAGTAAAAGCAATACTGTACCAGAAGTAGTGAACACTGAAATCCAGGTCCACCACTTTGTAAGGGAACACCCTTACAATCAGTCTTACTAGCCCTGTGACTGAGTGACAAACTGAGCGTCAGTTCCCTAGTGAATATGCAGTTGCTAAATGCACTTAACAATCATGTTTCTATTGCATTCTTCTTTGATCTGACTAAGCCATCTTGATAATAAAAATGAGCTTTTTCATCTGTAATAATCATCTTAACCATTCATCGTTTTTACTGATTCTGATTCTGTACTGATATATAANNNNGATTCTGTACTGATATATAACATAGCAAAACATGTTTGAAATTCAGTATACCTAGGTATACTTGTAATAAATATTGTCTAAAAATAGCATTTCCAGTTATATGATGCAGCGACACTCTGATAAAGCTCCTCAGAAGGCTACATTGTCTGAAACAATGAACTTGTTGCTGAATAATACTTATTTCCACTATTCTAACAGTATGTGTGCCCCCCATCAGACAAAATGCTCACATAAGTGATGGGTAGTCACCAACCTTAAAATAAATCCTTCCACTTGCACAAGTCCACAGGGCAAACCAAAATAATAGTGTTAAGCCCACTTGATATCAAAGTTGGGTTTTTTTACAGTCATAGAAATATGATTTAGAAAGCATCTAAAATTCCATTTTGACCAAGTTTGGTTCACCAGACATTCCCCTGGTAGTTATAAACGTGCCATCCATGATCTTGCAGAGTGAAGCTTTGTGGTTCCTCCTGTTCCTCAGGCAGTGAGCGACTTTGCCCTAATGATGCCAAGCTAAGTATGACCTTGTGTATCTGGCACCTCTCTTGACACAGCTAGACAATGGAGTGAGATCGCATCTCATCCCCCTCTTCTTAATGTCAGCAAGATACTGTCTGTGTCTGTTCACTTTTCCTTGTAATTCTTCTGATTCTTCCTGGAAAAGGAAAAAGGGGAGGAGGGAAGACTAAACAAAGACTCAAGAAGTCCCGCTCAGAGTATTTCTCTTTTGCTTCTTACAAACTAATAATTTTCTCAGGTTTCTCATAGTGATAGCTGCAGTTTACTCCTGAATGTTTCTCCTCAAAACTGCTGGAGCTTAGAGTCCTTGTTTGATAGCCAACTTGGAGACCCATTTCCACCTGAGCTTTCCACAGGTTTCATGTTCCTATGGTCTTGCTGCTCTTCATGGAGGTCTGACTCCTCTGGGATGGTGATTCCACCTCACAGCGTTGCCCGACAAGGGACTGAGTTCCCAGGGAGCATTATTTAGCCTTCTAAACACTTCCATGTGCTATTCCAGCATGGAAGCCATACTGCTGTGTCTTGTTTTTATGTTGCTGAGTCCTGATTCAACCAGTATTTTAATAGTACTGGCACAGATACACAAACTGAGCTGCCTGTATCACTTCGAAAATGTGCTTCTGTGTAACTGCATTTATCTAAGACAGCAAATGAGAGTGTAGAACAGTTATGTTAAATGTCTGCTTCAATTTTAGAATTATGGATATTATCGATGGACCAATAAAAGGAAAGTAAGTTTTTCTCAGTGGGACTATGGAGAACCAAAACAGAAAACAGCCTGTGTCTATCTAGCACTCTCTGGGAGATGGAAAACAGCACCTTGTAATGAAAAACATCTTCCTGTCTGCAAAGAATCTGAGGGTAAGTAATGGTGATGACTTTTCGTTTTATGGCAGAACCCCTGCTTTATCTGCTTTGACTGAATTGCAAATTTCTAAGTATATATTGAGTATATATTATAAGCCTGAGTATGTAATGTCAATACCTTTATTTTGCATTAAATATTTTATTCTGATGGAGTTGGCATTCACCAGCCAAGGTCCTTCCATTTTAGTGGACTGGAGTGATAGCTGCCATGGGAGCAGGCAGACACATCATAGAGATTGTGGGAACTTTAGGCATTTCATATTGAGTCTAGAATGTAAAACTGGTTCTGCTGACAGAGGCTTTATGGGTAGGTCTGTAATCAATATAGTCCACTGAGTAGAAAACAAATTTTGTTTCTTCAACATATACACATCATTCCTACACTGGTTGTTACTTCATTACTGTTAGATTCCAAAATCTGGGTAAAGGAGAAAGAGCTGTATCTTATAAAAAGGGTGTCTTATTGGCCCAAACAAAAGTTCATACATCATGGGGTTTCTATGGGTAGCACTGAGGAATGCTACACAGCAAAAGTCACAGGTCCCATCTCAAGATGGGACCGAGCTTTTTTGCTTTCTCATTTGTGTTAGAGTAACATCTGTTAGCTCTAGTGACACATACTTAATGGAAATTCAGAGTTTATTTGGGGGCTTAGGGTGGAGGGGGTTGTTTGGTTTTGGTTTGATTTGGTTTGGTTTGGGGTTGCACTGGGTTGGGTTTTTGTGGTTTTTTGGTTGGTTGTTTGTTTTTTAATTCCTTTTCTAGGCCATGCTCTGAACTTCATAGCTATTAATTCAAAACTTTTGTTTTAAAAACACATGTACTAATTGACAATGCTGCCATTTCTTTCCATAATGTCATTGCTTGTAGAAAAATGAGAGGTTACTACGTAAATATTCAATGAGCCTTAGATTATTCCATGCTTTGTCAGATATAAAGACGTTCAGAAATTTTATGTAAGGATTCTTATCTTGAGGAAAATATTAAATGGGAAATTTCTAGAGTAAACTAGGGTTTACATGATATTTCATTTAAAATAAAACTGACTTGAACTTCTTGAGAGTTTGGGAGTTTTCTAGGGGACTGGTTTTCTGCTTTTTAATGCTTCTTTTATTTATATAAATTTGTTGGTTATACCAAAATACACTAGAACCAAAATCCTTGAACACTCAAATATCCTTGAGACAGTCCAAGTTTGATTTCATTAGTAACTCAGAAGAGCACAGGTTCACACTGAGTCATCCTCTCATGGCTGACCAGTCCTGATCCTCACTGCCACTCTTGACTTACACACTGATAATTCTAGCACTGTGTGCCAAAGAATACTTTAAGTGCTTTTAAGAAAAGGTGGTTTTAATACTTGATTCCATATATGAAGAACTGCAATCCTTACTGAATGAAAGCATCTATAATATCTCATTTTTTCTAGATGTAATTCCTTCTGATCCCCCCCAGATTATTGGAACATGTCCTGAATCTGATCACATATCTTGGATTCCTTTCCGAAGCCACTGCTATTACTTCAATGCCAATGAAATGAGCTGGGCTCAGTCTGTGACTCAATGCATTCAATCAGGTAATCATTATTTTTACCCAAATATAGGACTTCAATCTTGACATCAAAAAGAAGTCTTTAAAATCTTGAAAAGTAAAAATGCAAAATCTATAAATATTAAAAATAGGGAATAAATGTCTCATTTATTTTTATTGTTATGTGTTTTTTGGTTATGTTGAATTTAAGGTGATCACATTTCCTTGTTTTATTTTTCCAGCTGTGTCTGTTTCTTGTTATATTTCTTCATTCACAAAAATTTCTCCTTTTAGTAAGATCTTAAATTTTACATGATTTAAAAAAAACCCCACTTGTTTATGGCCTTATTCCTTCTTTTCCATATCTCTCCCCACACAATAGGTGAAGTAAATATCACAATAACAATCATTCATTTTTCACACAGGCTGTGTGATCCGAAAGGGGTTGAGTGTGCTGCCTGGTAGCCCTTGCTCTATCAGCAAGGCTCCCTGGCAGACTGCAGAGCCTGGGGGGCAAAATGCTTCCCTCCCTCTCTTTGGAGACATCTGTTCCTGGCCAAGACAGGAGCAGCACCTTGGCACTCTTTCACCTTTGCTGCTGAGTCATCAGCTGTCTCATCCCTGTCTCAGGATGCCAGGAAAGAGAAAATAAACAAATCCTTTGTTTCATACCTTTTTAGATCTTCTTAGCCCTCTTACTCTACCACCATTGCCAGAAAAAATTAATACATCAGTTTGAATTGCAAATTTGTTTGTTGCACAATATTTCATGCTATTTGCTATTCTGTCAAACCATGCAGAACAAATAATTAATCACTCATAATTCCTATGAAAAATGAAAAGTGATTCCAATCACTTGAAAATATAGGGCACTTTGCCTGGTGTTTAAAAGTCATCATCTTCACTGTCCTTTTGTGTCTTTCACTTCAGATGAAGTGAACTCTGTCATTCTCTGTGCTGTTCCCCTGCAGCTGGACACTACCTTCTGGTCTCTATTTAAATTCTTGTTTACTCCCTACCAGCAGGAGAGGTTTTTTTATTAACCTTAACCTATCTCAAAAGCTGTAACTATGTTGGGGATATCTCCAATCATCTTCCGTTGTTTTTTTCTGTAGGTGGTATGTTGACTTCCGTAGAAGATCTGGTTGAATCAAATTTTTTAATAGAACATGCAGACTTATACACAAGCAAGACAAGCGGCTTTTGGATAGGAATATACAGAAATGTAAACGGTAACTATTCTAAGTTCTATAAATAATAATAAACAGACTTTATTAAATGGACAAAAAAAACCCCAGCCAAATAGGTTTTATGCAACCAATTGAAGTACAGTAGAAGTTCAGACCTCAATCCTCTCTGAGGTTGTCTCCTATTCCTGGTCTCTGAGAAAGCTTTTCCTGTTGGGAACAAGTCCTGGCTGGCTCTCGTCTTCTCATGGCTGGGGAACACTCATGTAAGGACCTATGGGAGTCCAGCCAGAGCCCACAGAATCAAACTCCTCTGTGACTCTGTATGGAGAAAATTAGGCTGCTTGCTAAAGCATGCAGTAGAAAATATGCATCTGGAAGAAAACATTGTTATCAGACTACAAGCAGTCAGAAAGTGTTTCATTCTAGATTACTTTCAGCCCATTGAAACATCTTTTTGTTTTTTATAGTCTATGAAAAGAAGTTTTAATTTAACTAAGCACATGTTTAAGCATTACAGTAAAAGCTGGTTGATTTTCATTGAATGCTGCTGAAATAATAATTTAGAAATTTTTTAAAAAAACTCTGAATTTAGCCTTTTTCAGTTTGAAACTTTAATATTCTAGGCAAAAAAAATGGAGAAATATACGTGACTGATAAATCTGAAAATCATAATTTGGGAAAGCAATTATTTTGGTTTTGATATAAGAATCAGATGAGATAAAATGTATCAAAAAATAACCACAGGTGGAATTTTTGGAGAAAGTAATATTGCCTTACTAGGCTGAATAAAGTAACACTATGTTAATATTCACTAAGGTGAAGACTTTTCCTGCAGATCTATTAGTATTGATACTAACTTTTGCAACATCAGGGCAGCTGCTTTGGCAAGACAACAGTGCTTTAGACTTTGTCAACTGGGGTGAGGGGCAGCCCTCGGGGGACGAGCTGGATTTCTGTGTGGAGCTGTCTGCAGCCACCGGCAACTGGAGTGTCCTGCCTTGCTCTTCTGAAAAGGGTTTTATTTGTAAGAAATCAAAGAGTAAGTGACTTTTTAAATATTTGCTCTTTCCATTTATGGTTTTATTTCAGTAGTAATAGCATAATATGATCATTACAAAAGACTGACACAAATGTTTCAATGTTCAGGCAAAAATAACATGATTTTTTTTTTGTTTGCCCTGTTTATGATTTCTTGCCTCCTAACCTCAGATTTTCTTACATACCGTGAGGAATATTCAATTAATAAGTAAAAATCATAAATAATTCCTGAAAAAAAATTAAACTCCTTTGGTTTTTTGTTCCCCTTCAACATAGACCCATTTTTTTCTACTAACATTCCTATTTTCCGTCTATGGAACAAGGGTGGCATCAATAATTTGCTATTCTTTGTCTTGCTGTAGTATGATACATGCTGTTCCAGCAAGAGATGGATGAAGCAATTCTATTTAAATAGGAGCGGAAGTGCAATCCAGAGAGCACATAGTGACCTTTGAAAAGAGTGAAGTGGTTTGGTTAGCTTTTTTTTTTTGTTTTAATATTGTGTTTCTGTATAACTGAGCACCATCTGCTTTAGTCAGGAAGTAGAAATATCAGAATATTGTGAGCCAAGCAACCATGTGGTATTTTGGAGTTTAACTGTTAATTCTGCAAAAAAGTCCAATTTCCTGCCCTATTTCACAACCGCAAGGTTCAGGATGTTTCTGAGGTTCAGTCTTTTCCCCCCCAAATCGGCTGGTGCGGGAAGCAGCAGTCACACCAGTGTTCAGGGCATGTTCTCAAAAGGAAAATTCTGCTTTTAGGACAATTTTTGCAGGCAATAGACACTGTTGAATGGTAGTTCTGTTGCCAGACATGTCAGAAAGCAGAAACTCACTATCACCACACAGTTTATTTGACGGGTTTGACTGTGAGTGGCCCTGATGCGCAATGCCAAAGTACAGAGGATATTCCCTGACACCGGCTTCTCCAGCAGAACGGCGTTTCAGCACAACCAGATATTTATTCCATTACAGCCAGCTCTGCGTCCTTTCAAGGGACAAATTTAACAGCTGCTTTTCCTTCGTGCTCGCAATCACGCCAGAGCTCAATGCACTGCCCTGGTTCCGCTTCAGCACTCCGGCTCCTGGTGCATCCCACGCTCCCTGGCTCCCGCTGCCCGCGGGGAGACCACTCTGGCCATCACCCAGCAGCTCGCAGCTGCTCCCACCCAGCCGCCGGGAAAAGCCTTGCCGACGGCGCCCTCTGTGCACAGCCGGGAAAAGCTGCACTAGAAAGCCTGAGCTTATACGTGTAATTATCGATGCAAATGAATTATGGTAAATTAAGACCTGCTGGGTCTCAAAAGAATTGTGTGTGATACAGGAAAGCTCAAATATCCTCAGCAGTCGATCAAGTTTTCCCAGTCTCCACAAGAAACAGACCTGGTGAAAAGGGCAAGGTTGATTAATCAGGGGAGAAAAGAGAGTCCACTTAAAAGAGTCAGAAACTACCAGTGCTTGGAGATATTCTGGTTATTACAAAACAAGCAAGAAGGGGGGTTAAAATGCAAAACAATGCCGTTTTATTGAAAGGAATATGGGTTTAAAAATCTTTCACACCTTTTCAGCCCTCTTAATTTAGCAGATGTGTTTCCAGAAGTGATGATGATGTGCAGGTTACCCGACCTTTTGCTAACATGAAACTGTCAGGAAGAAAATGTGACCTTTTTAGATTTTGACTAAATATTGTCTTTATCTTTGACAGCTATTCTTAAAGCAGCTGCAAAGGTGGAAGGTAAGATTTTTTTCACCTTCCAAATAATTTCAGATATGTGCTTGAATTTAATATTATTTATTTAGTTTATGGGGTTTTTTAAAATATGAGCTTAATTTACTTAGTTGTCATTGAATTCTTTCCCAGCCTAATTTATCATTATCTGCAAGACACTTAGGGAACCCTGGGATAATCAAATGCTTCAGTAAATTGATCGCCCCCCCTCTGATCCTCCTTTTGCCTGGTAAGATCTATGAGGGAGACTGACACAGAGACATTATAATAGATTTTCCCCCTAGTAATTAAGGGAGAAATTATAGTTTTCAATATTCTTATATTTATTTGTGGCTACAGTTCATTCATTTCTTTTTACTTTTTATTTGTTTACAGATGCCAAAAAGGACAAAGCAAGTGGTCACCTGAATACGTGGATACTACTTACTCTGGTCCTCATCATTTTATTAGGGGTGGGCTTCATGATTTATTTTTTATTTAAAATGAAAACGGGAAGTGGAACTGGAAGAGAGGTGAGGAGGGGCAGCAGACAGCTGGAATACAGCCGTGCCCTGACTGCAGGGGACAATGGAAGTGATGCTACCAACGACAAAGAAAAAAATGAACACAGTATTGTCTGATGGGATAACACAGCCAAACTAAATGGTTAAGCTGAAAAAATATAGCTGAAGTAAAGGAAATCTTAGTCTCTGTTAGGTGCCTGTAATGTTTGCTATGAAATAAAATTGGCAGTTATAATTTGGTGAAGAGTGAGAACTATTGCTGTATGCCCTTCAATAAATACTCTCAGGTATTTACTGACTTAGTACTGCACAAAATGCCTAATTAAGCAAGAATGGAAAATAACAGAAGTAGTGGGAATTTAGATTTAAAAGATACGGGTTACTTATTTAGGAATTTGTGACAGCATCACATACAGAGTTAAGGCTGACATTGAGCACTCATTGCAGAGTGCTCAGCCCTAATGCCTGCCCTTTGAGAGTATCTCACCACACTGTAGTGAAGCATGCACACTGTTACTCGAGTGGTGTTTGGAATAAACAGAGATTTACATGAATTGTTTGTCCCCATTGCTGCCCTTGTCTTACACCCTTTACATAAATATCTTCCTTGCTATAGTATTATAAGTGAAATGCAAATACTTGTCCTTCGTTCATGGCTTCAGCTTGGATTTTACAAAACAATTAAATCTTTGCATACACTCTTATTCTATGAATTTGAATGTTTTTTATTAGTTATGAACATGAGATTATATCAATAAACAATCTATATATTGCATATTAACACTTCAGTGTTTCATTAGCATGTAGAGGTGATATATGGTTTGTTGATCTAGTGCATCTTCTTCCTAAAAAGAGAGGCTGACAGGAGGAGGCACAGAAACACGAACAAGGCATATGACTAAAAAAGCCATAAATAAACTATAAAATAAAAGTAGTTGCCAAATAAATTTTGGAAGAAATCCATTTCTGGTTTTATTCCAGAATTACTTGGTCACTCATTTTAGGATACCTTTGCTTACTATCCTCCACCTCTCTGATAAATGGACTGATAACTGGGCACTGTGCCCATGCTACAGGCCAGTAAAACAGTGGAGCACACAACAGTGCCTTGCTAGTGAAATGTTTTAGAGGTTTACGAGATTTTTAATTTCTATGAATTTCTATGAATTCTCTGTCATCTATAACATACTGAAGAAAAAAGATCTCAAGGAGCTCTGGGAACAACAAACCTTTAGAAAGTGCGTAAGAACTGCAGAGGAGATGTCACATGACATTGGATTGACAATACGTAGATATGGCAATTAAACAAAACATATTGCAGAGGATAAGGAATAAAGGGCATTTTGTACTAAAACTACTTTTAATGACAATCCTCTTGATCTTACAACTTCTTTTTTCCCCTCATGTAAATTGCAAAAAATACACTTTTTTTTTTTGTAAATACTGAACTGGACTCAGTGCTGTTTGATGGCTAATAATAAAGGCAAAGCAAATGAAAAGAATAAACAGATAAAAAAATCCAATATAATATCATTATCTTAAATTTTTATATTTTATATTGATAATACAGCTCCAAAAACTCAGTATTGTGTGAATGAATTTCATCTATCTCATTAAGTGATGCTTTGCTCTTGCAGAAAATACTGTGAGATTTATCTTCATAATTAAGCCACGAAAATTGAGACAAAATTTGAAGGGCAATTTCAGCTGAATTTCTTTCCTCCATTTTTTTCAAAATAACTGAGAGATTGTGCATCATAGCTGTAGTTCATTTCCACTTAATAAATAACTGAAGCTCACTTTTAAAATTTGGAACAATTACTCTTTCCTTGTCTCATTTACACTTGGTAGAAAGAAAAAATGAAGTATTAAAATTCATTTGCACTTTATGCATGAAATAATTTTGAAAGGCAGTTTTTTTGCCAAAATCACAGAAAGATTTGTAAAGACTTGGCTAATTTGTGTCGGTTCTTCTAAGATAAATTCACGTGAAATAACAGCAAGTACTACTAGCTGATACACTGGATAGATAAAAGGCAAATGTATACACAATACTCAGTTTATCAAGTCACCAAGCAAAATTAAATTGTCCTGTGTGGGTTAATTTTTCACGCTGAAATAGTCAACATTGCTCACTGCAATAAATTAAATCAATATATCTTTTGTAGTAGTGAAGACCTATCTGGCTAAGAAATTTTCATATATTTTTCTGTAAGTTTCCCAGGTATATATGTATGACAATTAAGGTACATCCATTTAAAGTGAACTCCTTGCTTCTTTGTTTTTGAGGGTCAGAATGTTACAATTGCATCACAGAACCAAGAAAGTTAAAAATAATTCAGTGGAATGCTTTTGAAATGTTCAAACTTTGCCACTTGCATTTGAATGGATGGAAGCTTCACTTTCAGATGCAAAGTTTGAATTTTGTAATTACATATAGGTTTCAAAATACCACATGTGACAGGATATTTCCTTATTTAGAGCCCAGAGTTTTCACTTTCAACTAAAAATCTCCAAAACTGAGAAGGAGCCAGCACCAACTCATTCTTTAAGGACCTCTACTGCAGCAATTATTTCGTCTCATCTCTTTGTGAATGAGGAGACAGAATGAAACACTTGACCTTTTCTACAGTTTTAGTTTTCATCTCATTTGTTCATACAGCTTTTCAGACGCTCGGTGAGTCTATTTTTTCCTATCCCCTGCAAAAGTGGATGTGAAAGTGGGCATCTTTGTTATCTTACTGGTTTCTCAGGATCTTTACGATTTTTACATACCTTTACAACTCTGCATTTCATAAGTGTCCTAATGGGAGTGGACCACAGACGTTTCCAAAAGACAGATACAGATATGTTGATTTACTTTTAAAGAGAGGGGAATATCCAAAATGGGGTAAAGCTGGGAATCAGAAGGACAGAGTCACGTATGTGAATAAAGATTGCCTTTTGGGTCCAACTTATTTATTTGTTATGTTTGCTACTGTAAAGTAGATGGACTTCACAGTGTGCTCCATAGTCCTTGTCTGTATATGTGACTGACTCACAAAAAATGAAAAGGATGAAGGAATCAAATAGGGTGTTGTATGTGTTTCTCCTAGCCTTAGTATGAGATTGTGTTGGGATGAGATGGAACTTGTGGATTGACGTAAGATGTGGCTTCTCACTGTGGATGAGAAGATGCCAGTGAATAATAATATTAGAAATATATGAGAGTCAAGATAAGGGTAAGGATGAGAGGAATAGTTAAGGCTCTGAAGTTGACCAAAGACAGATCACAGCTCCCTTTTGAAGTATGATGATAATGTTCAAAGATGTGTTTTCTTTATCCTTCAGTTCATTAAATTTGTGGAGTGGGGTACATACCACAGCTTCCAAAAGCAGACACTGTTCCATGTGAGCTGTGACAGCACTACCCTGTGCAAAAACGGAGTCTCCCACCTGCTCCATGAGCTGGGAACCCAAAACAAAAGCAGAAACCTCACAGTTTCCAGCAAGAACGCCTATTATTAGACCCTAAAATTCTACAAGTGACAATAGCTGGTACTTAGGGGACGACACTAAGCATTTATTTACTGAGCAGTAAGAAATAAAAGATTTAAT
This sequence comes from Dryoscopus gambensis, assembly GCA_013389985.1. Taxonomy (NCBI): domain Eukaryota; kingdom Metazoa; phylum Chordata; class Aves; order Passeriformes; family Malaconotidae; genus Dryoscopus; species Dryoscopus gambensis. Next base: position 13,347 of record WEIT01012679.1, on the reverse strand, counting down.
AATTAAAACTTTTTGCCTAAATGGACAAGGAAAGAAGAATCGAAGTCTCAGCTTCAAATTTAGATTTGCAGAAGTGAAACTTCTATATATTACTGAGCTGGTCAAAGTAATACAGGGACTTTCTGGAAGAGCTCAAGAATTATTCTTTCCATCATAACCTCCCAGAATTTTCCCTGTTCACTACCCAGCATTGGCTTGCCCTAACACCCTACATTTGTCCTAGAAATTTACTTTAGTGTGTGGAGGGATATCTCACTGCATCTTATGAGTTAATCTCTCAGATGGATATGGCAGCAATGCTGCATCTCTGTTTCCAGGTGTGAATTTGAGGCACAGAGGGCTGAAGAGCAAAACCTTGCCCTCCTGTTCTACAGGTCCTAGAATATTCCTTGCAGTCCAAATTTCAGTTCCTCATGACGGAAAGCCAGTGAGAGCTGTATGCTACCTGACATTTTGAAGAGCATGCAGCTGTGTGCGCAGGCGGACTTGCTTTGTGTGTCACAGCACAGCTGCAGTTCTGGACAGCCCTTCCCAGCAGGGCCTACTTATCTCAGTGGATTACTACATTAGGCTGCCTATCACCCTTTGGGAGCGCTAACTATCATGTGTCGCATGTACAATGCACAGGCATGCACATGCTATCCACACCTATGGAACCTGTATGTTCCTCAGTGTTGGTTCTTGTGAAAATGTTTGTGATTTATCGTGCGGGTTATGCTGACTTCTTATGACAGACATACTAATGAAAGGATACTGGATCAAAGCAATATAACGAGTCAACATTTTATGGTTTTTAATTGCAAAAAAATCCCCAAAACATAACAGAACATGTCAATTCCAGAAGGAGCAAGAGTCGCAGAAGGCTCACTTGCTAACTGTACTAAGCACAAATACGACCCCCTGGAGAAGTATGCAACAGGAGCTAAATCTATAATGCATAAAAGTGATTGCCAACTTCCAAATTTTCAGTAAAGGTCTCCTTTGAAAATCTTGAATGAAATGTGCATTTCAGGGGAAGATGAAATTTCATTATTATGATCACATTTTTGAAGCTGTCCTAATGCAGTTTATGTGTTCTTATTCCTCCATATTGTGTTTACATGTATTTACTGAGCTGTACCTGCTTTTCCTTCCCGGAATGAAATAAGCCTTGAAAATACCATTTGATCCTTGTGAATATTTGCAGCCTCCTGATATGAGTCAGAGCAGCATAGAATAAACAGCACATTTTTCTCCTCACAAGCTCCCCTTCCCGTGTGCTCACCCTAACCTCTTATTCTGAATGTTTTGTTTTACAGACAAGGATATATTTTTAATATACAGTGAGGATACTAAGTTCTGTTTAATTGCTCAGAGTTCTGAGGCAGTCACTACAGCTGCTTGCAAGAAAAACAGTGACTTACAAAAATTCAGGTGGGTCTCTGATCATCAGCTAATGAGCGTGGCATTTGCACAATGCTTGGGAGTGCCCTCCAAGAGAAACCAGGCTAAAATTTCTCTGTACCCATGCGATAAGAAAAGTGAATTCCAGAAATGGGACTGCAAAAATGCAGCCTTGGCAATCCAAGGGGAAGATTTATTTCTCAGTGCTGGCAAAAGAAAAGAAAATATTGCACTGAAAACAGGATCAGAGGCAATGAATAAATGGAAGATCTATGAAACCATGGATGATTTGTGTTCTCGAGGCCATGAAGGTAAAGTTTAAAGGTTAATCTTGATAGTTTATTGAATCCGCTTGGTTGCCATCAGAGAAAGGGTCTTTTGATTTCTGCTCCCCTTAGCCTGGTATCAGCTGCTCCCCGTGAGGCAATGGTGGACTACAGAATGATTAGTTCACATATTCAGGCCTGTATCCCTCCATCCTGGAGAAACACAGTTGTTTGGGTTCAGAGAGAATGCAGTTTGTGCAAACAATGTGCATATTTTTTGTTCTTTACTTTTAAAGCAAACGTAGATGTAGGTTGTTTTTAATTGTTAATGTTAATCACTCTTCTCAGTGGTGCCTAGCAACAACACAATGGGCAGAAACTGAAGCACAGGAAGTTCCACTTGAAAATGAGGAAGAACTTCTTTTACCAAGCACTTGAATAGATTGCCCAGAGAGGTTGTGGAATTTCCCTCACTGAAGATATTCAGTAACTGTCTGGACACAATCCTGTGCCATGTGCTGTGGGATGGCCCTGCCTGAGCTGGGAGGTTGGACCAGATGACCCATTGTGGTCCCTTCCAACCCAAACCATTCTGTAATTCTGTGACTCTAATCTAAGCACTTTATTTAACTGCATACTATTACTACTGAGATTGTATTAGTATTATTGGATGAAAGGGAAAAATTTCTAAGTTTAACACACCAATATTAAATGTAAGGAAATAATTCCATGCATGATACCTTCAGTTGCTCTATGAGATTTCAGATGCCAAAAAATTCCACAACATTTACAATTAAATCAATGGTTTATTTTTAATGAACGATAGGAAGTTAAGCCACATGGTAAAAAGATAGCGCTATATTTAGAAAATTATATTTAAATATATGAGATAAAAATCACTACATTTTTTTTCATAGTTGGCTACAGCATGAAACTGCTCAATTTCCAGCTGGTATAGCTGATGATGTACCCCAGAAGCAAATGGTAAATTGCAGGACCTACCAAGAACTTCCACAAAAGACATTGCTGGTGACAGCAGTTCCCCAGTTACCCTTGTGTAACACTTGTAATGCTTTCTCCAGGTAGTCTTATGGAGAGTACAGGCACATATATTCACATAGCTATATTAAATTTCTCTTTTGACCCCTCAGATCTCTTTACACTGTTAGGAAATTCCAACGGAGCTCCGTGTGCCTTCCCTTTCCTGTTGAGTGGTAGGTGGTATGCTGAGTGCACGGCTGCTGGCAGGTCAGACAGCCTCTTCTGGTGTGCAACAACGCCTGACTTCGATGTGGACCATTTGTATGGGTTCTGTCCGGCTGCCAGTAAGTCCCACATGCTGACATAGACCCTGTAACACAACACTGTTATGTAAATATAGCAGTATTGAGATGCCGTTAACAGTACAGAAGGGAAAAACCTTGCAATGACCTAAATTTTTCTCAAAAATGTCTCTTTCACTCAATAACATTCCTGACAGAAGTAATGATTCTGTTTGCTAATAGCTTACAGTCAGGCTGAAAGTTGTCTGAGTGTGTCCATCAGTAGTTCAGACTCAGGAAAAAACCAGTGTGCTTTAAATATGACTCTCTTCAGCATAAAATCACCTGAAAATTGAGACGCTATTTACAGCCTAATACTCACTGACATTTGTGACAGCAGTAGTCTAACCTTTTCTACGCAAGCAAAGCCCTGTTCTGTGTAACAAGATTGATCTACAGTTCATGGGAGAATGTAGTTTGCTTTTTGAAAGATATAAAATTAAAAGATTGGCTAAAAGGTTTTACTGAAATATTAGCGTCATCAGCATTTCCCTTTTAATGTTTCAGACTACATTACAAAATAATGCTATCTTAACAGATAAAAGTATGGTCATTGGAGTGCCAGATCAAGAACACCAAAATACATGTTAATGAGGATATTAAAAATGCTGCCTCAAACCTAATTTTTCAGTGCAGTACCACAGAATCAGAATCACAGTTTGTCATTCTGATAGGAGCACTGCACTGGTAAACCAGGTTCAACTCATTCTCAGCCACCAACAACCATCATTCTGACTGATTTGGTGAAAATTATTCTCTGTGCAATATTTCATGCAGTAGCTTGAAAAATCCCTCGGCATCTTCACTATATAAACTAGAAAATATCAAGTATTTGGCATTATAAGATTGTTGGGACATTATCCCTTATACTTGAGTCTACAGTTAAAAAAGAATGTTAAAAATCTCTGGATCAGCAATAAAGGAACAATAAGAAATAGAAAACATTTCCTCTCATAAATCATTCAAGAAATTTAGTATTTTTTTCTCAAGAAAAGAAAAATTTAGGGCAAGTTGTAATCACAGCTTATTTTAGTACTTGCCCAGGGAACAGTTTTCCTAACAGTGAGCTCTCAGAAGACAATATCAACATTCCATTTATCTAAAACACATACAGACTACAAGTACAACCACAGTTCCCTCAGCTGCTCCTCACAGGGCCCTTCACTGGCTCTCTTACCCTCCTCTGAATGTGCTCCAGCACCTCAGGATCTTTACTGTAGTGAGGCCCACAACTGAACTGAGTATTTGAGGTGTGGCCTCACCAGTGCTGAGTACAAGGGGACAGTGACTGCCCTGGTCCTGCTGGCCACTCTGTTGCTGATACAGGCCAAGATGCCATTGGCCTTCTTGGCCACCTGGGCACTCGCTGGCTCATGTCTGGCTGGTTATCAACCAGCAACCCCAAGTCCACTTCCACTGGACAGCTTTCCAGCTGCTCTTCCCCTAGCCCATAACATCGTAAATGTGATTAGTGATGGCATAATTTCACAAGAAAGGTTTCATTACTGGAAATGTTTGTATTTCAGTTGTGTTTCAGCCAAGAATAAACCTGGGCATAGCCTATGAGCTGCTGAACAGGTTCTCAGGGCAGACAATGACCAAGATACTGTTTTGATTTATTGACCTCTTTACAATACTTTTTTCTCCTGGAGATTATAAAATTTGAAGGGGAAAGTGCAAATAAAGGACGAAAGGGTCATCACGGCTAATGTCAATGACAAACCCTGTTTTCTTAACAAAGAATATGATAACTTGTGGGTCTGAGCCTTATTTGCTCCAAAATGTTATTTCACAAGTAAGCTTGTAGTTAAATTTTGCCATAGCATTTTGTGTAAAATGTTTATTATAAACTCAGGTACTAAATCTCCTTTCTCTCACACAGACAGTGACAGATTTTGGAGTACAGATCCTTTGACAGGAACCTACTACCAGATAAACCACCAGTCAGCCCTCACATGGCACCAAGCAAGGAAGAGCTGCCAGCAACAGAATGCAGAATTATTAAGTGTCATGGAGATACATGAACAATTATATCTACGAGGTGAACTAAGAAGCAAGATTCAGTAAAAACTGTTTCAAAAGGTTTTTTTGACTGATTACAAATGTTTCAATGCTTTAATCAAATTACAATTAATAGCTGATGTAAAAAAAGGGTATATATATGTACTATATATAGTACTATATATAGTTCTATAATCAGAAATAGCAAAACTACAGTATATTAAGCTTTTTATATGTGGAAGTTTTGTAAGTTGTGGAATTACCATTCGAAATTATTTATATTATTATTATTTTATCCAAAAAATCTAAGAATTTCCAGTAAATTAAGCAAAAGTTAGCTCAAGCTCAGAAAACACCTGAAAGGTCCCACAAAGAGATCTTAAAAAAAGAAACAACATTTCAGGAGGCAGCCATTATATGACAATTACATTATATGACATGTTCTACAATTTTATTTTGTGTTAATAAATCAGTATTCTTCATAAATATCTAATGAAATAGTTTTTTGGAAATACGATACAAATTTTATACAGACTTCATAGATTTATGCACACTCTGTGGAACGAAGGTCCTATATCAGTTGAACCACACACAAGAAAACTTGTAACAATATTAATAATAGCAATTCAGTCTTTCAGTTCTCAAAGCTTATTATTTACATATAACCGTAGAATAGCATTAAATTCAGATAAAATAGAAGTAGAATAATCTTTTTCAATTCTCTGCTATTTGTCTACAGAAAAATTCCTCTGAGTGTGCTGCCAGTAAACATGAATACTGTACTGAACTTACACAGCACTAGGCAGACTTTTACTATCTTCTTCTAATCTTTGGAAATGCAGAAGTTTTCCCAGCAAATCTCATTAGAATTCAATTCTTTTGGTTACCTAGATTTGATTGATGGCAAGAGATCCTCTCTCTGGATTGGGCTTAATACTCTGAATCTCAACAGTGGCTGGCAGTGGAGCGGTGGCTTTCCCTTCAGATACTTTAACTGGGCACCAGGTAGTAAACTTTTAAAATAATTTTTGGAATTAATATTTGCCACCAATATGGCAAATGCATATTAAATGCAATCCTGTAGTATTCCACGTGAACATGAAGAAAGGGAGCTGAGTGGCCTATGAGACATGCGAGACAAAAAATCTGAGAATGATGCTTTTCTTCAGTGGATATAACTCATGGAATTTAAAGCAGAAGAGCTAAATAACCTCATCTCCTATCAGAGGCAGATAAAGTAAAAAGCACTAGTTGAGCTGTAGCAGAGTGGGAATGCCTTTAAGTCAGTAAAATCCTCTGTGTCTCTACAGCTCTCACAGGGTTATCGGGCCCTGCATCCTGCAAGGACTCAGCTGTCAGTGAGCACTGCTCTTGCAAAACCTTCCTCTTCACTTCTTAACGCTTTTTTGCTCTTCTTCTCTCATTCAAGATGCTGTAAATAGAGTTCATGGCATTGACAGTTTATCTTTGAAAGTCACTTAATGGTTGCCACGGTAACAGTCAGTTGCAGCAAATTCTGAATAAATGCAAGGATAGTCAAACTTTTGGCCTTCCCGAGTCTCAGAGGTGACACCTGCTTTTATCTGGCACACAGGATGAAGGGAAAGCCCAGAGCTGCTGAGTCTGGTAGAAGATTTTCTACCTTCTGCTAAGCTGGCCAAATTCCTCAAGCTTTGCAGGGCTGAGGAGCTGGCTCTCAGGTCACTCAGCCCACGCCCCCAGAGCTCCTGTATCTCCACACAACAGCTATGATCATAAGTTAATTTACACATTTCCAGTTCACTCCAGAATTGTTTTAAGTTGTATATTTTGTGGGGAGAGGGGAAAAAAGAGTAATTCATCACACTGTGGGCCTCTCTGAGAAGAAAACACTGACCATTCCCCAGGGATAGTGGTCCTAGAGAAACTCCTGGAGTGTTGGTTGAAGAGGCAGGGAGAAGAGACACTCAGCAATTGGCAGGGAATGTCAGGAGGTTCTGCTTGCAGCAAAGAGCAAATATGCATTCGTTTTCCAAAGGACATGCAGAAAGGACCACTATTCTGTAATAAAATGTGGCAGAAAGTGTGAAGTATGCAACAAGCATTGAAAGAAATATTTTGAAGGGTACTTCTAAATTACATTTCCTCATCTCTGGTAGAAAAATAATTGTAGGAGTGATATCATGAGCCCATAATTTACACATGAAAAGGCCATAAGTAAATTGCTCTTTTACCTGCTGACATAAATCCTGTGCTACATAAAAATAATTTGGTTTTTATCCCATGAAGGAAGCCCTGAGCCAGAGTCTGAAAAACTCTGTGCAGTACTAAATCCCAGAAGAGATGCTAAATGGGAAAACCAGCCATGTGAGCTGAAACTTGGCTATATCTGTAAAAAGGAAAACTCCACAAAGGATCCTTTAATTCTTCCATTGGGTATGTCAAGCAAATAAAAAAACTTTTTGATAAGGACATAATTTGTGTCACTAAAGTTAAATTTAATGGCTATTTAAAATAAAAAGAAAAAGCAAGCATTGAAAATTGTTTTTCTGCTATGATGACTGGTACAGAACAAAGCATACTGTTATTTCTTTAGTGCAATATATTTAAATATAGAAAATGTTCCTGGAGCCCAGTAACCATGCAAGAATTTTTTACTTCATGCTATTATTCATAATTCCAGAGGCACTTGGTTAAGCCATACACGATCATGAAAGTATCATGATCTGCATGGACAGGAAAATAGAGTTAGAGATGCTCCACCCTTCCTGCAGTGCATTCTAATGGAAACACTGAGGTTTGTCACAGAAGGCTTGGAAAAATGGCACCAGTAGGCTTCTTGATATAGCAACTTCTTGATAGGGTTGCCTGTAACCTAGAAAGATGTCAAAAAAGAGCAACTTCCTTCAGACCACTTTTCTACTATACTTCTCTCTGGTTTATTTAAAGAGAGTTGGCATGGAAAGCCATGCCTGCAGAGAATTACTTGTGCTGCAGTAATAAGTGCCTTTACGAAACATAAAAAACATGATTGGGTGGGGTATATTGTGTGGAAATACTACATACCAAATTCCTAAATATTCCTCTGGCCAGTGAATACTTCACACTGGTGAAGCCCAGTAACAACTGCCTCCAGTCTTTTCCTCTTTTGTTTAAATGCAGTATGGTTTCTGTATAAGTACAGTGAGCAACAACATACAGACTAAAATACATGTGTGAAGCATGAAATACTGCTTATTTGTTACCATTTCATTTTCATTCTAATTGGTTAATTAACTGATCTTAAATGTAATTGCAGTTATTCTAGACTTCAGTTTGCACCGTTTAAAAACTTGAAATATCTATTGATTTTGAGGGGATGTAGAGCCTGTTAAATGCCCAGAAGAATGGCTGCCCTATGGAGATCACTGTTTCATGGTTCATAGAGACCCCAAAGTGTGGAGAGAAGCCCTAATTTCCTGCAATGAGAGCAACGGCAACCTGGCCAGTATCCACAACCCTGAGGAGCATGGCTTCATACTGTCTCAGCTTGGCTACAGTGAGTATTTCTACAGGGCAGCATTTGGTACAGATAGAGAACGATATTGTTAGAAATCTTACAGGATCTGAATAAAATAATTCTTGCTTGTTTGCATGAATATTTATAGAGAAGGCCACAGATATATAGGTTAGAGAAAACCCAAATGCCAAAAACCCACAAGAGGAATCATTATGCTGTCTTCATTTTAATTCTTTTCATTTTGATCTTCTTTTGTTTTTCACTGCATGAAATCACTTGAAGGAAATAACAGTTCTAGTTACTGCAGCATTTGAGTGGATTATCTGTATCAGACACCTTGTAGCTGTAGATACAGTAATGGACTTTGCTGATAAAGCTGGGGAATCTCATTTCCTGCTGGTATCTCATTTTTAACGTCTTGAAAGAAGAATGTGAATTACATTTTAAAATAAACTCCTCCATCTTTAAATACAGATGAATTTGCATTGTAACATTGCAATTTCAGCTCATCTCCATAAAATCTTGCTCCTATGGACTGTTTCAACTTGGATAATAACACAGATGAATTTCTGTCCTTAGAAGCTGTGGATGAGCTGTGGATTGGCCTGAACGACCTCCAAACTCAAATGTACTTTGAGTGGAGTGATGGGACACCTGTGACATATACTAAGTGGTTGCCTGGAGAACCAACCCATGAACTCACTGGCCAGGAGGATTGTGTCATTATGGCAGGAAAGGTGAATCATTCCACATGAATCACAGTGTGGCACTGTATGATTTGAGTTTTGGTTATATTTCTAGGGAGATTTTTAATGCAACTTAGCACAGTTGCTAAGTTGCATGGAATCAAAGAATTTTATCTTTATTCTCTCAGACATATGCTTGTTCTAAATTAAATTTAACATGAAATTACATATAACTAGTAAATGTTCATATCTGATTGTGAGTGTACTTACATGCCAAGCAAACCTTAACCGTCTGGCCGTGCCACTTAGCTTAACATAACCTCACCTCCAATTGCAAATACTTGGAATCTATTAAAAAGTACAGATCTTCAGATTGAAACAGTATTTTCAAAAGAATGATAATGTTTCTGAAGGAAACAGTTTTTCTGCCTCACTGTTTTTCACCTCTTCCCAAACTGCAACTAGGATGGATATTGGGCAGACAGTGCCTGTGACAGGAAGTTAGGCTACATCTGCAGAAGAGACCCACTACAAGGAGTTTCTGGGACAGCAAAGACTGATCCTGCCTGCCCGAGGGTAAGAAAAAAGCATAACCAAGAATATGGTTAGCAAAATTTCACAGGATCCGCTTGACATTGAAACGATCTTTTTTTCCCTTTCCTAACAACTTTTATTCTACAACAAATTCAGGGTGATAATTTTCATAACATTCCCATATAAGGAAAAAGAATAAGTCAGGCCTATTACTTCTCAGTATTGTCTGTGAAAGCGGCTAAAGCCATTCCTGTGGTTGTCTGGATATTTGTTACATTGTTCTGCAACCATCTGTGGTTATCGGATATGTAGTACAGACTGGTAACAATTTCTGGACTATGTGCCATGATGCAAGATGATGACAAATCTCACTACTGAAGCCAAAATAAAACAATAAAATCATTTTTATCAGTGAATTTGTTTTAAGCAAGTTATTATATCCTACCTCTTTTTTTCCTTCTCTTTTTCCTCTTTTTATTTTTCTATTTACTATTATTATGTATTTAGTAACCTTTCCCACAAGCCCATACGGACAACAGAGCTGAGACTCATTGTGCTCGATGGAACTAAGAGGCAGCCAAATACTGATCACAGAGTTTATTTACCTTTCTTGGGTGAAGCAAGCAAATCCTGAGTTGGCATAAAAGGGAAAAGTGACTTGGAATTCAGCTGTAATTTTGAGGATTTTGCTCTTCAGTGGTTTTTATGTTACCTCTTCAGTCAGATTTTTTAGGTGACTTGATGAATTAAATCATTAATTAGTCTATTTACTGTTCCTTTAGCCTTGAAAACATCAGGAAGCAAGTTAGCATCTCTACTATAATACTGACTACTCTTTTTGGTTCTGAACAAGGAAGTACTTTATTCACCTGATTCTGAATGCACTCTCCATTCTGTGTCCCTGTGACTTTTTTACCACTAAAAATTTATCCATTATTGGCAAAAAAGTGAGACTCATAGGCATTAAACCTCTTCTTTTTGCACTGAATGTTTGCTAAGCTGAATTTCCCTTAGTACACTGGAATTCAAATTAATACATAATCACATTAGGTTATATTAAAATACGTTGTTTTATGAGTATTCACTGAAATTCAAGTACTAGAACATACTCTTTTTTTAATTGCAAGTATATTTTGTGTGTTCTTTACAGGGTTGGGAAAGATACAGCTTTTACTGCTACCTGGTTGGACATACCTCTGTAACATTTCCAGAAGCAAAGAAAACCTGTGAAAGGAGCAGTGGTTATTTAACAAGTATAGGAGACAGGTATGAAAAGAGTTTAAAAACTGTATGTCTGATGCAATAATATTGGAATTTTAAAAAATAGTTGAGACATATTTGGGAAAAACAAACAAACAAACAAACCAACCAGAATATCCTTTTTGTGAAGAAAAAAAAATAGAATAAATACAGTATGGCTTTTCTAACTAAAAATAATTTACACATCAATGTTTTCTGGTACTTTACCTTGAAAGAACAGACACCAGCAACTTCTGCTCTGTAAGGAGCAGTTCTTCAGTAAAGCACAGCTTCACCCCCTATTGCAACTACTGCATCTGGGACCCAGTTAAACAACATATTCCCCATAAGAGGAAACCTAATGGAAAATCTATTCATTCTAGCTGTGTGAAGTTTGGGATGCTGAAGAGCGGAAGACAAAAGGAAAGCTAGGTTTAATTCCATCTAACTCCTGTCATTTCAGATATGAGCAAGCCTACCTGACCAGCCTCATTGGTCTGAGCTCTGAGAAGTATTTTTGGATTGGTCTCTCAGACGTGGAAGAGCAAGGGAGTTTCAAGTGGGTGACTGGTGAAGGTGTTCTGTACACAAACTGGAATGCAGCAATGCCTGGTACTCTACTGATGCTGAATGATTTTTGCCTTTTTCCTTTTACATATTCTCTGTATTCTTTACACATATATTTGTAGCCTATTATTGTATTAGTAGCTTGTCTCAGTACTTTTCCCTACCTTTTCCCTAGCCAGAAAGACAAAATATATTTCAGAGATCCAAGCCCCAGAGGGTACAAGGCCCCTATCCTATCTTGCTTCCTTCTGGGAACCAAGGCCAAAAAATAGAACTTTAAGACACATTTTCATAAACAAAGTTTAGTTTCCATCTGAGCAGGGAGGATTTAGAGAGGGTTGAACTGGGGGAAATTACCTCATCTCTTATGTCTCTAATTGGTGATTTTTGTCACTTATGCTAATTTGCTAAACTTACAAAACTGTATTCACCCCATGGGGGAAGTGGGCATTTCGTGGATGTTTTCCATATCTGCCCCAGAGGCCTGCAATAAAGACCAGCCTTTATATTACCTCCTATACTAATATTACGTCAAAAGTATGTTGTTTCATTTGTAGGTTCTTGAAGGCATCACCACCACTGGACTAAATCTATGCTACTAAGGAACTCTCTGTGTTCCCTAATTCTAAACTGTTTTCCAACTTTGATAAATCCCTGATGACACATAGGAACATTCTGCCTTTGAAACTGAAGTGTCTTTGATACACATATTTGGCACCAGTGAGGCTGCAAATCGAATCCTGAGTTCAGTTTTGGGTCCCCCACTACAAGAAAAACATGGAGATGCTGCAGCCTGTCCAGGGAAAGTCAATAAAGCTGGTGAAGGGTCTGGAACATAAGTCTAATCAGGAGTGGCTGAGAGAGCTGCGAGTGTTTAGCCTGGAGAAAAGGAGGCTCAGCAGAAACTTCATCACTCACTACAACTGCCTGAAAGGAGGTTGTAGTGAGGTGGAGATCAGTCTCTTCTTCCAAGTAACAAGTAATAGGGAACAGGAAATGCCCTCAAGGTGCATCAGGAGAGCTTTAGATTGGATACTAGGAAAGATTTCTTCACAGAAAGGGTGGTCAGATCTTGGAATAGGCTGCCCAGGGTTGGTTGAGTTGTAGTTGAAGTGGTTGAGTCATCATCCCTGGAGGTATTTACAAGACTTGAACATGTGTAGATGTAGCACTGAGAGACATGGTTTAGTGGTGGGCCCCGGCAGTGCTGTGCTAATGGTTGGACTCTTACAGATCTTTTCCAACCTAAATTGTTCTATGATTTTCTCTGATGCTATGGAAATATTTATTTTCTGACTCCTCATTGTTTACAAGAGCAAAATCAAACTGAGCAGAAATGATGAAATCCCTCCCAGCCTTGGCGATGAGCTGCCAAAGCCTTGCCGTGAATGGCAGAGGAAAGAGGCAGGCAAGGGGTTATTCATGCACTCAAAGGGATGATGATGAAGGACTCGGCTTGCTGGTTTCCTCGTTTCACAAAGCTCCTCCTCTGAGCGGATGCTGCACTTAATACTTCAAATAGTCTTTTGGAAATTGATTACATGAGCCGTAAAAATGTCAAGGGAGCCTGTTTAAAACACATTTTAACGTTCTTTTGTATCTCACAAAGGGAAGGAAGCCGGTTGCGTTGCCCTTAGGACTGGAAATGCAGCTGGACTATGGGATGTTCAGAACTGCGAAGTAAAGGCAAAATTTATCTGCAAAAAATTAGCTGAAAAAGTCACTATTCCTGTTGCTTCTGAAACCGTTTCTGATTCCAAATGTCCCTTGGGTTGGGATACAAGCAATAGCACTAATTCGTGCTTCAGAGTAAGTACTGTTTTTTGCCATAATCCTTCTTGCGAGACAGGATGTTGCGGTGGAGCTTGCAA
>WEIT01012678.1:25364-39417 GCA_013389985.1 Dryoscopus gambensis | reverse complement strand
CAAGGCCAGCCAGGAATTTTCCAGCAAGCCAAGGTGAGCCATCAACAATTCCATCAGAATGTGCCTGCGCTGATCCAGCAGTTTCACCTACGCCGTGATCAAGCCAAGGCCATTGTGGCGACATGCCCCCAGTGCTCCAGCCATGCGATCCCGAGCTGTGAGGCGGGGGTCAATCCCCGTGGTTTGAACAGCTGTGAGGTGTGGCAAACTGATGTCACTCACATCCCTGAATTCGGCCGCTTGAAATTCGCTCATGTGTCTATTGACACGTTCTCTGGTGCCGTCTTCACTTCAGCCCATGCAGGTGAGAGGGCCGCTGATGCCAAAAAACATCTGATGCACGCCTTTGCCGTGCTGGGCATCCCGCGGGAGTTGAAAACGGACAATGGGCCGGCCTATATTTCCAGGGCGTTCGGCAATTTTCTGCAGAAATGGGGGATCCGACATCGGACCGGGATCCCTCACTCCCCTACTGGGCAGGCTGTTGTGGAGAGGGCCCACCAAAATTTAAAATCAGTGTTGAAGAGACAAGTTGAAGATTCAGATTTAGTTTCCCCCCATCTTCGATTATCAAAAGCTTTGTTCACTCTTAATTTCTTAAACTGCTCGTTTGAAGATATGAATCCCCCCGTTATTCGTCATTTCCTCTCTGAGTCAGCTTTTAAGTTTTCACCCAAACCCTTAGTTCTAGTAAAAGATATCGAACGAAATGAAGTGCAAGGCCCCTTGGAACTGATTACCTGGGGACGTGGATACGCGTGCGTATCCACTCCTGCGGGTCCAAGGTGGTTTCCCAAAAGGGTAGTCTGTCCTTATGTTCCAACAAGACAAAAGGGTCAGAAGGCACTTAATATCGCAATGATGGCAGAAATAAAGGCAACTTCGATTGCCTCAAATAAGCGGAGGAAGAAAGAGAAAACACCAATGATAGAAGAGGAATTTTGTCTTAACATCTGTTTATGTGATTTTCAGATTCAGAGCTCCACACTCCCAAACACCACCATGCGCCATTTGTCCGTCATCTTACCCATCTTCACCATCGTCATTGTACTTGTCCACCACTCAACAGCTTGGATCGTTCCACAGCCGAAGGTTAATATCTGGGTAACTCTAGCCAAAGCTATTCGCCAGCGCCAAGTTTGTGTTTCTAATCCTAATGCCCATAATCCCTTGTCCAGTAGCTTAGTAGGTGTTCCTTTAGGTCCCAATGAGTTTCCCCCTACCCTCGAAAACCTTCGCACCCAGGTTAATTTGAATAAGGCCCAACACCATATCTATTCAGTTAACGGAATTACGTATCGTATCCCCCTTCCCGTTAAGAACCCTCTTGCTTTGTGGCGTGCCTGGGCCCGTACCCTTCCCCAGTTATCTGGAACCTTTCATGAGTTTGATTTAATTGGCTCAACCCAGGCCCACTTCTGTCTTCAGTTAGCCCATCCTAAAGACAACCCCCCAGCAGACAAATCCATTTTACAATTTAAAGAAGAATACAAAGCTAACAATTGGTGCAATCATTCCATTTTTACCCTCCAAATGTCCACCACTGATTCCGGAGATTATTTTGCTGACACCATCCCTCGTACCCTTCCCCATGGTATCTTTTTTATTTGTGGCGATAGAGCTTGGGCTGGAGTCCCGGCCCATCACTACGGAGGTCCATGCACTCTGGGGCGTCTGACCCTGTTTAACCAAAATTTCACCAAAGTTGGTAATTCGAAACTAAAACGTATTACAAAACGGAGTGCAGATCAATTGGACGAGCATTGCGACTCCAAAATTTATCATTGGTCCAAGTCAAAAAGAATCGCGGCATCAGTTTTTCTGCCCTGGGTTGCTGCGTCGAAAGCACTCTCCGAACTAGGCCACCTCGAGTGCTGGGTCACCAAACAGGCGAGGATTACATCAGATGTCCTTTCAAACCTCCTTGGTGAGACACAGAAAAATCATATGGCTAGCCTTCAAAACTGGGCTGCCATTGATTTTTTACTGTTGTCACATGGGCACGGTTGTGTGGACCACAACATTACCAGCAATCACACCTGTTGTTTTGATGTGGAGTCCGCTGGGCAGTCAATACATTATAAAATCAAAGAACTCCAAGACAACCTGCAGTCCATCAAGCAGGAAAAGGAGAACTGGGCTGCGGAATGGATCAGTAACACCTATCATGAGCTCTCTGAGAAGGTCAATCACGCTCTTCAAACTGCTGGAGGATGGCTGCACAAAACCTTTAGTATCAGTGGCTGGTGGTCAACTTTACTTAAAGACTCTATTATTTTACTCATTACTGGAGTTGTTTTCGCATTATCCTATTACTTTGGAAAAAAGTATATTTCTAAAAGGTTGCAGAAATCCCCAAAAAATCCCTCTACCACTCCCCCTCCTCCTATTGAGTTGTCTACCCTTGACCCTGATAGAATTTCTTTTCATAGTACCTCTTCCATTCATGAAGGCACAGAAGTTATCCCAGAAAGTGTCGAAGTGATAAATAATGAAGAGGTCTATGAACCCATGACCATAGTTTCAGAAACCTCCCTATAAAACATCTTTTTCTTTTCTTTTCAAAGTTAACAAAAAACGGGGAGTTGTGGTAGTGCGGATAAATTAGTTTAATTATATGTTGGTATGTTCCAAAGTTTCCCCCATTAAGTTGACAATAAAGGTTTACCCCAGTTGCCTCCCTTTCTCCGCCCCAACCCTAAATTAAGTTAAAACCCTTCCCTCATCCCTTGTCCATCACCCAAGCCACGCCTATTATTCCAGCACCTTCCCTGTCAATCCTTGAAACCCGTACCCCTGTTATATGTCAATCATTTCCAACCCTACCTCTATGTCTAGAAAGTTCTGTTACATTCGATACCCCATTTGTTGAAGTATATGTCAATTACCCTCTGTTCTCCCCTATTGGTTGTATGCAAATGTTATCCCTCCTTTATCTCCTCCCTGCTCTGTTTGGATTGGTTGTTACCCTTGGTCGCCACCCCCCTATAAAAACTGTTGTTCCCAATTGAATCTGGCTCAGTCCGACCAAGCAGGGTTTGGGCCAATAAACGTCTGACCTCGGATCGTGGTCTGGGCTGAGTTCCTCCCTCAACCCTTTGCCTTGGTGCTTCGTGGACTGTGTTGTGGAGTGGATCTTTTGATCCCTTGCTGCGCAGTGACCCACCGGCTCGGGTCACTGAGTGGCTCTTCATCATATGGCGGCACCTGCGCAGAGCTAGCCGGGTGACCCCAGTGTGCTGAGGGCAGCGCAGCACCGCCGCAATCCCTCTCCTTTTTTCCTTCTTGAGAGACAACAAATAACACTCCTTAACTGTGGTGACATAGACTGACAAAAGTACCTGACTGCAGATATTTTCAAACTGTTTGCATGTGCGTCAAATAGGAGTTTGTGAAATCTTCCACCATCATAGCCAGATTTTCTCATCTCTTACCTCTGGATATTAGACAGTCGAATTCCATTCTTGAGCTGAAGGTTGTTTATATAAGCCAAGGATAAATGTATTCTTAAAAGCTGTTTTTTCTGGGTGATTTAGCACAGTATCGTGGTTGCACATCTATTTCACTTAGCTGATGCAGTACTCTAGCAGGAAGCAGCAGCAGGAGACCAATGTTATGCAGGGGACAAGAGCAAACAGGATATGCTTGTGAATACTGATCTCCTGACTGATGTAATCATTGTGATAAAAAAAGTCTTAGTAGTATAAGGCCCAACTCTTCTGCAATGAAGCTAGATACACTCAGCACAAACCTAGTTTCTTCTGGGACCTGAAAAAGGAGGAAGGTCACATTGCTGTGGAGCAGATCTGTTCCCATTCCGCAGTGTCTTGCTTCCATGGCATCCAGCACAGCAGCAGAAACCCCAGCACTAGTAAGTCACTGGGCACACCTTCGGGATTCATGACTGCCTCAAAACAGAGGGTGAGAGGGGATCCCTTCCCCAGCATGAAGGAGATGCTAAAATGCCTCCCAACAGAGTCTTGACACACCAGGAGCTGGAAGGCAACAAGCAAATTGAGGCCTCTGCATTCGCAGATTAAAAATGGCATTTCAGCTAAATCATCATACGCATTTTTCCAGCAATGCATGGTATCAATGGAACATCCTTAAGAGAAAAGAATTTGCTCTGAGGTTATCATGGTACCACACCCATAACTTCCCTTTGCATGACAGGATCATGAATGTTCTTACCAACTAGGTTATTTAAAATCTTC
Organism: Dryoscopus gambensis; assembly: GCA_013389985.1. Lineage (NCBI taxonomy): Eukaryota > Metazoa > Chordata > Aves > Passeriformes > Malaconotidae > Dryoscopus > Dryoscopus gambensis. Next base: position 35,203 of record WEIT01012678.1, on the reverse strand, counting down.
ATTAATTATATAACCTGCAGTAGGAGCAGCTAAGTTGGGGCCCTGCTGGGATTGCCTTGGCATGCCTTTTCCAGCGCCAGTGTTCCTGGCTCCTTTACTCTCTCAACCCTAACCCTAACAGCAGCTTGGCACTGTGACAGAGATCCTCATCACCAGAGGCAGCAGAGATTCGAAAGTGTGGAGTTGGCAATGTTGGCATCCTGCTGTGATGCCCTCGCACGGCGTTTTTGAGTGCCAGTGTCCCTAGACCTGCAGGCCCTGCAGCTGTCTGAACCCTAACCCAAACCCTAAAGGCAACTTGTGGCTGCTGCTGCGATCCCCATCACCATGGCTGGCCCCGATTCCAAAAGCATGGAGTGAGCTATCTCGGTACCCTGTCGTTATGAAATTTCTTCATTTCATGAAAGGAAATGAAATCTTGCAATTTCAATGAGTGTCACTTCATGAAGTTTTGGTTCATTTCACTGTACTTCATTCCATTTCATTTCAAAAATTTAACTTCTCCAAAGAATTTTCTTTTTTTCCAATTTCATTCCATTTCCTTATATTTCCTTTCTTGTCTTTCCATTTCACTTCATTCCTTGACTTCTCATTTCATTTCCTTTCAGGAAAGGAAATGAAATCTCACAATTTCAATGAAAATCAAGTTTCGGCTCATTTCACTGCACTTCAAACAGAGTAGCTAAGATAAGAAATTTACCACAACTTCTAGTGTTTCGTTTTCATATATTGTTACATGATTATCAGTGTGGTAAATATGTTGTACATCAATTAATAAAGAATCACACAATGTTATTGTCAATTACTCAAATTTTACCTTCATAAATCTAAACAGTGGGTAGTTTCTCTTTATAATCCCTCTACTTGTTCTTCAGAAAGGTCAACTGAAATACTGAAATACTATTGTTTTCTCAGGACCTAGTACTTCCCTTCAAGCTGTATCCAACAAGTAACAATATCAGATCATGTCCTAGTTGGCGGGGAAAAAAAATTTTCACTGAGAACAAAATTATATAAATAAGATCCATTTAATTATTCACTGAAGGCTCAATATACAGAAAACCTTAAAATACCAAAAGTTCTGAATGGCAATCATAAAATATGCTTTAAGAAAATTCGGAGTAATGACATCCATCAACAATTTTAGCAGAGATTTCCATACTGTGACCAAAAGTGAGCTACTTGGAGAGCTTCAGATGCTGAATCCCTTCAGTACTTCACAGCTTAAGAATGTGGTTTCCCTTTGGCAGCCCACAGACACTGCCACTGAAACCAGTCTCCAGCCTCAACAGTCTACTGGCTGAAATCCATCTCATTCTCATGTCTCTTCAGCTCATCCCTGCAATGGCTTTACTTGGATGACATTTACTTTTGTGTCATTGTGTTTACTGCTGTCATCTATTTGCTCAGTGTCATCACTGGTGATAATAAAAATGACAGAGGAAGAGCTGAAAGTCACTTTCTTCTTTGGCCTGTCCCCTGCTTTCTGAGACATAACTATTGGTCGTATTGGTTTGTCACTCCCTGTTGCTGGTGTCTCTTTCATTGTCCTCTGGAATCTCATCAGGCGAAAGCACAGGAGTTGCAAAAGGCAGTGCCGAAACTGCAAGAGAGAATAAAGAGAAAAAGGGTTCAGCCTCCTAAGCATTCACTGCCATGTACAAGCCAGCAAAGGGCACTGTACAGTAAATGACTCAAACTAAGAGACTTCTGCTTAACTTCTCAGTTAGTTTCCGGAACAAAACATGGTGCCTTTGTAGTGGGTACTTTTTTCCTCTGCATCTGAATAGGATCACCAAGCCAACAGAGGGCACTGAAATGCAACTGAATATTTTACCAGTCACAAGATCTGCAATCCACAATCTGCAAAAGACAAGATGACTAGGTTCCAAAGCATGCTATAAGTTTTGTTTCTATATTCAAAAATTACACATTTAATCCAGCAGGGAAAGAATATTCTCACAAACACTTCACAGGAAGAATACAGAAAGAAGGAACAAGGGGAGGAAGAGAATACAAAGTGATGTTTTCTTCCTTTTAAGTAACTCCAGGGCCTGGAATTTTAACAAAAGCATTTAATGTAATAGATGTAAAATGAGATTTCAATGGTTAGTAACAAAGAAGTCAAATGTTCCCACTGAATATGGAAGGAACAGAAGCCTTTCACCTAACTAGCAGCTACCTATGACACAGGAAGTCTGTTCTACTGTGTGACTATCACACCAGCATATAGAATGAAAATTTGAGTAGTAGCACTGTATTAATTCTCTAATTATAGTCTCCCCTTCAACAAAACAAAGACCCAGGTATGAGGGTTAAAGGATGTATTCATTCAGTCTACACACATTTAAAGCTCAAATATGATCCTTTGGGGAAGATCTCTGGTTTTACAAGAAATACGTGGGCAACTTCCCCTTTGTTTAATAACCTGTAACAAGACGTGCCCAGAATGTATGAAGAAGACTTCCATCAACCAACCAAAATATCAAAAGAACCCCAAACAAAAATAACAAAAAACCTACACAAAATAAACATCCAGAAGCAGGTGGGAAATAATGAACCTTTTCTCTGAAAAGGGGCTAGGACATCTTTTTTTAACAGCCTTCCACTTAGCTGAGTTAAGGATTACTCTGTATTATCCTGCATGGCCAGTGCCTCTGTTTTCCCAGATACCATGCAAGAAGCAATCTGACATGCCAAGTTGGAACAAGGTTTTGCTGTGGAAAATCAATCCTACTCTGATACAGGAAAGGAAATAGGTCTGTCCTGTTGGGAAAGGAACCTAGCTAATTACAAGATCTCAGAAAAAGATAATCTGGCACAAAAGAATGGTCATGAGGAAGCCTTGATGACTTCAGAGGCTATGGTCTATCTCAGAGTCGTGCAGAAGGCAGAAAGTACAAGCATGTTAGAACAGGTCAGATAAAGGAAGGTTATTATAGAGAACTTGTTTTAGGATTCCTTTTGAGGGCAAAGTAACCCCAAAAAGTTGGGCAAAATACTATCATTTTGGTTCTAATCTGGAATTAGAGAAAAATACTTCACAGTGTATCTCCAATAAGCGTGTTCAGATGATTGATTCTTATCCTGGCTGTGTCTTTACTTGCATTATGCCTGGTACCAGTTTGATTTGCTGCTAGGTATCGGAACCCACAAAATGTTTTCAGATACACTACTCAGCCTGACAGCTAGGTACAGAGTCAGTGCCAGTACTGTATTTAAAAAGCCACTCTGGTGAAAAAGTCTTTTTGAACATGACTGTTGCTAGCTTCCCATATCCAGGACAACTCTGATATGGTTCAGCTGGGTAACTGTGGACCATCCTGCTGTGAAATGAGCTGAGCTGCAGGGGAAGAACTGCAAGATGCCACACTGGAGGTCTCCTGCTTTTACTCAGGAAAGCATTGAAGCTCCCCCTTGCCCTTGGTCCTGACCTGAGCCGCACTGCAGCCTGTCCTTGGCTGCCCACGTGGCTGATCGGACCCACTGACTTGGCTGCCTTGTCCCTACAGACTGCTGGCTGGCCCAGGCTGCTGCCCAGCAACTGCAAGCCAGTGTAGGAAATCACAGAAAACTCCACCTCGTATATAATGAGTTTAAAGGTAAGGAAAACCCAGGAAAATCCCTCCAGCAATCATTCACAGTTTTTTACCCTTTGTCAAGGGATTCTATTAAACACCAAATATCTTTAAACAATCTTGGTTTCAGAAGTTTATAATGTGCATGTTACACTTCCAGTTTCAGTCCTTGTGCTGCTATAACAGAGAAGTCAGAGGCAAGTTTTTTTACTGCTTAAAACCAGACACCGATTATTCTAAATTTTCTCTGATGGAGTTCTACTGTGGTAAGGGAGTGATTCAGATGAGGGCTTCTAGTTGCAATCCATTTCACGGGTACTCTGTCAAAACTAGACATTTGAATTCTGACACTCTTTCCTGTCCCTTTCACTCAAGTTAAATGTTTGAATTCACATATAAGCAAATTAATTTTCTAATCTGGTGGTATTTAAGCACCATCAGAGATTTTACTTCTTCTAGATTGTGACCATTTATCCTAGATGTTCAACTTTTAAAATAATTTTTCAGATTAAAGTATATCAAACCTAAACTCCACAACTGTGATACTGGCTACTAATAATTCAAAGAAAACCTTTAATGTACCTACCTTTCTACTCATGAAGATATAGATAACTGGATTATAAGCAGTGCTTGACTTGGCAAAGAAAGATGGGATGACAGCTACTGTTGGAGTTACAAGGTTGCTATAGCCATATGTTATCAAGAGGGAGACCACTGCATAGGGCATCCAACAAATAAGGAACGTGGAGATCATCAAGAAGCACATTTTAGCCACCTTCTTCTCATATTTTAGAAGCTTGATCACTTGAACTGTCTGGAAATCTTCTACACAGCGAAGCTGTAAAGGAAAAAAGATAGTAAAATAAAATACTTTTATGTTTTACTTGAACCTGAATAGTTCTATATTTATTTATAAGTAACTGATTCACTCTTTTAGTTTAAGGCACAGACACCATATGCCTTATCTTTTAAACCACAATTCTTCTGGAAGTTTACATCATGTTTCTCAGACTTTTATTCTCTACATTAAGTGTAAAAATACAAGCTGAGAAAAAATAGAATAGCCAATCTACTAGAAAACAACAAATCATGCTGCGGATGTAACAAAGCATGCTGCAGTTATAAGTATTTTAGAAAAATAACTTGCCCTCAGCTAATGGCATAAGCAAGTTCAGTTTACATTAGTGGTCCTTTATCTGACTAGTCAGACAATCCTGTAGATTTGCATCATCAGAAATATTTAGAGAAAAGAAAATTTCATAAATAGATTTCTCTGTACTGCTTTGCCACGTAGTTTTTTACTCTAAAGTTATGAAATCTCTAAAGCAGAATACTAGGCAGCAGGTTCCCATGTTACCTGAGTCATAAAATAAGGAAAAGATAGGACATGCACATGAGCATACTCCACAAATTATCCATTGTGCCAATACTGTTGACCGTAAACTTAAATGAGTCCAGACTAACTACCCACAGAATATGAATCATTAACACTTTCTCATACTAAGGACTTGAGTTGAATTTTCAGGTGAGGATCTGATGTGGATGAGTAAGCATAAGCAGTTCCCTACCTCTTCCCAGTAAAACCACACAACAAACAGACTTTGGTAGCTCTAGGCTGGTTCTCTCCAAGTCCTACAACCTTTCTAGTGGTACCTGGCATAGATGAACATCAAACATTCAAAAGTTTGAATGGGAAGTAAGAGTGCAAATTTGGCTTGGATCCAACCTTAATGTACAGCTTCAATACTTTTCACTGATAATATTGCATTAAGCGAAGTCTTACTTGAACTAACTTACCATTCTTACTGCATGCAGAATATGGCCATAGCAATAGGCCATGATCCCAACAGGTGCTACTAGACAGCCAAGGAAAAAAAGGAGCACAAAGGAGGTATCATTAGGGTCTTTTGACTTCCAGTCCACTGAACAACCTAATCCATGGATTTCCAGTGTGTATCTGTTCCAGCCCAAAAGAGGTGCTCCAGTCCAGGCTAGTGAGTACAGCCAGATGTATGTGATAGCCCGCCAAGACCAAGAGAAGTCAATCACCTTTGCATGGACCACTCGAATGTAGCGTTCATAGGCAAGAGCAGTGAGAGTCATAATTGAAACAATTCCTGTAAAAAAAGATAACGAAAATCAATTAAATTATTCACAAATACTGTAAATTGGACTGAACTCCTCTCGAAAAACGTTTCCTTTGTTAGCAGGTTAATTCAAAATGAGCTAGCTCATAATATGAATCTAAAATCAGTAAGATTTTTGGGTGACAGTGCATTACTCACTAACTACCAAGCCAAACAGAATCACCAACTTCAAACTACTCAGTGTAAGAAGCTGACATCTGATCCATGATGTACAATGGCTAAGAAGTGGGACAAGCAGAAAAAGAGACCAAGCCAATACTTCTTCCTATACATTACTTCATTAAGTGAGGTATCATAGTCCAACGTTTAGGGTTTTTCTGCTGGCAGTTGCTGTAGTGTTTGTTGTTGTTGTAAGTTCCTTTAGGATTTGTGGTTTCCTTTGGCTGTTGCTGTTTAGGGTTTTTAAAAGAAAAAGCTATCATCTAAAACTGAGAGAATCAGCAATAAAAAAATCTCTTAGAAACTTAGTGAATTGAGAGTTGAGATTGAAATTAAAGAAAGCCTTCGGCAACTGAAAGCATAGATGTGCACCTTTAACGTGAACAAAATGCATAGAATAATTCCAATTTATTTCAAGATATCCTGGAAGTCTTTGCATTCCAAAAAGAACCAGGAAGGCAAAGCATTACATTGCCGAAGCTGTCCCATCTGAAAGACATTCAGTTATTTTGAGTGCCCTTTTCTATCTTGCTGCTTTCATAAAAATATCAGTCCTTGTTTATTTATGCAATCTCTTCCTTTTCTGTCCACCTCAAACCCAGTACATAATTATTAACATGTTATGACAGAAATCACGTTATCTTCCGCTCTCAGTATTACCCTGTCCAGACACTTTTATAATTTCATGTAGTCAAGGCAATTCTGTCTTGATCAGAATATAAGGATTTCTGTTTCAATGATCTGTAAAACTTGATGGCCAAAAACCAAATTACCCACCAAGCAATTGCCAGACACCTGAAATATGTTCTGATACAGTCATCAAGCTCATGAACACAGGCTCTTAAACAACAATTCACAGCATTCAGTGAGACTTACAGATACCTGTGTCTAAATCTGTATAGATTTTATCTAGTACAAAGCACAAGTATTTTGTCATGCATATGCACAGCATTTAATTTCCCCAAGTACATTCATATGTGCCATAACATGCATGTATACAGCTGTAAGAAGGTTAACTGTGCAGATTTCACTACCAAAGAGAGAATAACCATCATTTTTTACTCAGCGAAAACCCGATCTCACTTTGAAAAAAGGATAAACATTTAATGAAGACAAATTAATAACAGCACAGAAGGACCAGCAACATGGATTTTAGGAAGGCAACTAAGAGTAACAAAATCTAGAGCAACACATAGCCCCTCTGTCAAGGTATTCAACAGCAAAAGCAGTTTATTATTAACCAAGTATCTCACAGTAGGATATCCTTTAGGATTCTGAGAAAGTTACTTTATGCTGCAGTTATTATAGGATTCCCTTTTTATAAGTGGTAAGCTTGGAACGCTTTCTTGATTAAGAGAATTTCCCACTCTAAAAGAAAATGGTGCCACGCTCTTTCATAGATCTCTTTAAAATGAAACGATTTTTTAATGTGCTTTTTCCCTAGTTATCTTTAAATCTTCATCACAAGAAGATGTAGATATTGTTGGCCATGCAGTAACCTTTCACATTTAGTTTTGTGGGGTTTTTTCCTTGTACAAATCATTGCTGTAGAATTTCGCTTTCATAGCTTGAAATTAGACTAGCAAATGTGGGCCAGAAGGTTTCCAGAGACCTAAGGCTGGGTTTGTTAGTGGGTTTTTTGTTTGTTTCTTTTTTTTTTTTCAAATGAAGTTGAAAAGTAGTCCTTCATGCCCTTTTTTGTGACCTAACATGCTGAAAATACATTGAACAATGTGGATCTAAGCAAAATATTTGCAAGCATTAGGAAATAGCTACAGGATTTTATAGGTACTATTCTACACTTACACTGGCTCAGGTAAGTGCTTTATTCAATCAAATGCAGTCTACTTCCTGAACATAAGGTAAGGCAACAAGTTCCCCTTCCACTTCCCTTACCCAAAGATTAGGAATTACAAAATTTTACCTGACAGTTAGGATAGTCATCCACAGACACGTTTATGGAGGAAAAGTCACATCACTCAACTAAAGGCTCAGTTTGCTTATACAGTGCATTGCAGCTTTGTCTGATCAGTGGAGAGAAAGAGCAGCTCCTCAGCGTGATGAGTCAGAACATCTAAATCAACCTTTTGCTCCTTACCACCTTCCTTCATCGAATGTTATTCGACGACTAATGTCCCTGTGTGGTCTTAATAGTTCCCCACCCCTTTTATGAGTGCTGAATTCTAGCCATGACAAAGTAATCGAAAGCATGCATGCTTGACTGAAAGTACAGGTGTTCAGAAGCAATAATTTACTGAGTCCTTGACATTCTCAAGGAAGGCAATGAATGCTCAATATCTCTAAAATTCAGTATGTGCCCATAGATATTTGAACAATGTTCTATAAAGCCCCTTTCACTCTGAAACCACTACTCTTGAAAGACATACTTGAATTTTCCTCCCTGAACTGTAAATGGGACCTTGGACAGCCTGTTGGACAGTATGCACCAAAATGCAAATCCCTCTTCTGTTGTTATTCAAGGAATGTCTGCTAGCAGGCAGACATAAGACAGGAAATGCAGGTCACAGCATAAGATATATATGATTTATGCACGCATATGGCTCCATTTTCTATATATCATTCAGTTTCTGTAGTCTAGTGCAGAGGAAAGCAATGAATTTTACTTCCTTCCCCGCCCCCACTCCTCTCCAGGAGCTTTTCTGGAAATGATTAAATTTCATTCTGAGTGAATTGCATATTTTAATATGATGAAATATGTGCTGATTAAAAAACCAAATCTGTTACAGAAAGCCATTATGGTTATTGTTTGGATATTAGCCCCCTCTTAGCAAAAATGTGCATTTCAAACCAGTTTTTACCTTTTATCTGAAACAAATTTTGTTATGTTTCTTGAGGTACTGGAGATCTACATATTTTGATTCGAGGCTAAGACCCAAAATTCTGAGGGCTGATTTACTCTATCACCAAATCACTCTAGCTCTTTCAGAAAGATTTTACTGCCCAGTGTTTACAGTGTCATGTCTGACATACAGATTTTCATCTCAGCGAATACTCCTATCTGTAAGTGCTGATTATAAACATAAACACTCTTTGTGTTTAGGAACTGATGCTAGTTTTAGCTCTCATTTAAGCCTGAGCAATTACCATAGCACAAATGGGGTCATTCACATTTAAGCTGCAGATAAATGTAGCAAAACTGAAGTGTCTTCTTGTTAAGCCACTAGCTTGCAATTTCTGTGTTGCAACTCCTCTTCTTCTCCAGTAGCCAGCTGCACGGAATCAGGGAGCAGTGACAAGCTGCTTCTTGTTATTTGGATGTCTTTTAAGAAAATTCTCATTTTTGCCATTTTGTATTGTTTTCCTACCAAAATACTGCATTTAGTGTAGATTTGATCATGTATCATATGTGATAATTATTTCTTCTGTATTCTGGGCTTTTCAAGGAGACATATTAGTTCTGGATGCATCATTAAATACTTCAAGCTGCATAGCGTAGGTCATCACGGAGAGACTGCAAAGCACAGCTAAGCTGTACTGCATTGTACCGTACAATGTGTATATTCTGACTTTATAATCCTTAATTAGAAGAAAAATATTGCTGTGCCTTCAGAACTCAAGTGTTAGTTTCAACGAGTTTGAACAATCACAACAGCTTTTGCCCTCTCNATCCCTCCTCACCTCTTTTCACATCTGAAAAGCTAGACAGCAGCAATTTAGTAGAAGCAACTTTCTTGTCCATCAAGGAAAGATGCTATTACACTCTCTCGTTTTGAATTAAAAAAATATATAACCAGTCTATTTGAATCCAGCCATTAGGCATTACATTAAGTTTTAGGCACCAGCTATGTATCACTTCTAATTTTTCAAGCCATTTTAATATCTGCATTCACACCTAGGTAGGTGAAAAATCACTTCTCTCAGACATAAGCGACTGCAAGTATATTTTATATGCAGCTGTCCTATAAAATTATGGTAAAATAAATCACCTCTTCCA
>WEIT01012677.1:0-13018 GCA_013389985.1 Dryoscopus gambensis | reverse complement strand
TTCCTTTTCCTTTTCCTTTTCGTGTTCCTTCTTTTTCTTTTTCCTTCTCGTGTGTGATTAATTTTGAGGACCTAGAAATGTCAAGATAAATATCATCCTATCTCATCTTTCATGTGTAGAAAAGCTGAAATACAGAGTAACACCACTGTTCAAAATCTGTCATCTATAAAGATCAGACATTAGTCTCACTTCCCTCCTCGTGCTCTTTCTTCCACACTTCCCTTGATCTGTTCTTCAGGGTCTAAGAGAACAACTGACAAACATTGACTTGGCTTTTGGAAGTCCCCCAGATCAGTTCATAGAATTTGGAGGCAAGGTTGCTAAATCTATCCCAATAAACCTAGTGTGACAACCACATCCAGCTGAGCTCCATGCCTTTCTGAGAAGATCCACTGGCTTCTAAATAACATATGAACAGCATGATTTATTAGATTACACAAAGCAAATTTCTGCATTCAAGCCATATATCTGGTGCTCTATCCTTTATTGCCAAGTCATTTTTTCTTCCATAGTTTCCTGTGAAGCTGAGATAAAATACTAACTACTTAACATCTGTGAAGTAGAATAGAAATGACACCAGGCACCAAAATTACACACTGCCTAGCAGAGTAGTTGGTATCCTATGGATTTGATTCACTTTTCTCTTTCTCTTAGTAAGCTATCCATTCATTTTAGAAAGTACAAGCCAGGTACAGGTATGTTCCTCCTTTCCCTGTTCATAAGCAATCTGGTAGAACTGGAAGCTGCATTCATGTTATTCTCTTTGTGAAAGCAACACAAAGTTCTAGTAAGAGTTGCCAGATCTGAACAAATCAATAAATTCTTTCCACTGTCAGGCCGGCAGAACACACACTGCCGTGACTGTAAATTTGACAGTGAAAGTGAACAATTATTCTTCTTGCCTTCTACAATGTGTTCTAACAAATTTTTATAATAGTGTGTTTAACTAATAGTGGCCTATGTATGCACTAGAATATCTTTTATGGGATATAATATGCTGCAGATTCTACAATAGTAGGAGTATTGATAGAGTTATATATAGTTATCTGTATTCTTTGTCTGGGTAAATCAGAAGAGGATAAGTGTAAAAATACTTTGACCTTCCATATTAAAAAAAAAAAAAAAAGTTAGATATTATCAGGAGGAAAAAGAAAAAAAAAGTCCAACAAACTTATTGGATTTGTATGGTTTTGTTGAGTTCTGATTTTGTTTTATTTTAAAAATCAAGTATGAACAATAGCTAGCTGCTTCTAATATCCTCTGACATACTTTCCCCTTGAGATTTGACTTCAAAAAGGCTTATATCTACATCCTTAGAGGAATATATGCTTAGGAAACTGTGTCATAAACCTCAGTCTGTTCACTGCTTTACCCATGAGAGTCAGGAACAAATAAAACAAAATCTGCCTTTTCTATTCAGAAAAAACTTTTTTCTTCTCTCCAATGAAAACAGTTGTGCTCATAAAGATGTCAAAACCTAAGCAGGTTATGCTTTGGCTTTCAGGTGTAACACTGTTCAGTTCCAGACTCAACATAATACATCTCCAAAAAAGTAAAGGGATGAGATCCCATATTTGAATTATTTAAGGAAAGTAATTTTAAAAACTTTGAGAACATTGGTGCAATGCAGAAAAATAGTAATATTTGCTTTCCTACACTGAGCTTTTAACCATAAATAAAACATGATTGTCTTCTACGACAGACAATTGTACAGAACTTAACATACAGAAAAAATGTAATGAGTTTTCTTGAGTACCTGGTATGGTGTGAATTTTCCCCCATCTGCATCAGCTGATAGTTATGAATTAAGTTGCTTGGTATGATTTTTTTATATAGTAAATGGTAAATAGTTTATTTTGCAAATAATTTTAATGATGTCTGAACATTTTCAGGACTGATCAAGTAGAATCAAGTAGAATACACTTTCTTATAGTAACATTATCAAAATTCCTTACATTATATTTCTTCATTTTACAATAATTGTTTTGATGCAAAAATTTCATTATGTATTCACTACCAGCCCCTCAGCTACAACATTGGTGATTGGGTTTCGTCTGCTCTTTACACTGCTGGTCACAATTTTCTAAGCCTGGAAGTTCATCTAGTTTTCAGTCCACTTCACTGTCCATTCATGAGGTACATATTTTATCAGCTTGTCTGTGAGGATTTCACAGGAGAAAGTTTCAAAGGCATTGCTGAGGTTAACATAAACAACCTTAACTGTTGTTTCCTCATCCACATCACTCATCTGACTGTAGAAAGCTATTAGTTTGATTAAACATCATTCCTATTTTAAAAATGTATGCCACACAACCACCTTGTCCTTTTCTTGTTTAGAAATGGTTTCCACAGTGTTTTGCTGCATCCCTTTCCTAGGGACTGAGGTGAGGCTCACAGCATTTAGTTCCCCAGATCCTTCTTCCTATCCTTCCTCAAGACAACAGTGACATTTTCTTTCTTCCACTTCTCATCAAGTTGTCTTGATCATCATGAATTTAAACATATTATGGAAAGTTGCCTCAAAATTTTATTGGCTAGTGTTGCAATTTAACCCAGCAGGCAGCTAAACGTCACCTAGCCATTTACTCACTCTCCCCATGATGGGATGGGGGAGTAAATTGGATAAAAAAGGTAAAGCTCATAGATTGGTATAAAGACGATTTTATAGGACAAAAAAAAAGAAAAAGAAATTAGTGATAATTTTAAAAGATATGCAAAACAAGGGATGCACAATGCAATTGATAACCACCTGCTGACCATTGCCCAGACAGTTCCCAAGCAGTGGGCCATCAGTTTCATTTTTCATCATGACCTCTTGCAGCACAGAATATCCCTTTGGCCAGTTTGGATCAACTGGTCTGGCAGTGTCCCCTCACAACTTCTTGTGCACCCCCATCCTCCTTGCTGGCAGGGCAGAAGGAGAAACTGAAAATTCCTTGACTTAGGGTAAGTGCTGCTTTGCAACAACTAAAACATCAGTGTGATATCAATATTATTATTACCCTAAATCCAAAACACAGTGATGTGCCACCTACTAGGAACAAAGTTAACTCTATCTCAGACAAAATCAGGACAGCCAGGTTCCTCAGTGCTTGTGGGTTCATCCAACTGGGCCTTGTGCACTTTCATAATTCCAGGTTGTTTAGATGTTCCCTAAGGTCATCCTTCTACAAGGAGAGTAAGTCCTCTTTCTTCCAGATATTCCTTCTGGCTACAGGGACCTGGGATTCCTGAAGACTGGCTTAACCAATAAAGACTAACTTGAAGAATACATTGAGTAATATGTTCTTTTCCTTTACTTTTGTCACTATGTCTCTTCTCCTGTACTGCTGTGGACTCATATTTTCCTTAGCCTTTCTTTTTTTATATGTATATACATATATATATATATAAAAATAAATACATAAAAAATATATAGAAATAGAAATATATAAATATAAAAGATAAACATATATAAATATATATACTTTAGTTATATAAATACACATATATACATTTTATATATGTATACTTTACATATATATATACTTCATTATATACTTGTAGAATCCTTTGGCCTTCACATCTATCAGATTCAACTCCAGATGGCCTGTGGTTTTCCTAAAATGATGCCTTGCTGTTCATAGTATTTCTATTCATTCTAGGTCATCTGTCCATGCTTTCACCTCTTGCATGTTTTCTTTCTAGGTCTGAATTTAATCAGAATCTCCCTGTTCATCCATACAGGCCTCCTACAGCCATTGTTTGTTAGTTGATAAGTTGTTGTGCTCCTTATTATAATCATCAATAAAAAGTTCACATTAACTTTGTGTGACTATTGATAATAAGGTTTTAAAGGTGTCTTCTTTTTTTTTCAAAATAATATAATTAAAACCAGTTTCTAATTTTTAATAGCGCTGTTTTAAGGGTATCTTTTTGTTGTATTCCTTTTTCTATTGCAATACAATTTTTCCTCAGAGGAAGGTATGTGTAATATTACTAAATATAAATAGCACTAAATATAGGTATGGCTTGAACATTGCCTGAAATTCTTCTAAATACTATTCTGTCTGGTAAACAAAGAAGCTGAGTTTAGGATTTAAGCCAACAGAATAATGTACAAGTTGTATACTGCTAAAAGGTTCAGTCTCCTAAATTAATCTTACTATAGCAGCCCACTTAGTTGCACACAAAAATCAGAGAGTATCCTGAGTTGGAAGGCACCCTGATTGAGTCCAGCTCCTGGCCCTGCCAGGACAACCCCAAGAATCACACCATGTGCCTGAGTGCATTGTCTAAATGCTTTTTGAAAACAGTACCTAGTACTGCATGACATGTGCTAAGGAGACCTCAGCACCCATGAAAGACATTCCAACACAACTGAGGTTAACATAATAGCCTTGGAAGATTCATGTCTTCTTGGTCCAGCAGCCAGAAGCCAGATGATGGACCTCAGACTGCAGTCTTAAAGGCTGACATCTGTGTATGGTAAAATTGTCATGCTTCTGTGGAAGATAGTTTTCTCATCCCACACTACAGGCAGTGATGGTGTAGTCAACAGCCACAAGTCAGAAGGCATGGTTGTCCTGGCAAGACACCTGCTGTTACTAAGTCAGAAGCACCCCCAGTAGTATCCAGCTGCACGAATATTGCAGGGCGTATAGTCAGAGCCACTCAGACAACAAATTCGTGGTCAAACACCCAAGGCACCAAGGTTTAATATCGCAGTCATGGTGAGCTCAGGATGAGCTCCCAAGATCCCCCAGGAACTTAGTTTACATATAGTTTAGTTATTGGGTCTAGTTTCCCCCACCCAAAGTTACGTAATCTCTCATGTTTATGTACGTTCCTCATGGATTATGCATGTTTTCCAGAAAGTTCTACTGTATTCAATCCCTCATAGGTTGTTTTAAACTGAACCCTCCCCTCAGTTTGTCCTATTGGTTGTATTCACCTTGTTACCGCCTACTTGCCCTTATCCCATTGGTTGTTACCCTTTACTCCGCCTTACTCTGCCCCCATATAAAAGGGGCTGTCAACTGCCATTTTCGGCTCTCTGTCTCTGATCCTCCACCTGGATTAGAAGGATTGGAACACATACAGAGAGTCCCTCTCTCCTCCTTTACCTCTGCTGTTGCTACTTTAGTATCAGCTTGCAGCCTAGCCTGCTCCTTGCAGGGAGCCAGTGGAGTCTGACACGCTGCAGCTTGGTCCTTTAAGGACACCTCTTGCAGTTCAGATGCTGCACAGCCCCCGGGCAGCTGCCGGTCAGCATCACACATACACAGACATCTAATGGCATTTGGAGCAATGTACGGCATCTCTGTCATGCATACACAGATGGCAGCTGTGACATGGCTTTGGACGACTTGTGCTCTTCTGGAGTGAAGACTGAAAGGCAGGGTACGGAATCCAAATCACCTGTTCACAGGTGACTAAAGACCAGACTGGTTGTGGAACAGAAGTGACAACGTTACATTGCACTCAAAAATGTGCTAACTACATGTTTTATTTTTTAATACAGCCAGATCATGATACTTGCTCTGCTAACCTACCAGTCTTTGACATGCATGGTCCTCATGGATTTGCATCTCATTTTTCTGTTCTATGTAGATGTCTCTGATAAGATAAAGGTCTCATACGACAGTATAGATTTGTGTCTAGACTACTCTATTAAGCCTAAAATTTGGACTACCATCTGGAATCGCCCTGTATTCATAAAACCATCTTGTTTTATTGGAAATCTATGGAACTAAGAGGAGTAGAATTAAGTGCCAACACTCTTGATCCTTCTGTTAGCAGAACAGAATGCCGCTGTTACTCCCACACCTTGTGAAAATATTTCCCGTAATTAAAATGAGAAGCACCTTGAACAGCAGCCTTGATAGAACTAGCTAACGCTGAGTTTTGTTTCCTTTAAAATGAAAAGATGCTGCTCTGCCTGGCCACCTAGTAGCTTGTCATTAAATTCACTGTCTGGAGGTGGATGTAAATACTTACATTTATATGCAAAAAATAATAAATTAAACTCTGTGACCGTCTGAATGTTCATGAGGAGTAAGTAAAATATCTATAGCAAAGTAATTAAGGCTTCAGACATTCCTTTCCCTTTGCTAGAATTAAGATGCAACTATACCCTTAGGAAAATGGATAATAATAGTTGTGTTTCATCCTTCCCTTCTAAGCAGAATTATGAATGTATCATAAATTCTTTGGACTAGCATTATAATTTTTTTAGATAACAACTTTCAGAGGAAATTTAAACCAGCTCTAAGAACCAGAAAAAGATTTCGCTGATTTGTTCAGCCTTAAGGAAGTATTGTTTTATCCCTCCAGGTAAAGATCAAAAATGAAATGGACAGATGAGAACTTTTTTCTCTAATGCTGTTAGAAGATTTGCAGATGATAGGCTTCACACAGAAAAACAGAAGTAAAAGTATTCTCCCTTCATCCATAATTATTAACACAGCCCCTCGCTCCTTACTATTTCTATAAATAATATTTGAGGGAAATAGGTTTTTAATTCAAATCAATATTTTCTTCCTTTTCTAATTTTTCTTGTAGACATACTAGAAGTATGTTTATACACTAGCATATTGTCTTGGTTTGATGCTGGTTTAAACACCAAACACATGAAATTTAATAATGTGCATAAGGGAAATATGGATTTATTGAGGAAAATGTAAAGAAACCTCGGGCCAAAATAAGGTCTACACTTAAACAGTTGCAATATAAAGGAAAGTTTATTACTAACAGAATGAAGAAAAAAGAAATGATAAAAAATTAAAGCAAACCCTTAAACACCTTTGTTTCCCAATGCCTCCTCCTTTACCACAAACCTTTCACAAGTGAAAACAAAACAAGAACATGGCATTTTTGGTCAGAGTGCACCTTTTTAAGAGTCTTTTTCTGATTAAGGAAAAGAGGTTCTTCTACTGTGCCATAGAGTTTTCACAAACTACCAGTCTGCCCAGTGAAACAATCTGTTGAAGTGAAAAAGGTATCTCTCCCGTGAGTCTTTCGCAGTCTTCCCACACTGCCAAGTCATGGGCCACAGGAGAAAATGGGATCTTAATCTTGAAAAAGCAAAGGTTCTCTGACTTAAATCTCTTAACAGCTTCTCACAACTTCTATGTGGCCTGGCGTGGGCCTCTTTTTAAAGTCTGTACAAGAATTTCCCATGCCCCCAAGTTTTTCCAAATGGATTAAAGCCCTTTCTATGGTTTTGCAAGAAGCATTTTTAAGCTTCACGCCAAAAAGCGCAACAGCTGTCTTTTCCCATCGCCATCTAGCTGCCTTCCCACATGGTCTTGCCCTTTCCCCTCCGTTTCTGACCTTGGAATCGCCATGTTCAGCTTTGTCCCATGTGACTTTATTTTTCTTTTCCTTCTTTGCTGACTTGAAAGAAAAAGTGTCTTTGTTGGCTGCGGTGTGTAGTGTTTCTTTGGCTTTGGCGAGAGCTGTGCTAGATGCAAGGGTGCCCCACTGGCCCCGCCGGTCCCATGCGGGTTCTCGGCAGCCTCAGATCATCTTGGCCACATCGCCTTGGTTACACACTGCCTGCGGAGTGAGAACAGCCCTTTACCTGAGGGGGAGTGACCGGCCCCGTGCTGCCGCCGCGCCAAGGGGTCAAGGGGGGGCCTGGCCTGGACTCGGACTTCTGCCACCCCTCAGCCCTTAAAAGAGAAACAAAGAGAAATCTCCCGCACTTCACGGGCTTTTCATATGCACAATTGTAAAAGCATGATTGGCCCAAAAGCCCGTCAATCAACTCAGGTTCAATCTATTACATATATACATAAAAATCTAAGCTTATTTATTATTTTTAAGGCTAGGTATTATGAATTCCATCATCTTGTTTAACATCCTGAATACCACAAATTTAGAATTTGTATTCTGTCACAAGCTCATTAATGTACAGGAGCGATTAGTGTGAGGTGGAAGTTGACCAGTATTAAGTAACATACTATAAACTAAAAACAAGTTTTCAATTTCTAGGTAAGTTAAACAAAATGCGATCAACCCTTTTAACAGAATATGGGTTTTCAGTGTCATCTCAATCTGTCTTAGAGATCAAAAAGTCATTCCAATTAAGCAATGTGCACATCCTGAGTTTTAGAACCTGATACATTGGCAACTTCTGATATTTTTTAATAATTTCATCAAGTGCAATTACTTACATGGTTAATTGCAATGCTATGAAGAATTTACTGAGCATTTATTTTACTAGAATAAGTAAGATAAGGCTTTTGAAAGATACAGAAAAAATAAGAAAGATCTACAGAGAAGAAATACCCTTATTCCATGGCTGCTTTGGAAGTTACATCAGGATGTTTGCTCCGGGAAGATGTTAGTGTGAAAACCTTGTTATATGGTTGCTTTCTGTAGAAACCTTGCAAAACAGCTGCAAATAGTCACCAAAATGTTAGCTTTCTTTGAGATTTCTGTGGGGTATGAGATGAATGTGTAGTGTTACTGCCAAAACAGCAAAAAACTCTGGAAAATGTTAAATTGCTGAGAAGGCTACAGATGAAATCCTGTTGTCTTTGAAGTCAGTGGAGCCAGGATTTTACCTCATGAATCTATTCAAATTATATTGAAATTGAACTTCCATGGGCTTCTCATGAGACCAGGATGTGAAAATGAAAGTGTAAATCCTATTCTCAAAAGCCTTGTAACAATTAAGCAGCTTTATTTGTGCAGAGAGTTATGACAAACTACCCATCAATAAAAAAAAAAAAATTAAAAAAAAATTAAACATCTGTTCAATAGCTAGTTTCCAGATTGCCAAGATACTTGTTATACTTTGAGTGTTACCAATGTAACAGGAAGTCATGTAGGAAGATTCCTAAGTGCTATAGGGTTTTTAAAACACTTCAGTGATAGATTCTATTTTCCTGGACATATTAGAGTGCTAAGACTTTTAAATGTATTTGAAGTTGTTGATCTTCTTTTGTGTACTTTGGGCAGATAGCCTATAATGCTTCCAGAAGAACATACTTATTATGAAAGTCAATGGCCTGAGGCACAAGTATGGAAATTAAAATTTTTCATTAATAAAAAAGGTGACTAATTACACTTGATTTTAAATACAAAAAACAGGTCAACAGAAGAGTAAGATGCTACATGAATCACAAGTGTTCCCTTATATTTCATGCTAAGGCGTCAGATGTCAAATTTTTCTGTATCTTCATGTATTTAATATTTATGGAGTTTTGTTGTGATTGTGTTTTGTTTTGTTTTGTTTTGTTTTTAATTTGGCATATTCTGGATTTTTTTTTTTTTTAAAGACACATGAAAGTTAACACAGTTCAACATGGTTTGGAATACCAGCATTCATATCCGAGTATTTTGCCTTTCTTTCAATCTCTCATTGTTATTATTTTAAATATGAAGGGTTTGATACTGATATCAGTGAAACAAATACAATTGAATTCAATATATAGGAGACAAAACATGAATTGAAGATGATCAATGATTAAATATCATAAGGAATAATAAAATAAATGTGTGATAAATGAAACTAAAATAAGTTCAATATTTTATAATGAAGTAATTAAGTATTTAAACTGATTATATTTCTTGTAGCCAGATGACCTTAAAAGAAGAGAAATAAACAAATCACCTTTTGAATTCAATTTAAGCATTTGTTGCATATATATAATTCTGGCACTATTTGCATTTCTACTATTCTTGTTACCAAAGTGACAAAAGTTGGTCTAGTTGAAGATTAAGTGATTTTACATAACTTAAAAAATGTAGAAGTGTGATGATAATTTCACAGGAAAAAAAAAGAGTCGATTCTCTTGTGCTACTTCCCTCCTGTAATACAATGTCTCATAAATTAAATGTTATTTTGGGGGGGTTTTCAGTGTAGCTTTTATTATTGAACACACAAATATAGCATTTTCTTATATTTTTATGTAGTGTATGAAAAACACTTACTTGCTTTACTTGTAGTATCTTTTCATTTGACCCTGCTCAGAATGTGCAGTTTTGTGCCTTTATTTTCATCATCCAGCAGTTGCTTGGGACGTCACTTTTCCTAGTTTCTTTGTTAATGCAAAGAGCAAGATTCCTGATATAAAATGAAAATGAGAGAAAGAAACCTTCAGGGAAATGATGAGATGGATATGATGCAAGCAAAATTATTCAATTTTCTATATGTTGTGGAACAGTCAAATAGTTTCACCCAAAGCTCATAAATAGTCTTCCTAGCAGTACATCTGAGTAAAGACTGGAATAAAACATGAAAAATACATGTAAACTGTGTATATGTCTCATCTAAAAACAAATGGTTATGGTTACAGTTTATTTACCAAGTGGAGGCCCATTCTGGCGCCATACAATTAGTACAGTGGCGCAGGGAGCATTTGAGATGTATTGCTAATTAATTGTTAATAACCAGCTGGGAACATAACCAAGACAGACAGTAAATTGCAAAGCTAGTTATCAAGAGAGGTGGAGAAAATGATTTAAAGGTTTTAATCATAATTCACCATAGAGCTTTCTTCCTCTCTATGTAACATATATCTTTTGATCTCAAGAAATTTGTGTTTGTAATGTGAATTCCATCTGATAAGTTTTATATTACAAGTTCTGTGGAGCTCAGCACACCTAAGACTATGCTTAGTAATCAAGAGAGAAAATTATGTGTACATGTAGATAATCAACAATACACTTAAAGTAAAATTTAGGAAGTCAAAAGTTCTGCCAGAAGGACACTGAAAATACATTATTAATATAATTAATAAAATTTAAATCATTTATAAATTTNATATCTATGACTGGAACTAGATGAAAATTATTGCTTACTTGCAGATATTCTTTTCATGAAATAAGGTGATTATAGCCTTTTGCACATGTCAAATTTCCAAACGTAAGAACCAGCTTTAAGGAGGTGAAGAAATAATGGAACTGGCTGGGGACAGTTGAAATTTTTGTTCTGATCCTGCCAGATATAATAATAAAAGTGGAGAAGGGGAGTGGAAGGGAAAAAAAGAGAGGGAGACAGAGACGAAAGAAAAGAATCTTTCATACAGCACACCCCACCCACACTGAACATCAAGTATTTGAAGAAATATTGAAAAGTAGAATATCTTTTTTGAAAAGGGAAATTTTAACTAATCTGGCCCTGCTTTTTATTCCCATTTACTTCTATAGTTGAATTATTTGAGTTAGACAACTCTGGAAACAACCTATTGAGAGGTCTATAACACTGGCTAAATGAGAAATGGCCAAAGCAAGGAAGCAGAAAATCCAGAAACTGTGAGACTAAGGCCCATCCAGCAAATTAGAGGGGGGTTTTTTGTTTTTGTTTGATTGGTTGGTTGTTTTTTGTTTGTTTTTTGTTTGTTTTAGTTAACTAGAGAGCAATTAACATTGGACAGTCTGGGAACGGCTTATTAATAGATTCAGATAAATTGTATGGGGAAAAACCTGGACACTTAAATGAAAGGAATTTAAGCTGACAGAAATTCAAAGAAGGTACTCACTCACAATCCAGAGAGGAGGCAGACAAAAGAGAACACTGGCCATCCAGCTACCAAATCTCATGAAATTAGAGAAAAAGAAGGTTCTGGGGAGAACTTATAGCATCCTTAGAGTACCTAAAAGGAGCCTACAAGGAAGCTGGAGATGGACTTTTGTTAAGAACAGGTAGTGACAGCACAAGGGAGAATGGCTTCAAATTTATAGTGAACACTTACACTGTTTTTAAAGAAACAAGCAAGTCACACAGGAGGGATAGGAATTGTTCTCCCAAAACTGGGGCAACTACTTTCCCTAAATTTGTGTCATATCCAGTGTGAAAATCAAGCTTCTTTTTTCCTCATTGTCCACTGACTGATGTTTCTGAAATTCAGTGGTCTAGCTTCCATCAGAAAAGAAAACATTGTGCTTCCTAGACTACTTCATGACAGGTCGTGCAGAAATTCCACCAGGGGCTACAGGGTGTAGGACGCCCATGCTGGATATTCCCCATGATCAGGCACTACTGCTGTAGTGATGCTGCAGCATCTTCACTGCAAACTGTTTTTCTGATTTAGATGATTAGATGCAGAGGATGTCATTAGTCACATCACTCCTGGCCAACTTCTTTGATGTTCTCCACATCTTAAAAGCCTCCTAGAAGTTGCTACTGGGATTCTAGTCATCTCCCTCCACAGCTGTGTTACGAAGAAGGTGTTAGCAGTTCATCTGTCCTCTGTTTTGCTGCTGATCTTTTTTTCCCCTACACATAGCTAAGGCATTAGTGCAACGCAGACAGTACACACCTGACTGGCAGTGCTTTGCAGTAGGCCTCCTCATAAGAAGCACTTGTGTTCAGTTTGTTTTTCCAGTGCATGCTAGAATTATCTCATGAGCTCAAGCTAGGCAGATGTCTACAAGGACTCAGTAATTTGATCAGTGTTTCAAGCAGACGTTAATGTGACCATATGGGATCGGAATGGTTCTCTGGATGCTTATCTGTTTCTGTCATCTGCAGAAACTGCATGATGTCAGTGGATGGGTTCATTTACATATCTATAATTCAACAGTATGAATAAAAATTCATGTCTGTATGAATATGTCTTGAATCAAACGTGAAATCCAAGGAATTACTGTTCTAACATACAAATTTTCTGAATTGGTCTTGCAATGTTTCAGTTTCTTCCCTCTTGGGCCCTGTGTGGCTGTGGCTTCCTTTCATGTGCCAGTGAACACTGTCCAGTATTCCCCCATCTTAAGACAAAAAAGTATTGCACTTCAGTTTTTAATTTGTATGTACACTGCTGTAGGGAACCTACTGTAGTGTATCTTTATCTGGGCTATTTTCTTCAACACCAGTTTAAAGAAAAATAAAATCCTGTGTGTTTTTTCTAGAAATATGTATTATCTTTAAATAGGTGATGACGCTAATTCAAATTCAAACTGATTTAATGTCACAATATAAGAGAGTTCTGAGGACACATTTTTCAACCCCTTGAGCTATTTTCTCAACCCCTTTAGCTATTTGCTAAAATAGCCCAAGGGAAGTGAAACAGTCCTAAGTTATTTA
>WEIT01012674.1:2458-13081 GCA_013389985.1 Dryoscopus gambensis | reverse complement strand
TGATTTTTGCAGGTGCTGTTGACCAGTGAAGTAGGAAGAAGGCAGTTCAGTATTTCTGTGGTGGAAAATATTAGATGGGAGTGCACAGAATAGAGAGAAATAAATTGAACCTCATGCTGTAAACACCAGCTTGAGGAAATAGACTCTGAAGACCATTGTCAANTGTATTTTGGACATTTAGACCAAATTGAATTCAGAGCAAAGTACACATAACTGCACCGGCAGTAGGGCTGGTAATTAAGATGTGGAAAGAGAAGGAAGTCCTTATTCACCAGAATGTCCATATAACTCCATGTCTGCTTTCATTGTAGTCACTCCGACTATTCCATCCCTGTCAGCACAAGAAACATTTAAATCTCTATTGACAACTGTAGAAGAGGGAAGGTGGAAGCTACTTATAATGGTTTGTGTAAAGGATTGTTGTTTGAACAGCTCTTTTGAGAGAACTTCTGAAATTATTTCTTTTGTGTTGTCTGTAAAAACTAAAGTGCAGTTCAGTGTGTTATGTAAATTCTCTCAGGTCTGTGTACAGTATCATCTGGGGATTCTTCAGCTCCACAAGGACCTTCACAGCATAACTGCATGTTCTAATTATATGATCACACATTTACACCACTTAAGTCATTAAGTATAATTTCACTTGCTATGTGAACATGCAATGATAGAACAAAAATTACTTTGAGAAAAATGATACAACAGAATCTTAAAAAAACTGTAGATAGCTAGGACATACTTACCAAAATATAGTATATACTAGAGACTAAAAACTCCCATGATGCACAAATATTTGCAAAATCTCAGCAAATGCAAGCACTTGTGGAATCTTTGCCTTAATTTGGCTGCAGTTTTTGTTGTTAAATCCATCTAATGTCTGTGCTACATAGAAATAATATTCATTGTTGAGAACTGTAGTTCTGGGTGTAAGCAGTTAAACCTTTGTGTATAGATTCTAGCATCATATTTAGCTAAGGAAATATGATCTAAGTGGCTTGATAGTTTTACATGATTTGCATTACAGAAAAACATGGTGGAAGAGTTTGTGTGGCACAAGTCTGCAAGCGGCACTCTCCATTCTTTCTCTGGTGTGGTATCGTCAGGGGGAACTGTTGTTCCACTGCTGGTGGAACAACAATATTTTGGATGAGACAAAAGTTCTCTCTTTGAGGTATTGTGAAGATTCTTAGTATATATTCCACAAGCACTCTATGAAGAGAAGAGCCTTGGTCCAAATGGCCATGCAGATAGGTGTACTCAGACTTTTTCCCCAGACTTTCTCATTTGGACCCCAATTTATCTTTTACTAAAACTATTGATTTGTGTTAAACAGCTTTTGCCTTTTATTCAGACCTGGCTGAAGTTTAGCAGTTTATCTGAAGTTGTAAAGGTAGTCTAGGACAACTCATCAAAGGCTCAGCAAAAACATTTTCTTAATGGGAAGTAATTTTCCAATCACCATATAACAGAGCCGTAATAATACATTGGACTATCCTTTGATGTAGCTTAAGGCAAGCAGTCACCTTATAAGAATGCCTAATTGTGTAGATTTCATTGTACACAGCTCAGGAGCAATTTTCAATAGTTTCTAAGGTATTATGAGTTACTTTTGACTGAAATTTAAATTCAAGATTATATTGTATAATGAAAATGGAGACATGCTGCATTAGCATAATTATATCTCTCTAGTTGTAAATATTTATATAACAATAGTGCAAAGACCAAATATAGTTATGTGCTTTTATTGCAGTTGGTGTAAACATTCAGGAAAAACTAGCTGTTCAGCAGTTCTAGGAATAGTTTACTTGTCAAGATACAAATAGGCTTTTAGAGGATTTAGGCTCACCATTCTAACACAGATTTATTTTTCTTATTTATTTGCTTCAAATATTTCACTCTTCTTTTTTTTTTTTTTTCCTTAATGGTATCTCATGAAATTTCTCATACTTCTAAAAAGAAAGCCACTTTTAAGTGAAAGTTTCTGTTGGAAAAACATGTTTATAAAGCTCACCTGTACCTTTGTTTTAAAGAGAAGCCCGGAGAAGGGACTTTGTCTGCTAGGTATCTCTCTGAACATATGGGCTGAATTACTCAACAAAGAATTGAACTACACTGTTTCAGATTGGTTACGGTGGTAAAAACTGCCTCACACTGCTCTGCAGAAGAGGGATGGATAAAATCCTCTTTGAACAGTCAAGATTTTTTAAAAATGTCAGTGCAGAGGGCTTGCATTTGTGTTTGGCTTTCTAGACCTGCCTCTTGACCTTCTAATTACTTGATTTGAAACAGCACTGAGGGTATAATAAAACTGGAGGTTGTCTCTCATTTGCTTTATCATAAATTAAAGCTGTTAGTTTGGTGAGGTGAAAGTAAAGGCAGAGTGTTCATTACTGCTCAAGTGACGGCTTGTCAATAGCACTGCCTTTTAGTTTGTTCTAGTCAGCACTTGCTGTGCATTTTGTTGGACCACTGGGAAATAAATACAACAAGATTATACATTTGGAATACCACAAGAGTTCATGAAGGGAAAAACCAAAAAAAACCCCAACCAGATGATAAATTATACACTTGGTAGAAAGTGACATGCTATCTTGTGCTATTAACAACCAGAGATAATTGCAGTGAATTGTAATTGCAGTTTGCAACTTACAGTACAGTGTGTCCAACATCAATCTTAATAGTGAACAAAGCAATTTATATTAAAAGTTAATTCACTTGGTAAGTTTCGGCTGTATACAAGGGAGCTAACAGATGTAGCTTTTCAGAAAGTTCAAAGGCATTTGGAACATGGAGAGAAATGCTAATGTAGTACGCCTCAGAGAAATATTGCATTACTACTTGTAATGAAAACAAATGTATGCCATTATATCCCAGTTTTTGTTTATTTAATAAACTATGCAGTATTTTACATTGAAGAAATTCTGTTTCTGAATGTAACAAAACCAGATTTTTAGTCATAGATTACACAAGAATAGCAATTACATATGTATATAGCAAATGGGGTCTAGATTTCCATGTATTTGATTCTATATTCAATTTTAACTTACTCCTTTTATGAGTCAGTGCTAAAAAGAGTGTGTGTGTATGTGTTTATACATACATATTACTGGAATTTTTAAATCTAGGCCTTTATTCTGGAATTGTTTAGTAGTGCCCAGGATATTTTGCTCGGTTGCCTGGTTCTAATTACTCTAGATTTTGAGTTATATCTTTAATCGGGTTTAATTAAAATGAAACTTTTATTTTGGGAGAGCCCAACACCCCTTCTTATGGAGATGACAATCTGGCATTCACTGACCATCCAGTGGTGCCCTCCTGTCTGGGAGAGCTTCTGCGTACCCGCTGACTTTGTTTTGTGGGCTACAGCACTTCACATTTACTTTAACAAGCATTACCATTCTCTGAGTGTTGTGGTCAGTCCTCGGTGCTCATCAAATGACGGAGAATTCCCTGATCTGCAGAGTCGTGTTCCAAACACGTAGTTCTGTTCTCTGGGACTGGCTGTGCGTTGGTGGGTGACCATCGATACTGCTTGAAAACGCAGAGTGAAAGTGCTGCTGGTTTTGATAGTTAGTTGGCAAAGTATGAAAATCTCCAAATTAAGACATAGTTAGATTTGCCTAACTGGATAATTGCTACGTTTTTTAGATTGGGGAAAAACATTGAGAGGGAAGGGGGTTGAGAAGGTTTTACTTACTGTCACCTTATGGATCCCCACCTCGTTTAGAGGGTTCATCCAACAGAAGGGAGCATTGCTCCCCATTTTGTAGCATCTTGCTTTTCCATAAACGTCTTGTCCTTATGAGAGAGCAGAGTTCATTCATATAGAAGTCTTGTCTAGGGTTTCACCCAGTGTGAATGGCTTTAGTTCTACTGAATTCAGTGGAACAAAGACATTTAACTCCAGCTAACGATTGATTCTCACAGGAGTTTGGGGAGCAGCTGAAAAGCTGGACTGAGGCTATTTTTCTTCTTCATGACATTATTTTTGTTAGGTAGGTAAGAATGTGTAATTCAGAACTAACAATCTTGTTTAGATGGATAGCTTGGAGCTTTGCTTGTCTGTGCTGAAGGAAATCCAGAGCTGCACTAAGTGTCTTATACCTTTATTTTATATTGTCTCTCTTATACAATGTACACATGTGCATTAGGCAGGGTTAGGGTTTCAGTAAGTAAGATCTGTTCTGTTAAAAAGACAATCTTAAATTATTTGATCATTAAAGTTTTCATGTGAAGATAAACTAGCAGTATGTAGTAGCACACTTTTAAATCTGATTGCAAATATTTGGCTGGAATTTTTAGAATGATATAGAAGATAAAAAAACTTTGCTTTTTTGCTGGTAATTAATTTTCTCCTGTAAAACAACATAGTGAATCTGACATAAATTGACAGGAAAGGTAATTTGAGAAACACAGCTTAGAAATGTTACATATAATTTTCCATTTGTTTTAGCAAAAGTCATCTATAGATCTAAGGGATGTTTTGACAGCCAGTCATTATGGATGTACATTATCCTATTCAAATTATTTTTGTTTACTTTTTTATAGGTAATAGTAGAATTATTAAAAATACAGAAAAGTATCTTTTACTTCATTTTATTGGGAGCCAGTTTCTGCATATGTGAATTACACTAAGTAGTGTAATTCATTTTCCAGAGAAGGGCATGTGGTGATGCCTCTGTGTGTCTGTGTGTGTGTGTGTGTATATATATATATAAAATATGTCATAATAGGAATTGAGTTCTTTCCCTTAGCTTTGTGACTGTAAGGGCACATTCCATGTATTATTCTGCTAGCAGAACACCTATCCAAAGAAACATCAAACCAAATTGATCCTAAAATGTGTGTCTAGTCTGTAACGCATTTTACACTGAAAAGCAAAGGGAGGTTGGACAGGGCAGTGTGTAGAATCACTGCTCCTGGCACTGGAATGTCTGCCTGCCAGCATGGGCAGGTGGATAAACACAGGAATAGTGCTGTAAGTTTGGAGCAAGGATCCATCAAACTCCTCTTCTGCTTCCAGGAATGGCCACGTGCAGATGCACAGGGAATAAGGACAGGGCAGGTACAAATGGTATTTTATTCAGTCTCTGGGTATGAATGAAGGAGATTCTTAGCTGTGATGCCACAGCCCCAGTGTCTGGGCAGCTGTTGCAGATGTGTGCTGCAGTAGCCTCAGAGTGACCGACTCTTGCACTGGGGCAGTGGTGGAGACCTGCCTGGCAGGGACTCACTTTCCCTCTCTTCAGGTAGCACTGGGATACAGTAGCAGTGCATGAGGCAGGAAAGCACAGGCTGGAATGGAGTACGATTGTCTTTCAGGAGAAAAATAATTGGAAAACACAAGGAATCAAATTTTTGATAAGCTCAGCCGTTAAGACCTTCTATTTAACAATCTGGTTAAAGGAGACAGGTTTTCACAGGAATTCACGTACCATATATGTATTTACTCTCCTTATGTATACATGCCATAAAAAGGTGTGCCTGTCTTCTTCCCCAGGCACTCTTTGAGAAATGTCAAAAGTGCAATTATAGAAATAGACTACTTGGGACCCTTCATTCACCTAGAAATTAACATAAGTCATAATCTGGGAACAGACTTTATTCCTAGGCTTTATTGTCTCCCACCAGAACAGTTAAATGGCCAGACATCAAAATTACTGAGCTGTTAGAAACTCTCCACTCAGAACAGAATTTATTTGGTTTTTGCACATGGATATCCATAGAAGGAAAATTCCTGAAAATTAGTCTTGTGAGTCAGATGTGGCTTAGTATTGCTCTTTCTTTGTGTAAATGATTTCACTTTGTCTATTAATGGCAATGTTTAGTATTAATTTGTCGTATGTTCAGCAGCTACTTCAGAGAAAAAGTTGCAAAGTGTTAAAAAAGAAACTTAGTGTCAGGAATTTATTAATAATGAAAATGAGCAATGTGGGAAAAGCCTGAAGGATTCTACAAGGTAAGTAATGGCGCATGCCATGAAATACCTTTTAATGTAATTGAAATTGAAATAATTTACAATACTCCTGAAACAGAAAAATGTAAGTAACATAAGGATCTGCTTTGATATTTTTACTTCTTCAAAACTGAAATATATTAGGGATAAGGAGAGGAACAGAAAGTCAAAGACATTGACTAGCAACTCCTTTTTAAATATTAGGGTGCTAGAAGCAGATCAACTGATTTGCCAGTGGAGTTGGAGAAATAAAAGCAATAAGTTTGATAGTTGTAAATTTTAAGTTCCTATTGATTTTTTGCAGGATTCCAAGAAATTGTATGCACATAGGGAAATACTTGCACATTTTGCTAAAAACTCATTACCTTCAATTATAGTTTTATGTTTGCATTCTGTGTTCACTAATACAAACATCATTATGTTATTCCTTCCATATTACTTTTTGGCAGTAGATCTCTGAACATCTTACTAAGAGGTAAATAATGTTGTATTTCAGGAAACTGATGAACAGAGAACTCATCCAAAGTGACTTTGAAACATTGTGGTGTGTTACTTTATTTAACAACTTTTAATTATCCTTTCAAACAGTAAAACCAGTATCCTATTTGGATAGCATGCCACATAATGGAAATGAAAAATACGTGCTACAAGAAACAAGATTACAGAGACTGTTGGCTGAAAACAATTTGCTGAAAGCATTTAGGCCATTCTTGCAAAATAAGGATGTGTTAAAAAAAAAAAATTATATTCCTGTAAGGAATTTTAATAAGATCCTCTTCGAACTTCAACCTAGTTCCAGTTCTTAGGACTTCTGTGGGGAAAAACAAGTCTAACTCTGGTTACATCAAGACAAATGAAACCAGGTCAGGAAACCCAGCTCCTCCACCACTGTAGTCTGTGAAAACATGATCCAGCCTGAATATTTGGTGTGGTGTCTGTGCTAGGAAGAAGCATGAACAGTTCTGGTAAAGTAGTGAAAATAGGAATTTGGGGTTTGGAGGGGTTTTTTTGTTCTTATGAAATATGCAAAACGGGTGAAGTTACTGCAAGCTGGATGTGTGCTGCAGTGCATTTGTGTTTCAGGATCACAAGTAGCTCTCTAGTTTATGGCATTAGAAAAGAGATGTCAGTGGGGATATTTTTTTTTTCAAAATAAACACACAAGTATCAGGGTTAAACAAAGAAAAGTTTAGGTTATTAAATAAAGTTCCAATACTTCTTACTCGCTGAGGATATTTGCAGCAAGTTCTCTGGAGTAGAAAATGAAGGGAATGTGCCATGCAATTTTTCTTTAGCCTTTTTGCAATGCAACAGGGCAATCGATACAAATCTTTGCAGTAATCATATATTGATTTTCCTAGAATATAACTCCATTTAAAGCATTTTTATCCCCAGGAGTGAAAGCATTGGAGGCT
Organism: Dryoscopus gambensis; assembly: GCA_013389985.1. Lineage (NCBI taxonomy): Eukaryota > Metazoa > Chordata > Aves > Passeriformes > Malaconotidae > Dryoscopus > Dryoscopus gambensis. Next base: position 5,716 of record WEIT01012674.1, on the reverse strand, counting down.
ATCAAAGGAGGAAGTAGCTTTCCTTGACCCCATCTGCAGTTCACATTGATTAACAGAGGCTAGGTAAAATAAATAAATATGTGTGAGAGAGAATAAAGAAGAAAGAGTCACAGAAAGGTTAATACTGGCTGGGGAGAAACATAATTATAGTGCATTAGGGTTTTTGTAAAATTATTATGTCAGGATAAGCTAACAAGTAAGTTGGAGAAGGTGGATTCTTCATTAAGTCAGAGCCAAATATTGCAATACCTATTTTTCACTGACTGTGCTACAAATTCAAATAATGTGGAGCTTTCTAATGATCTGCCTCTGTGCACATGCAGGTATGAGGACAGTGAAATTGAGTTGAAACTGGTAGGTTTTCACTTTACCCTGTAATGGAACGTCTGTTATGATATACTGAGCCTGGGACAAGTGCATAGTGAGTGTGCAGAGGTGCCATTGAAAGAAGCTTGATGAATCCATGACATTTTATTCTCATTAATTGTAAAAATGCTGTTGTTGTAGATGGTTTTTAAAAGTTGCAAAAACATAATAGATTTGTTTTCTTTTTTATTTAATTTTATGAAAGATTAAAAATCATGGAAGGTATTATTTTAATGTCATTTTAGTAACACTGAAGCAAGTCTCTCCTACTTTCATGTGCTAAGTACAGTTTTCAGTGTTTAACCTCTTCCTTTATTCACTGGAACTGCAAAGTAGACAATGTCACATCTCATGCAAATATCACACTCTCCTAGGAGACAGTAAAACCAAGGCCATATGCCATAATTTTGGAATCAGATTTTTCTCAAAACCAGGAATTTTGGGATTTTGTGATTCATCTTAGCTGCCCCAAAAGTCCCTGCAGCCCATCCCATGCATCTCTATACTTTCAATCTGTCAGTTTTACCTCCTCTCCTGCCACTTCAGTCATTTCCTGGCTCTTATCCTCCCTTCCCTATGTTTTTGTGGCTGAAGCTAAATTCTCCTAGATCAGCCTTTATTAAATTAAAAGATGCATGTAGGCTCATTATCCTTTGCAGTACATTGTAGTTGATACTGTTTATTTTACTAGCAGCTTCAGAGCTATTTTGCTTCAGGCAAAGCAACTACTACACATTGTCAGATAAAGTACCTTATCTGTCAGCAGCACTCTTGTGAATTAATCATAATTCAATAGGTTTACTAATCAAGATTTGAGATGAATGTTTTGATAGAGCAATCAGATTTGTCCAATGCATCATTACTTGACAGTTGCTTTAGGCAGAGTGCTAACTTGGCATTAGGACCTGGTTTGGATCAGTTTGGCATGGCCCCACCAGTCAGGGGCATCACTTACTGAAGCGATGGACATCTACATAGATACTAACTATAGCTCTTTTTCAGTGTGAGAGAAACTGGAGTGAAGCTGAGATCAGGCAGCTCACACCTACCCTGTTCAACATTATCAAAACATTTTTGAAGCAGGAGTTCACTTTATAATTTTCACAAATAACAAAACTATTCCAAACTCGTTGACAAATCTGAGACATGATTTATGATAGCATATGCAAACATTGCTTAGGACTGAAAAGGTCACTGGAATAGAAAGGAGATAAAGTTAATATATTGTTAAGTGTTGCTAATTATGAATCAAGTCACGTCTGATGTCACTAAAATTTGTTCTTTATTTTGCCCAGTTAAACATTCTTGGGGGTAATTTACAACATAGCTTGCAGCAGTTTCCTCAATTTGAAAGCATAAATGAAGGCTTTCATTGTATATTGACATATTTTTCTTGTTAAGCAATGTTTAAAGTACTGATACAAGGTGCTGTAATAGTGGGTTAGACTGCAAGTGCAAGTTTGGTACATTGAAGTCAATAATGCATTAGTGTGGGAAAATGAAGAAGAGAATTAATGTGTTTGGGGTTTTTTTTAAACATGGGTGGAGAAGAAAGAAAAAAAGCCTTCAAACATCCACATCTCAATATAGACCCATTCTTCTAGTTCATGTAATTTTAGGGTGTGTGTTAGTAGTATGAACACAATACATGTGTGGACCTCTAGTTCCATCATCGTTTCAACGCATATTCTTTCTCTCATGCTAATCTTATGGTACTCGTGACTTTGGGAGAGCATGTACATGGTGATGTGATGGGAAGTCCACTGTGCACTGTCCTCTGTACAGACAGTGGCTGTAGCTGAAGCTTGTTCTTGTGCAGCAGGTACAGAGAACTGTGTACCCATTACATCCTCTTGAAGCTTAACACAGAGCTAAAACCAGCCCCTCACCAATGGAATGTCAGCTCTTCTGTCTACATACAGTTTACTTGAAACACATTAGGTAAAAGAAGAAGCTAAAAAGTACTAGTTCTAATATAGATATTCAGCCTTAAGCCTCAAAAACCAAAAATGTGCAGGCTTAACATTTTATATAGCAGAAATTAAATGCCAGTACTGTTGCAGTTGGAGCAGTTTAGTACAATGTTGGGGTAACTTCCATTGCTGATATTTTGGTAGCAGTGTCATTTAGTGATGACTTCAGAAGACTGTGGTGTAAATATTTGTGTTCACTTGATGCTAAATAAGCAATCAGAATGCTAGATCCTTGCAGCCCTGCTTTAGTTGCTTTCCTGGAGTAATCTGTGAGCTCCAAAGGTTCACTAACTCTCAGAATACCTGCACAGCTGTTTTCTAAAGTCCTGGTGCAAATACTTCTTGGAAACTGCACTGGAATAAGGCTGCCAGCAGCACTAAAGAGTATTGGCAGGTGAGCTGAGTCACAGTCTAATGCTCATCTGACCTCTGTTGAATCTGTGGCAGACAGTGAGGACAATAACTCTTCTCAGTAATGATCAGTGAGATACTTTTCTGGTTAACTTCAGCACAAGTGGAATGCCTTCAGTACCTGTTGCTTGTCAGGGACAATGTTCCTGTGGCATCTTGTAAAGCAACACTGACTAGTAAAAAAACCCCAAAGTGATACTCGAGTGCAAGGAAAAATGAACCTCTAATTTTAACATTTTGTGGTTTTTTAGCATAGCCTGCCAAATTTAAAAAAGAAAAAAAAATACCATTTTATGAATCTTATTTTAAAAAGAATTTTTATATTTTTGCCAGTCACTATTGTGCTAAAAGTCAAAGTGAATATTATTTGTACTCACTGCTCATAAAATACCATAGGCCTGTTTCTGTCGAGTGATGAGAATTACACTGACTTTGCCACCACAGGATTCCTTCTAATATCCAGTCAACATTCTCATGACCTGCATTTACTGGGCTCAAATCCCATCTC
>WEIT01012624.1:852-13222 GCA_013389985.1 Dryoscopus gambensis | reverse complement strand
AGATAGAAGCAAATAGATACCAAGCAGGGCGGGCAGGCGGTGAGAGGACAGAAGGGTGAGTGGATGGCAATGGACAGCATGACAAGGAAAGGGTGCGCACATACGTGCCGAAAGTGGAAGAGTCTTTGCTATTTCGGTCGGCAGAGCTGACAGTGCTGTCTTGTAAAGGCAGCGCTGTGAATAGTGTTTATTTCGAGGACCCTGGAGAAAAGAGGAGTCCCCGTGGGTCCGTACTTTAGAAGACCCAGTGTGAACTAGCTGAGAGTGTAACAAGGGTCACTGATAATTCCAAGCAGATACTTAAATGGTAGAGGTTAAAGGGGCTGTGCAAGGGTAAACTTTCGTCATTGGACTATTTCTATGTGTGATTTGAAGGAGGAGAATACTGGTGTGAATTTCTGAAGGATTTACATGGCTTAGGTCGGCGGGAGTTGATTTAAAAGTGAATGGTGCATGTTGCACTTATTCATCATGTGACACAGGTAGTTCTGAATCATAGTCATCCAGTGGGTATAAATGCTGGTGTTATGAATAGCAGTTTTAAAGATAACCTATAAGGAGAGGGGTATATTTTAAGGGAATTTGTTAATTCTGCCTCCTTTTAAAAAGCTTTTTCTCAGGTAGCCAAGACAGTTACTTTTCTTAGAGAATATACAATGCCATAATTGAAAAAATTTTGGAAAAAGCTACTGTTGCTGTGTATAACACAACTCTTTTGTGCCTTTTCTTTTTAACCTTGGAGTGTCAAATCTGAGCAGATACTATTGAAAGCCTCTGAACCACAAGTTTGTGGTTTTTGTATCATGGCAAAGAAAGGTTTGATTAATTTTTAAAATTAGCACCAGGCCTCATTGCTCTGTGCCCTTTGAATGTGTGAAACAAACAATTTGCAAATACAAATTTGCCCAAATGTACATTGCTAAAGTATCAAACCTCCTATTAATTAATCTTTGCTTATAAGTAAGCCAAACTATCCTTTGATGCTTTTTTTTTTTTCTCCATGGTAGCATGCTCATGACCTCCACTGGGGGTGTGAGCAAACCTTTTGTTGTTTGTGGTTTTTGTCTGTACTGTTTCTATACAATCAAGGTCCTGTGAAAAGGAGGAAGAGGCAGCAGGAGGTAGAAACAAGCTGGGCTATTTTGGACCAATGTCCCATTAAAATGTTCTCCCTCTCCTTAACTCACTCCAAACTTCTATTCAGGCATACACTTTGTATCAGTCTTTAACCTGCACTAAAACCTGTAGGACACTGATACTTTGACATTGTTGGGAAAGAATTAAAGAATCAACCAGGGATGGCTAATATTTCTTGCCTTATTTTATTGCAGAACAGCAGGCATTCAAAGTCTTTAAAGCTCTGGTACTTTGACTCTTTTATGCTGCTGAGATGATGAAATAAAAATGTGTTTGGTAAAGGAATTCAAATTAGCACTGGGTCACATAATTCCCCTGTTCTGAATATGGCCAATCAATGGCATCTCTAAGGCATCTAGAGGCAAGAGCTATGCAATTTCTGCTCATGCAGAATAATATTCCTAGCGTGGAAATTTCTGCTAATTAAAGCTCTTGCCAAGTAGAGGGTTTTTTTCTTTTTTTTTTTCTTTTTTTTTTCTTTTTTCTTTTTCCCCCCTTTCTTCTTAAATAGCCTAAGTCAAAGCTTTGCAAGCCAGGACATGGAGAAAGTCTCCTTATAGTTAGAGCAATGCATTCAAGATTTTAAACTGCAGATCTAAGTTTCTTACTAAAATCATTGTGATATAAATAGTGTTACATACCATTAATAACAGCTTGTATGTGAAAAAGAAACCAAATAATGTTTTCTTCTGGAATTAGTGATATCTGTACAAAGGAACTTTTGTGACCTGTGCTTGGGTTTTGTTGTAGGAAATACACAGAAAATATACAAAAGGGGATATAGAGCACCAGGATTAGTATATATTCTTTTTGTTCTATGGTAAAAGAAATTATTAACTCCCTTTAGGATTACATCTATGTATATTAAAATAATTTTGCCTGACTCTTTATTTTAATAATAAAGTCAGTAGCAGGGATAATAAAGCTTAAAGCTCCAGGGAAATTAATGGAACATAAATTATTATTAAATTTGGGCTTCAGTCCAAATTTCTGGTTACTACTTATTATAGGGCAGCTCATTCATTTTTCACTCAGAAGAATACCTCACTAGGTATAATGCTGCACAATTAGCTAAGACCATTCGTTAGGTATGTAACTTATTAATTAGAAGTTAACTGACTGAAATGCAGTGGTCTGCAGGTTCTCTTAGAACTTGGTGGCAGAACTCCAAAAAGCCTTTCACATTCCTTCCAAAATCACATGGTGTGACAATGGTGTTACATGGTCGATGATATATGGTCAGTAAAAAGGGCTTTTGTGTTTTGTTCAGTTTTCCTAAACAGTATTGAAATTATTTTAATACCCCAAAAAGAACAACGGCATAATGATGTTTAAATATTAGAGGAAGCAGAATGCTCAGAGCTGATCCAGAGCTCTGGAAGTCTCTTAATGTTGAGAGAAGAATTTGGTGTATCAGGTAGGGAAAGCTTCTCCTCCTAGGAAGCAGCACTAATTCTCTCAGTCCATCCCATCAACTCAAGAGCAAACTCTCACCTTGGATTTCCATTCTGGATCCATGCTCTCACATCTTCCAGTCTGTCACAAGAATAACCTTTCCCCCTGACAGGCTCCTCATCCGTCATCCTTAGTGACAAAAGTTTATTTTGTCTATCTTGCTAAGAAGCAAAAATCGCTGCTGTTCACATCTTACCACACTATCAATGATGCACCATTACAGAAACTAAGGAATTAGGAGGCAGAGATGAAGTGTAATTTGTCCCACCCTACTGTAGATGTCCAAAATTGCTCATATGGTCTGTGGTCTAGTGGTGTCTGTGGCTTTTCATTGGCTACAAGAAATCTGTATCAACTGGCTGAGGTGTGCAGAGGATGAATTTTACTCCCTGAGGGTGGTTGTGTGAAGTAGAGAGCACCTTTCTGTTCCAGTTTCACTGGCAATGGTAGCACTATTCAGCCTCATAGCGTTTTGCAAGTCTGGGGTTGGTTTCAAAAGTTTCTCTTTACACAACTGGCATGTACCAAGCGTTGGCATATTAATCGCTTATCTCTATCAGTAATGAAAATGTCGTATCTATTGCTTTTCTGGTTTTATCTCACTGACAGTTCAGGGATTATTCTTCTATATTGGAAGAGTTCAGGGTTTATTCTTCCATATTGGAAGACTTTCAGAACATATTTTTTTTTTGACAGGTCTCAGGAGCCAGAGACTTGTGTTTCTATCTTGAGGTCCACCATTTATGCTTGTAATGAGGATGGCATGGACAATTATCAGACAAGCATTTCCCATTCTGTTGCTACCCAGAAGTGGCCAGCCTCTGTGGGAGGATTTTCTCCATGCATAGGTTACCAAGTGCAAAAATATCAGCTGGTATTTTCAAAAGTGGTAATTCTGTGTTGTTAGTGGGTACTGACCCGAAATGAAGACCATGTTGTTTTTTGGTTGGTTTTTTTTTTGTGTTTTTTTTTTTTTGGGGGTGGTGTTTTTTTGTTTTGTTTTGTTTTGTTTTTTAACAGCAGTCACTTTCAACTTTTCAATGGCCCATGCACCATCATGTAGAGTCATTTAGGAAGAAAACTTTTTTTCCCATTAAGGGAAGAAACTTTTCCAGTGGAAATTCTAGTGGTAACTCATGTCTGATGAAAAGCTGGTTCATCCAGGTTGGTTATTCTGCCTTCGAGCTACCTGAGCTGCAGTAGCTCCTGTTACTGTTTGAGATCTCTCCTTACTGTGAGAGGGTGCATCACAAGTGCCTGGCCATTATGCTACCTGGGGCACCTTTCTTCCATGGGAGAGGGAAGCTACAGACCATGCAGGAAAATGAAAGCAGAAGGTAATCAGACCAACAGATTGTGGCTGAAGCAAAAGTAGACAACTTCAGGGAGGAAAAGGGGTAGTGGGGGTGTTGTTTAAACCCATTTCCCTGTTCAAAAGCAATTTTAAGGAAATAATTCAAGCAGCTCAAGGCACTAGTCTCTAAGTTCCAGCCCGCAACCTCTAGGGCTTTGAATTCGCAGTCTTTTTAGCTAGTTTGTTTCCTAGGCAGCAAAGACTTACTGAGATCAGTGTTCAGTAGAACTTCAGAGCTCCGCCTGATGCATTCTGGCAGGATCCCTATCTGATGAGCCACTCTACACACTGTACTTGTCAAGAGAACGAGTGGGAATGGGCTATGGAGTAGATAGACTTAATGAGGCTCCAGCGTACCCTTGTATCCCCTGCACCAGTGCTGGCATGGCCAGCTGTGATCTGCATCTTCAGACTCCAGCTTACAAGTGGAATTTGAAGGCTGTGGAAAGAGGGTGGGGGAAAGGCAGCAGCAGCTGGGAACCATCCATGACCACAGCTGGTTTTGCAAAGATCTTCTTGCAGATTGAGTTGGGATGTTTCCAGGATTTTCTGGGTCCGAGCAGCGCTGCAGACGAGAGGAGGATGTGTTTTGCCGATCGCGCGGGCGGGTTTCCGCGCTCGGTGGTCTGGCTGAGGCGGGTCCCGGGGCGGTGTCACGGACGCGGTGAGCAGCAGGGGGCAGGCGTGGCCCGGAGGCGGTGCCAGCCCGCGGGACACTGCCCCGGCCTTGGCGCGACAGCCCCAGGGTCCTGTAGAGTGTTCCCAGCCAACAGCTCTGCCCGGGAGGCTTCCATGTCTCCAGCGTGAATGCTGACAACCTTCTAAGCCTTGTGATAGTCTTGGCTGAACTGCTGCCAACAAACGCTTTTGGGAGAACCTGGCCCGGTGAAGTCCTTGGTGCTCACAAGTCTCCCCTGACCTAAACCAGCTGTATTAAGGATCTACGCTTTCTTTATTGAAAGTAATAGAGAACTCACAAGAAGTATAGTTTCATTAACATTTAAGGCTTACATGTTATTTTTATGTCAAATTTGTTGGGTTTTAGTTCCCCTGCAGCTTTATATTCAGCTCATTTTTTCTTTGAACTGCAATATGGTTTCTTTGCAAGAATAAGTGTGATTTACATGCTCTTACCAGAAGGGGCAACGTTGCAATAATGAAGAAGAGCAACTATGAGTGTACTAAAGCCAGACTCAGATCAGTGGTGTCCCTTCCACAGATGTAATTGAATATTGGTTTAGGTTTGGAAAGTTTGAAGTACTGTGGGACAGAAGATGCTGCAGATATTTATGTGGAGCTGATCCTGCCCAGACATAGTGTGAAGAATGACATGATCTCCTGAAGAACCCTAGTTCCTAAAAATCCTGTAGTTCTATTAATGGAAAGGATTCTACTAATGAAAAAGAAATTAATACTAAATATGAGAGATATGTTGTGATGTTTCCTCCCTGTAAAAACTTACCAAGCATCTGTGTTTGACCCAGATACACTAAATCTATATTGAATTTTAAAGTTCTCCTTTTCTGTGTGGGATGCCAGAACATTCTCTTGCCTAGTCTTCTTGTCTACAAGGTCTCTGTTCCACCATCAGACACAGGAAAATATGTACTCTTGCTATTATTGCAGTTGTGTGGATCCATGCTGACATTCTTCCCTCAACCCTCCAAATACTGCAAGACACATACTTTTAGGTGTATTCTTTTTCTGGGCAGGTGTTTAGAATGTGAAGATGTCTTCAGGGCAGATGACAAGGGATTGAGAGGTTTGAGAGGTTTTCCAAGCATACTTTTTTTAATAAAAAAACACTTCTGCAGGAAACACATAGTTCCAGGCAAAAGAGTAAATGCTGTACATGTTATTTTGACCATGATTTCAAAAGTCCCCTTAGATTCTTTTTTAGCAGATCAGACTGTTTTTATGAGAACAGCATACTTTTGTATTTTTTCTCTGAATGGCCGTGATGGTCTGGGTCAAGGCAAGATTTGAGGTTAAAGATAGTATTTTGTATTAGATAACTAGCATAGACGGGCTGAAAGGTTTCTTTTTATAAATTTTTCAGCCATATTTATGGGTCTAATGAGAGCTATTTTCTCTATCTGCTTTGCTTCTGAATCCATGAAGCCTCTTCTCTTGTTTCTCTTGTAAGCAGTTACCTTCCTCTTCAGGCAATTCAACAACGCAGAAGAATTTATTTCTCCAGATATGTCCCTTTTTTCATATTTCCTTGATCTACCTGTCTCTCATTTCTTAGACTCAGCATTTTTGAAGGGAGAGACCAACACTTCTCAGCTTTTTCTGAGAAAATCCTATTCTGTCCTGCAGCCTCCAGAAGAACTGTGCACGAGTGGATGAGTGCAGAACAGTAGTTCTTGAGGATTTCACCATCAGCTGTCTCATTTGAAAGAGTTAGTTAGGTTATCATCCCATATTATATTCAATATGCTTTAAAAACTCAACAACCAACACAGAAATTATACCAGAGTTTAAAGCGGGGGTTTTATTCTGATTTCCATAGACAGAATTCCTGATAGTAAACAGAATTCACACATTGTATATAAACTGACTCCACAGATCACTGCTGTGCAGTTTGGGTCCATGTGGTATTTTGTTTGTTGTAAAAGAGTACTAAGGAGATGTTTTCTGTTTTTCTGTTACACTAAGTTGTGGACCAAAATTTAATGTCACTATATTAACTTTGGAGTTGCACCCAAGATGAATTTGGCCTTGTCAGTTGTTAAATTCTTGCTATGATTGATCTCAGCTTGCTTAGAAAGGGAGCATGCCAGACTAGCAACCACAGAAATCATCAGCTGAAACTCCACCAAAATTCTCATTCCCTGTAAATTGAAAAATTAAGCTTTGAAATAAGATGCTTTGTTCTTCAATCTCACACTAACTTTTCATTAACATTATATAACTCCCAAACTATTAGGAAGTTGACAATTAAAACAGAACATTTTGAAGTATCTGAGTGGAGAAAAATAGGAATATCATTCTAAGTAAGTTGTTGTACTAGTTCTTGGCATCTTGTGGCATCTAATCTATGATAGTCTGAGTTGTAAATTTCATTGCCCTTCACCCCCATTGGTCATAGATGTACATAGATATAAATAAAATAAGGCCCATTCTTGGCATATTTGTTATATGAATCTAAACCCATCTGCCGTATAATTATAGGATGGTTTTGGTTGAAAAGGACCCTTAAGATCCTATCTGTAGGAATGAAACAATAAGAACACTTGCCCAGCTCTTTCTCACAAACTCTATGCAGAGGGATTTTTTTCCACAGAAGGAAGAAATACCAGAAATTCCATAAGACTCACTTGGAATTGCTTTATAGCAAGTTAATGAAAAAAGCTTGTAGGTAAATATTGGAGCAGAAGAATCATGATGCTAACACTAGAATTTTTTTTCAATACTGAGCGGTATAATTGCATATGACTTCAATTTCTACCCTGAAAAGTTATTCTTCTAGTGTAACTTTTTAGATTATCAGCACATCAGTGGAACCAAAGGAACAAACAGATACTTAAAAATCTGCCATCAGTAATTAGTGAGTGAGTCAGTATTGGATTAAAAGGACACTGATCTAATGGCATGCCAATTCATTTATTCATCCATAATGGTATTATACGTTCATGGTTCTTTACATGCTAGGGATTTCCACATCAAATAACTATTTCCACTTTGTATACCAGCACCAGTAAGTTTCTCTAAGCTAAGAGTGCTGCACTCCTGGTGGGACTGGGCATATTTTATTAACTTATACTATTGTGATATTAGTAGTATCAATATGATTTTTAGATAGGCATAACCTCTCCATTCCTAACAAGTATAGGCATAAACCCATTATATGTTTTTCGTTTTTTTTAATCTCTAATGTCCAAAAAGAAGAAATGCAGGGAACAAGTTATTTTATTTGAAATTACTACTTTTTAGAGGGGGAAGCTAGGATGAAAATACCTCATGCCTTAATAGTGTTCAGCATTGTTTTGTGGTGTTTTGGTCCTATATTTGAAGTTTTATTACATTCATAAGAACATAATGCCTATGCAATTTCATAAACACAATGTTTGCAGAAGAAGCATGGAGTAGCTGTGTCAAATCTGCTAATTTCCTGTCACTGAGAAGGGTTATGGAACTGTTTTCTGAAAGAACCTGAAGCACTAGAAGAGATATGTGCTCTTAGAGGCTGGAGCTTTTCATGGACATGGAAGATAAAGTTCTGTGATGAAGGGTGAGGTGAAATTGAGTCTTCTATGGAACAGGAGCATGGAATGGATGACCTTCTGGTGTTCTGCCCAGTCCTACTTCTTCTGTATCATCTGCAAATGGAAAACATTAGTCTTATCAAGCCTTGTATTTAAAAAGCAAAAGGGTGATACACACCAGTCTGGGTAGTGAACCTTGTCAAAGCTGTTTGCAAAGAAGTGAATTTACAAAGTAAATTCCCATTTCCGCATTTACTACTGTAATGAGATGGTGGCAGTAGCATGTATAGACACTTCACGTGTGGTGTGATTGTGCCTTACAGAATCACAATAAGTGCTTTTTAAACTCTAGACCTTCAGTAAGATCTGTATCTCCTGGTGCAGAGTTATCACCATGTTATTTTAAGAAAGATGTCAGCAGCTCTGCTGATCAAATAAAACGTTAAATCTGATTTCAGATCTTCATCTGGCTTGATCTTTCATCATGAGCTTCTCTAGAAGGATTCTGAAGAACAAATCACTTTTGTATTTGAAAAGAAGAGATCTCAAAACTAATAAATTTATTGACAGTTCTAAATAAATTAGATACCTTGTTTTAAATATTATATAAGTAACTTCTGACTGTGAGTGATAGTCTTATGTACCCTTTCCTCACACCTTCTCGTCAGACTGGTATCGGATATGCCTGGTTGGTTCAAAATCAGTTCAATAAAGCATTAGCTGCAGTTCTTTGGCAGCACATCACCATTTCAGGAAATGGAGGTTCCTTCAATGCTATTTCAAACAGTAGAAAGAACTCTCTGTGTAACGAAGGGCTACTGAAGACCTCATAAGCTTTTGCAAGATGCATTTTCAAGGTGTAGCACAGTTTCTTTTATGAATATAAAAGATCATATGTAGTGACTTGTTGGTTTTTCTCTTTGTTTTATATAGAAACTTCAAACAAATAAGAAAGCTCCACATCCAGAAAAAGACTTTCATCTCTTTATTAATATTTTACAATATTTTACGGACAAACGGAAGACGTATCTGAACTCTGTTGCTCAGTGTACCATTGTATGGCATTCTCATCCTAAGGTGATATAGCACAACCTGCATAGGTTAGAACAGATATTCTAGACCTTTATTACGAGCATCTTAATGTCTCCCAGAGCCCCCACAGAGAAACAGGCATTAGCTAGCAAAGCATTGAGATGGGCAAAGACTGCGATAGGCTTCTGGCTTCTAACCTCTGTGGTTCTGCTCAGTGAGACAGATGTAAAGCAATGAAGCAATGTGTTCTGAAATTGGAAAGGGCTGGAGCAGGCAGTAAAAGTTTGTAGTCAAACAAAGCTCTAAGCTTCTACTTTGTGTTTTTGGTGGGTCAGGCTCCTTCCATAGGAGCTGAAAGCAGCCATGGTGCCACAATGTCCCAGAGCTGGGAGTCAGAGACCTAGTAAAGTGGCTCAGCAGGGTTGCTCTGGAGCAGAGGCAGCTTCCAGCAGCCCTGTCTTTAGTGAGGAGTGTCAAGTTTTTATGAGCATTGTTACATTTTTATAGTTTAATGGGTTTTACTATTAAAGTATAACAAAGCACGTTAAAAATTTGCCATGGCTCATTTCCACACTCAGTAGCAAGTCCTTGCTATCTGCAGCGTGGCCCCTAGGAAATATTAAATAACAAAGACTATCTAATACATCTTTCTTATGCACTTTAATCATCTCAGCCTCTTTCTAGTTAAACACAGTCTTGATTTGAGACATGTTTTATCCAGCTTCAAAGCTCTCCGCACAGTGGCTGGACTGGAATTGACATCAGTGGGTTGACTTCTCCAGGAAAAGAAGATGGTAGTTTGTATGGTTACTGCAGATGAGAGATCATTAGAAAATGTGTTTTGAATGACACTGTCATAGAAACTAGGCAGCACTGGATTAAAGAGTAGGATGAAGAGTTTCAGTAAAGAAGCAGTAAAGAAAAGAAAACAGTAAAAAAAGCAACTATGATTAATTGCCGACACTGAAAGTTTGATAGAATGGAGAACTGTGTATTCGTTTTAAAAGGCAGTGCTGGTATATTCAGTTATAAGAACGCAAAGGTAGATCCAGGCTGCAGTCCAAAGGAAGTTTAGTGTAGCAGCAGAATTCACTCTGCCTACAGGCCATGAGATCCATAAATAACTAAATCACCAATGACTGTTAGATTGAGATGGGCATTACTCCCAAGGATGGCAGTGTTGCAGAGAACAGGGTAGGACACTGAAGTATCCACAGCTGACAGGGACTCCAACACTGAAACTAGATGGGAGCAAGTGCTTCAAGGACAATGAGAAATATCATGAAGAATATGGAAAGCAGTTCCTTAGGGTAGACGAGGGGCAGCACTAACTTTTTCATGTTTGCAGATGTAAGATAGAGTGCTCTGTAAGGATGTTTGTTTGAATCTCTTTCTGCATTTATAGAAAAAAGTTCAAAAGCATGATAATTCAGTTAAAATCTCATGGGAATTTTAAATACCTTTTATTTCTATTAAACTGAAACCTGTAAGGCAACTTAAATTTAGTGGAGCATGTATGTACTTGTATTTTTTTTTTTGAAAAGGTATTTAGATAACTTAAGATGCAGATGTTTCTGTACCTAATGGCATTTTCAGAAGGAAGTGATACCTGTATTAGGAATTTTGGAAAATCTTACTAGGCACTAATCAAAATTGTTTCATGCCTAAATATGATATAATTGGGTTCCTTGTGAGCTTTAGGATCAAAGAACTTTGGAAAAGTTAAGTATTTTATTATTATTTACTGCCTTTACTTAATTTGCTCATATGTTTCAAAAGTTCTTGAAAGCCACTGCAGGGTTATGGCAACATGACCCAGACCTGGAATAAATCCACTGATGATGATGCATTCAGAAGGGATGTATTTACCACAAGGCATTCCAGTGCTTGTCAGTGGTCCCTTGTCCCTAAAGATGTTTAGTTACTACATTCATCTTCCTGTTAACAGTCTGCATTTAATATCGCTCACACTCATGATTCAGAGAACACAAGTTCATCATGGGGTTATTTATCATTGCCAGAGAAACTCCACTCATTCTCTTCTCTTAGTCCCAGAAAAGAAATAAGGATTCTAGCAAACTATTCTGAAAGGAACTGGTAAGTTCAGTGATTCTGCTTCATTACCCACAAGTTACAGGAACTCTTACGGCAGAAAAGAGTTATAATAAATATCACTGAAAATATATTGCAGATGACTGTTAAATGATCCCTGCTTTATTGCAGCAAAAAGTGGTTCAACAGTACAAAAATGAGCATAGGAAATCCTTGTAGTGACAGGACATATGGCCTTTTTAAGGTTCTAGAATGGTAGCTGACCTTCCATGAGAAGGCAAGTAATCACAAGTGGTAAGGATGCCAGCTGGAAGATTTTAAAAGCTTCCACACTAGGAAGGAAGGAGAAGGACCAATAATGTGGCAGTTTTCTTGAAGGGGTCCCTGCTTGATGGGAAGGAGGAGGAAGAAGCCTATTCTTTTATTTCACAGCAAAGAAGAATAGGAGCTAGGATAAGAAGAGGTAGGAAGAAGTGAGGTAGAGAATGCTGGGATTGAACGATGAAAGGGATGATACAATATGACACTGGTGCAATGCAGGGAGAGAAGCTGCTTAGAATGAATATGATGATTTCATTTATCCATAAGGGTTGAGAAAGTGTATATACTATGATGTCACAAGTGAAGCAGAAGAAATGTTATGGTGCTGATGTAACAGACCTGTTGAAACTGGTCACCTTAATTGAGAGTGAATAGCTTGGAAGGGTTGTCTTCTAACAGTGGCATTTTTGTCGAGCCTCAAACTCTCCTTCAAAAGATTTCAAAGTCCCATTAAAATACCTGAATTGTTTGAGTGAAGAGATTTGAAGTTCCATTGAGATCTAGTTCTCCAAATTTCTTTCCAACTTTTCTACCATATATTATCTCCAGCTTTTTCTCCATATATTCTTTTCAGCTTTTCCATCAGGTTCTTTGTGGAGACTTCAGTTACACCTGAGTAAAGTTTTTTGTTGAGCTGAATTAATCTAATGCTTCTGCTTATTTTTAGCATGAAAAGTTTTTATCTTTTCCTTTCCTATAACTGGTGTAGAATTTTCCATGCAATGTAATTTACTTTTATGCCACTTAAATTGGTACAGTTTACTTCATATGCTTAACAACAAAGGACTAATGTGAGTAAGCATTCATT
>WEIT01012623.1:6702-32603 GCA_013389985.1 Dryoscopus gambensis | reverse complement strand
CAGACAATTTTCATTTTAGACCTCTTATCTTCCGTCTCGTGCTCGCATTATACCTTTCATCTAATTGGCTTTTAGTATTTACCCATGCCTGGGTAGGAAACTGTGATTCTCCCCTTGAATATGGATCATTTCACTGACGTTTGAGGTTTTGGCTGATAGATTCTTTTACTTTGAAAGGCTCAAGAATTAAAATACGTTCCTGATCTTTGTAAAGAAATAGCCTGAAATAAATGATTTTTGCATCGTGGTGAGAGTGACCTGAAAGGCAATGTCTGTATTCCTATACACTGGCCTAATTCCTATGAAGCTGGTTTAAATACTGTAAGACTAATAAAATCAGTCATGCAATAAATACAATTATTTTATGTTTCCTAAACTTCGTTTAAATATCTTTATTTGTCTTCTTCTTAAAAATTATGAAATAAAAGGGTGACTGCAAAGTGAATCTTTTTCTTCACTCCTCAGATCTCCAGTATCTGCCGGGCAGCAGTGCACGCTGGTGTGGTCCGCAACCAGGGTGGTTATGTTGACGTTATGCCAGTAGACAAAAGAAAGGTCTATGTTGCTTCGTTTCAAAATGGGATATATTCAGAAAGGTACAGAGCCTGTTTGCAAAGATTACGCTTTACTCTTGACCTTGATAAAGTTCACAGTCTTGCATTGTGTCTGTTTGTACCTGGGGCAGTGCTAGAAGCCAAACAAACAGGCCACAAGGGGTGATTTACAGAGCTTGCGTAACAGCTGTGGTGACTTTGGAGAAGCTGTGGTAGTGGAGCTGCCTGCCTCCTCTAAGCTTATAAAGCATTACTCTGAAAAGCTGCTTATGAAATAAAGTAAACCTCTCGTTTGCTTTGCTGGTTCTGTAGCAACGAATACAATATTTGATAAGAAAATTGCCTTTTCGTCCTTAGGGATTTTAAAAAAAATTAACATTAATGATGCAGGTTCATTGGTTCCTGATGACCTGTTCATTAGTGATTTACATGGTATCAAACCAGTCATCCTGAATGATACTTAATACAAATATTAAAGTTCACAATCATTGACACTTTTTTTAAAAATAATTTGTTGTTAACAGTGTTTTTCTGAAAGACATGGAGATGCTGCGAAAGTTCACTAGCTGTATTGAGTGTATTTGTGCATTGTACCATGATAACACATGGCTATATGTTGCAGATTAAATTTAATCCCTGAAAGGGTTCTCCAGGTTCTAAAGGAAGAAAGAGAAATTATTTTCAAAACATTCTACCACTCTTTTCGTCCTGTTTCCTAGACTAAAAATGATTGTTACCTAACCAGACTACAGTCTTTCTGAGAAATTTGAGTGGGAAAAAACTTAAGAAAGTTTCTGCAGAAAACCCAGAAGTAGGAAAATATTGAGTATTTTTGTCTTGTTTTTAATTGGGGGCAGGGGAATGTCTTCTCTCTTTCTCTCAGACCTTTCAACAAATCTGGAAGCTTGTAAAATACAGATTTGCTTTACTCAATGGATGACTCATTTTACATATTTTTTAACTTTTCTCCGTGAGCATCCAGTTCCCTTAGAGTGCTTCCTTACTGACACTTTTGGTCTCCATATAAATCTTCTCGAGTAGAGATGCAGACAGGAAGAATGTTGCAAGTTTGATCATTATTTATACTTTATATCTAATATATGTATTATATATTATCTATAAATATAAATTTTAAAATATGTCTAAATACACAAATATTTACACATAAATCATCTTGGTAAAGTTTGGGAGGTCAGCAGTTTGGAAAATAGTCCCATGCAAGTTTTCTCTGAAGCAGAAGATGATGACTTCTAATGGTGTCACAGCCAACCTGTTCTACTGTGCCTTTCCTTGCTTTCACCTCCATTTCCCTTTCCTTCCCAGATAATCTTCAGACAGGGTTTGCTAAAGTAAAAACAAGGGACATTTAAGTAGGACATGCTGGTCCAACTTTTAAGGCAAAAATACTTAATCAAAATTTCATTGGAATTGGGTATTTTTGTTTCTTTTCTTTTGAAGCCAGATATTTATCCATTCAGAAGGCATTCCCTTTGGTTTTCTTAGACATTAGGTCTCTGTAGAATCTATTCTTCACTGTATAAGCAACTAACAGAAGAGTGATCTCCTGGGTCTGCAAGTTCTCTCCAAATACAGTTGCTAGAATAGTAAGCATAAGATGTATGTTTTCTCTATTTCCAAAACACTTTTTGTATTTTGCTTCAGTTCTTTAAACTAGAATCCCTCATCACAAAGGATTACTTGAAATATTTTTATGTTGCAATTTGTTCCTAATAAGCTGTTTGGAAAAAAATAATCTGAAATTTATGTAGTTTTTATTTGTGGCAGTTTTCAAGAAATCCTAGATAGCTACATTCATGAGTTGTCACAAGAAATGCTGCAGGATACTAGAATTAACAATTAAGAGTGTTACAGTCTTAAAAATAACATAAGCAATGTTTTTATGTTCCAGTTTACAGAATCCTCCAGGAAGCAAGGCTTTCAGAGTATTTGCCGTTGTTTGAATCTAGCAAGTAAAACATAAAACAGGCAAGTGAAACAAGAGCACTTGGAAAAGATTAATACAGGCCATTTCTTGTAATTCCTAAAATTTGTATAAAGCTGTAACATTATTGTACAGAAGATGTATACTGCTTTCCACCAAAAAGTTTAAATTACATATAAATCTTAATGAAAAAATCTGTAAAAATAAACATGGGAGAAAAATTCATTTTAAAATCTATAATGATATATAACAATACTTTGAATCCTGTGTTAAATATTGCTATATTTTCTTAGCAGTTACTCCTATACAGTTAATTCAAAGCTCATAAATGTTCTTTGTTTTCTTCATCTGAATATATTATTATATGGTGCTTTATATATGCCACTAACAGTAACCTTAAAACTATACCATAGGGAGGCCTGAGTTTTTATTTTCAATGTATGTAAAAGAAGTCATCCCAATATTTTAATAAAATAAATCATGCCTTAAAGTAGAAAAAAACCAAATATAACTTTTTGATGATTTACAGCAGCATTAGCCATGCAAGCATAAATGAAGATCTAGATTGTTCTCAATTTCACACTGATCATAACAAGTAAAAATATTTTGAAGTAAAATGGGAAATAGAAAATGTACGAAGAAGCCCTGGGTCATGTTAGCATGTTTTCTTCCAAAAAATATTTCTAAGGGACTGGGCTGTTCACGTCTATTATTTCTTAAATAGATTAATAAAATATTTCTTGAATGCTGGTAAGCTCTTTAGTTCAAATAACCATAATTCATTATGGTTCAGTCCTTCACAGATATTCCACTGACATGGGATGGGTGTGTGAGAGACAGACTTACATAACCTTGAAGGATCTGATAAGATTTCTGTATTGAGAAGTGCAGTAACCTGAAATTAAGGAATTAGCTTGCAGTTCTGCACATACACATGCTTTATTTTTGCCGTGTGATTCCTTCAATTTGCCTAAATTTGGGTCCAGAAAAAAATGTACAATTGTATACATATATAAAAATTTGCACGCTTGTAGCCTTGAGCTATGAATGTTATCAAAATACTACACATTAATATGAGGATAAATGTTCAAAAATACCAAAGAAAATGGTAACAAAGGCTAACCTTGCTCCTTGTGACCTGGCAAATACTCCTGCAGGCCAGGAGGTATAGTGGTATGAAGTCCAGTGACAATTATGTCATTTATTGATTCACAATTTTAAAGAATTCATTTATGGTGAACAGCTTGGTACATTAATTTTACCATATTATGGTATATGAAGAACATGTAGTGGTGATACTATGTTTCTTTCTATGAAAAGTATATTGGTGCTTTAAGACTGAAAAGCTGTTAAACTTTTATTTTTGGTGTATTTTGTTTCTTTTGTTGAATTTATTTCACTCCACCTTGTAAACTTTTTCATATTCTTCATATTTCAGAATACTATATTCTGCCTTCTCTTTTGCTACATGTACTACCTCATGTAGTTAGGCAAGCTTTGTTAGTTTTTTTAATCTGTTTTGAATAAAATTAATTTACATTGTAAGAATACCTTCTACTGCTTTTATTTTTTGTTTGTCCTGATTCAAGAGAAGGAAATTAACAGCCACCCAAAATGTATGTCTTTTTTGGTTTTCAGACCTAAATATTGCAAGCAGCCATAGTCTGAGGTTCTAAAAGCTGTAATGGCAGTTCAGACACAAAACTTCCACTAATTGCATCAGAAGTCTTATGGATAAATCACATTTTTTCAAGTTTTGACCAAGGTCAAATCGATGAGGGAGACAAAGAGTCTTTTATGTATAACCCTTTTTTTTTTTCTGCAAGTGGTGGCCACTGAAAGAAGCTTTCATATAGATTTTGCAATACTGGCATTAACCATTTTTCAGGACTGAAACCAAAGTGCGAGTAGACTTCGACTGTGGTGAATCTCCAAGTCAGTCAAAGGCTTGAAATAAACTTGCGCCACCTTTTCTTAAAAAGCACCAAAGCAGTAACACAGAAAGGTTTTGCAGTACCTGCAGCTAGGATTATCAGAAAATAAATGCAGTAGGGCCACCCCTGAAATTAAGGACACACAGAACTACTGAGGGAGGCATTCAAAACAAAATGTTCTGACTGCAGCAATAGTGTCCCTTTCCAAACAGGCAGGGTGCTTCCTTGCAACCTGGCCTTGCCGTCCAGCTCTCCATGTCCCCTGCCTGGCCTGTGATCCCCAGCAGTCTCCTCAGAACCCCTGGTAAGCCTGCCGGGTGCTGTGGAGTTTGAGTCCATGCACCTGGCAGCAGAGCGCGTCCCTTCCTGTGGGCAGCACAGAGCCTGCGGGGCGGAAAGGAAGGAGCAAGGCAGTCACACCTCCAGTCATAACCACAACTTCCTTGCTTTGGGTAGATGGGTGAATGGAATCACACATGGAAACACAATCGCCACAGCAAATTTATGCCTTTTTCCTCAATTTATTTCTGGTGGCTTTTTTTGTTGTTCTCTGTATCTTTGCTTCCCCTTTTCTGTCATCTGTAAAGTCCAGTCTACGTTTCCTGGAAGTTCCTGTGCAGTGGGGCAGGGGTGGACCCTTGGGGCCATAACAATAAAATTTGTGCTTGGTGGGAGGAGAAAGAGAGATACCTGAAACATTCCACTGTGAATAATTGCTGTGAGCAGCTCTACTAATCAACAGAGTGACAAGAAGAAAGTTACTCACCACCCTTTCTCCTCACATATTGTGTTGCCCAAATTTTTGGAGTTCTGTTGCTTTCCTGTGTGCAGTGACTATCCTGTTCTTATCTAAATATTCTGGCTGACACTGGCTTCTTGAGAAATATTCTCGTGTATTTACTGTAAGCAATAAGTCAGTGCGTAGACAATTCCAGACAGTCATAGAGTGGGAGCTGCACTTTGGTATTTCTGTCTGCAGCAGAAGTATTTTTAGGCCAAATGCTCACAACTAATTCACAGAAAGTCCAAAAGAATAACTAACAGTATTGGAAAACTTATTGTTGCCTAATGAAAAAAAAATACAAGAAAGTAAATTTTTAAATTCTGAAGAATGTTTGGTTAACTGAGCAGTTACAAAATTGTGTTCTGAACTAGAAATGAAAAGGATAATTAGTAAGAGAGTAAAGCTTAATTGATGCTATTCATAATATTTAGCTTTCCTCTCAGGGGAGATGTAGAAATAGCCAACAAGAATTATTACAACTTATATATAACAAAAATGTATTAATATATTGATAGTGTTAATGCATTAATACTGTTCTAATATTTACCGTTCATAATTTTTGAAAGGGCTAAATTTCCAGGAGATGTAAGGCTGCTAAATACAGTAGGACCTTAAAAGCATGTATGAAGCAGAAAGGTACATATGAACCTTTTCCCGCAGTCTTGTGGTATTTCCCATTAAGACTTCCTTCATGAGGAATCTTTTCCAAAGAAGTGCATAGGAATTATCTGGAGAGGAGTCAAGCATTTGCCAAGCATAGGTCATTTGCCTGGTGAGCTGTTCAGTACAGACCAGTTGATGCATTGCTCTGCTGTGCTGAATCCTGTCCAGCCAAAGTAGCTGATTTCATAACTAAAGTGGTTGGACCCAAACAGACTATTCTTTTAACAGTGGCTCATCATTTTGAGAGCTATGTGAGGATACTTTGGCTTTAGGGAACTTGGGACTCATAGTACTAGCTGGACATAAACTAAGGAAACTTAAAAAACATTTCCTAAAGTGTGGATGCTGAGGAATTTTTAATTAAAGGGTTCACAGACTTCCGTGTGTCTGATGTCTGCATAGGGGACAGTCTGATCTAAAAATTTTACATAAAATGATTTTGAACCCAAGCCTGAAGCACAGGTTGGGATAACCGGTGTGTAAGTTCACAGTTTTTTAACCAAAGAAGTAGATTGAAGTTTTAGGTAAATGTCAAGAGTGTCAGCTGTCCATGGATTCTCGGTGGATTTGAAAAAGGAAAATAACATCAGCTTTTTTTGTGTGTATTGATACATATGTTCAGGAAAATGCATGACCCTTTACTTCATATGCCAGAGATGTCACCAAGTTACTCACATTAACAGTGTCTTCTGTGTGGCAATTGCTTTTCAAGTATGTTTTGAATTTGGCTTAAAAGTCAGATAACCCAGATTCCTGTGAATACACAAGGGAGGGTTTATTTACTGCAATTTCTGTAGTCATACAAAGGGCAAGATTTAGAAACATAAATATTTGGAAGTTAAAAAGATTATTCATACAGTGCAATATTCTGTTCAGAAGTGTATATAAATACTGTATGAAATACTGTACTGTCACGCTTCTATGGCTTAAGGGTTTTTATAGCATCTGTGGAACTCTAGGGAATTATACAAGGAGTGAAAAGCCTGGAGATTTTTGTTTCATTCAGTGTATAATATGCATCTTAGAGAGCTTTAGATATACAAATGACAGCACACTCTAACACTCAGAAAATTGCATATGATTTTATAAAAACTTGCATTGTGAATATGGGAAAAGAAGCCATGCTGTCAGTCGTAGCTTTGGCCTGTCTTTGCTGTCAGAAATGAGTGATGGAAATAGTATTTTATATATGGTCATTATTTATATTATTGATATTGTTGTTAGTAAAGCAGAAGTCCTTGACATGACAAGTGAAAATACAATAAAATGTGATTCCTGCTCCATGTTAGCATAGGATGATAACGTGACACCTGAAATTTGCCATCAGCTGTTCAATGATCTGTGCTGTCTTCCTCATCTTAGCCTGTTTGCTAGGAGACAGATGCCTACATCATTAAACCATCATAGCATTTTGTAAAAAGTGCTAATAACGAGTGTTAAATATTAAGAAGCTAGCGAAGCCCCCCAGTCAGATCAGCTTGGTATGATAAGGCACAGGAAAATATAAGAGACTGAAGGAGGAAAGCCACAAACCAAAATGGCCAGCCATGATGCTCCTGTGTGTTACTGTCCGCATTGATTCCTGCAATAATCACCCCAGTTATTCAATTCAGTATCTGTCCCCAGTGCTCTGTCCAATATTGTTTTTGTCTTTGCTAACAGTGGGGTTAGTGTCTGAGGGCTGGCAGCAAAGCTGTTGCTTAAAAAACTAAGATATGCTGGGCAAACAACACTATGTCTTAGTAGGCACACAAAACACTTCAGTTGCCAATATCAGTAACTCTTGGGCTTTTAAATCCCCAAATTTGATTTAAAGCACAAGCATTTATAACAATATTAGCAATAATCTTGAAATCTATTTAATACAAAGTCTGGCTATGCAGTTTAAAAAACTGTATTTGATGTGTTTGCAGTTATTTCTGAGTGAATGATTTTCTATGACAATATCCGTTAAGGGTACAGTCTTAGAATACATACAAGAATTTGCATTTAGATTTGCTCACATACCTGCAAGCTGAGAAACCCATAAGACTTTGTAGTAATACTAATTATTTTTAGGATCCTCAAGAAATTAAAAGTTCTAGGAAGTAGTAAGGCTTCCAAACAACCTACACAGTTTGAAAAACAAGTACTTCAGTGGCTTAATTATTCACTTAGGCTTGTTTATATGCAATGTAAATAGCAAGCTGGCTGTCACTTCTTATAAATTGCTGCTCCTGTACATCCCAAAGATAAATTAGAAACAGTTGCTAAATAAATCTCTCTGTAGTCAGTTCAATCTTCATTCCTTATTTATCTGTTGAAATCTATCTGTTTCATGTTGGTGGTTGTTTGCTTACTGAAGATCGTGTCCTCTGAATAAGTATGTATTTCTTTGTGTCAGAACAGCTCCAAGACCTTTGGGGCTGTGGGCTGCACTGAACAAAGAAACAGAGCAATCACTTTATGCAAAAGGACTTAGTCTCAGATTTTGGATTTAGCTCAGTTCAGTACACAAAGAAGTGCATTGTATGAATTGATTTAGTACTTACTGTACAGGAGGTGATAGCCCTATTCCAGCACAGCTATAAAACTGAGCCAAGAAATAATTTCGTGAAATGCTCTGAGCCCCTCTCTGTTATCCAATAAGAGTTGTGGGGTAAAGTAGATCAGTTTTCCTTTTTAAATAACAGGAATAGCTAGACAAATGCGTTTGATGGCTTATTAATAAAGACATGCCCTTCTGCCAGTGATTGAGGGTTTATGCATGTTGTGCCAAACAGGCTCAGTGACACGCAGAGGGTGCAGATGCTGTGAATTTTTTTTGCTTGGCACTAGTGTTAAAAGGATTTAAATTTGGACACTTCTCTGGCAGGTTTTAAAGCATTTTAAAGAAATTTTCTAAAGTTACAAGGCAATTAACTTCTAATTTGCTATTGTTTTGTAAAGATTTGTCCTAGAAATAAGGAAGTCACACCTTGGCTGAGCTGCACTGTTGTGTCTACTACACAATAAAAGTATTGTTCTTTCTTTTCTGCTAATGCTTAAATTCAATTTGTAGTTTTCATTACAATTCCTGGAGAAGTACAGTCCAATCGAAACACCTAAATATACTTGAGGAAAATCATCATATCTACCAAAGTCTCTCAGAAGACATTACGCTTTTAGTTATCTCACATCAATACAGCACCTAAACAGCAACTCAGAACCACTCCTATAAAAATACCAGTCTATGACTCCTGAGAAGGCTGAGATTCCAACCCAGCTTCGTATTTAACATAAGTCGAAGGCATGGAAAAAGGTTTAACAAGAAAGGTGAGACAAATTTGCACTGAAAGCTAGAATAGCTGAGATATCAAAGAGTATGAGAAATGCCTCTTAAGGAAAGCAGGGCACTTTGATCTATTAGGAAATGAACTTATGTGCATGTATCACATGATCTATGAGTTCAACTGGTAGATGCTACTACAAAACAAAGAGTAAATATTAACAAAGATTGATCTCAATACTTTAAAACTGTCAGTTTACTATCCCAAACCAAATAACCTTTGAGTAACATCTCAAAGCTCATTGGGTTTTTTTTGTTTGTAAAATTAGGCAAATACTGAGTTCAAGGGGGGCTGAGAATGAGAATTTTTCTGCAGTTTGACTAGTAGGGGGATAAGAACTTGGTGAGGTACACTAATGAACAAAAATCTGATGCAAATTTTCAAGTGCACTCAGAGAACCTAAACTTTCTTTAAAGAGTTCTCCTGTGAGGCTTACTCTTTTTGCCAACAAAACATTTAAATGGGTATCCATTTGAGCTACATTTCCTTGTTTTGTAGGACTGGCAGAAGGAATTGATTTGCCATTAGTTTTAGCAAATGTGGGTCTGAAGTAATTTAGTGATAGCCGTAAGGTGAAATAAGAAATATTCCTTACTGTATTTCCAAAATATTTCCTTATGCCTTGAAACTGCTTATAATACAGAGCTACAGCTCTCAGTATTCTCTGATGAAATAAAGACTATTGTGGATCTTCCACCTTTAAGAACTATTCTAAGTGTCAGGACATGATGGATGCCGAAGATGGGATGGAGGGTTGTTTGTTTTATAATTTTGCCATAATAGGTTTCCCAAATTGCTTAGATTAGTTAGCAAGTACATCTTCATATCTTCTAAACTGAACAGTCTCTTAATTTCTAGAGTTAGATATTTAATTATTTAAATTTGTAGATATAAAGGTGCCAAACCATAATTTTATTTTAAATAATTTACAAGAACTTAAAACTGAACTTATATTCCTATAGTCTGTTCAACTCAAAACTCTCTCTTTGCTTGTTCTTCCTAATCTTTATTTCACTGTGTATCTCTGCCAGTTTGGTCAGAAATACTCTCCTGACATATGTATTTCTAGGCAGCAGTGTGTTAGGAGTGAAAATCCAGAGAATATGCATTGGTAAAAAGTTATAAAAGTTGTAATAATATGTGGGTTATCCTCACAGTGCAAGGAAAGTAATCTGCTTTTGGGGAATGCAGTTCATTTCTCACAAAAGCCAGTGTAAAGAAAATAGCATCTTTCAACCTACTGACTAACTGATATGTGTTAGTGAAGGACTTGTTATTCAGTAAAACTTTTGGGGTTGACCCCGGAGTTACAAGAAGTATCTGCACATTTGAAGTTGCTACCCAACTCTCGTAACTCATGCCTAGTGACAGAAGTGACTGTGAAATAGAGGCAGTGTCTCTCCTCCCACCTAACCCAGCTGCTTTATGTCTCAGCAAGAGCATAAATGCCTCTTTTCCTCCTTAGTCAAAGGTGGGAGTTTCAAAAGAAGAGAAAATCTTGAGAGGATGTCTGTGGTGATATCACTCTGCACAGCAGGGCTGAAGGGATGGCAGACTCCTTGCAGGGCTCTGTCATTGGAAATGCTCATGTGAAATCACAGAGAGAGGAAGAGAGAGAGGGAGGGAGGGAAGGAGTCCTGCCATAGCAGGAGCATGTACAAGGAAGCATGACAACAAAGGCATCTTCAGCCTTGTAATAATAATGATGACAGTTTTTGTGCATTAGGAAATTTAGCAAAAAGTATTATGAAGTGATCAAGCTCTTTATTGCTAGATATAATGGTATATTGATAAATGAGAGGTTGGATTATCTTTTTAGTTACACTGGTGTAAGTCATTTGACAGAATAATCACAGCAATGTCTGTGATGATCCTCAAAAAGTGGAATAAGGATAGATAGCTTTTCTTTCCCTAATAATATTACTTCAGCTGTTAAAAAATCATGGCATCATCATAAAATTTTGGCTGTGTTGGTGTTTCAAATGTTTTTAGTGGAAGAAGGGTCAGCATTGTCTTTTCTGAATGATGTCTTTTGTTGGTTCTAGGTCCTTTAATATGAAGAGACCTTTATAAAAAGGTAGCTAATCCACTTCACTGGGACATTCAAGTGGAGCATGATCATGGAATCAGGGAATGCCTGAGGTGGGAGGGTACCTCTTGAGGTCATCCAGTTCAGACCCCTGCTCAAGCAGGGCCACCTTCAGCTGGTTGCCCAGAACCATGTCCAGACAGTTTTTGAATGTCCTCAAGGATGGGGACTCCACAGCCTCCCTGGGCACCCTGTGCCAATGCTCAGTCATTCTCACAGTAAAAATTTGTTTCCTGATGTTCAGAGGGAACCTCTTGTGTTTCAGTGTGTGCCCATTAACTCTGATCCTGTCACTGGGCACCACTGAAAATAGCCTGGCTCTGTCCTCTTTGCATCTTCCCTTCAGGTATTTATAGACATTGACAAGGTCCTTCTAAGCCTTCTCTTCTCCAGGCTGAACAGTCCCAGGTCTCTCAGCCTCATTGGAGAGAAGCTCCAGTGCCTTAATCATCTGTGTGGCCTCTTGTTGGACTCTCTTTACTATGTCCATGTCTCTCCTATAATGAGTAGCCCAGAGCTGGACCCATCACCGCAGATGTGGCTTCTCCAGGGCTGAATAGAGGGGCAGGATCACCTTCCTCCATCTGCCGGCAACACTCCTCCTGATGCAGCCCAGAACACCACTGGCCTTCTTTGCTACCAGGGCACATTGCTGGCTCATGTCCAACTTGGTGTCCACCAGAGCCCCCAGGTTCTCTTCTTCAAGGCTGCTTTCCAACTGGAAAGCATCCTCCCGTATATATTGGTGCACAGAGTTGTTCCACTTCAATTGTAGGAGTGTGAAGCATGCCCTGGCACTTCAGCCACTCCTCTCAGTTTGTGCCATCAACAAACTTGCTGAGAATATGCTGTCTCCCTTCATCTAGATCATTAATAAAGATGTTAAGCAGGCTTGGACCCAGCACAGATGCCTGGAGAACACTGGCCTCCAATGATACTTTGTGCCACTGATCATAACTCTCTGGATGCCTCTATTCATACAGTTTTTAATCTACCTCACTCTGCTCCTCAAGGCTGTAATTCATTAAGCTTCTCTGCAGGGGTCTTAAGGCAGACAGTGTTGATCTATTGACAGAAAGTATCCTCTTTATGCCTTGCCTCTAGTGCTTTTTACTAGTCTGCAATTAATCTGCTTAACTGGTGGCTGCAGGATCAGGAAGTTTAATGCAGGGATTAGTAGGGATTAGTTGATGCTTTTCATTCTTTAGGTGGGGCCAGTCTACACACACTGGCAAACACTATTCTTGATGTTCTATATGTATAAATATATATATATGTGCAGTCATATTTTCATATTATTTTCCATAAAAAAACCCTTTCAGTCTCATCATATGACTCTTCAAGCTGGATGGAAGTCTGTGACCTTCATATAGCTCTAAACAGTGTCCCAAATTCCCACTGTCAGGAGCCCAAAATACCCACCTCAGAACATGTCCTTTACAAAATGGAAGAGTAGGCCGAAAGTGATGACCAGTTTTGCTATTTCAGGTGGCTGTTCCTCAGTCTTGTAATCACTGACAGACATAGTCAAAGCATTGTGTCAGTCTGTCCATGCCTATTTGCATTAGCTTAAGGAACAACTCAGAAGACAATGTAGAAGTGGGAAGTATTGCAGTACCATGAGATAAGACAAAACTCTGTAAAAAGCAAATGTTTTTTCTACATTATATCCATATACTAAGCAGAGAGATTTGAGTGTGATCAATGAACTGATTTAAGAAAAATGTTATTTATCTGATTTCACCAGAACAGCTCTATGTCAAACAGAGTAAGTGAGGCACCTTGGTTTAGAAATGGTTGAGGAAGTAGCATGAATTATAGAACATTCAAAACGTAAGAAATTACTTCAGAGGAAGAAGAATACTAACAAAGAGGTGTACAGATTATTTGAAATACTTTGCTTCTCTATCGCATAAGAATGACTGACTCTCATTTTATCTCAAACAGCTTGAGTAGAAGTGTTTATAATTCCATGAGGAGGCTTAATGTTAGATCTCGATCCTTTCTCTCCACTACACACATTTTCTCAACAGTCTTAAAGACCCTGTATGTCTTTTTGGGGTGCTATGCTATGATCCAATTGGGTGTATCTCTCTGTATGCCAGCTTTTTTGCACAGCAAGCCAACTAATGTTGTTACCCTCTGCTACTGTGAATAAGAATAGTACACAAACACCCAGCAAGATCATCTTCCAAGCAAGGTACAATTTACTTCAACCAAAGGAATGAAACAGACAAGGGAATTGTCTCATTGCAAGAGGCCTTTCTGCTGTGGATAAGCTTCTCTGCCTTCTCTTACATGGGCTGGTCTCAAACTTGGCATGCCAAGTTTGGAGATGAACTTACAGTTCTTTTGTCTTTCAGACAATCTCTGTGCTTGACAGAGCTGACAGCTCCCTTGATCTCTTTCTGCCCTGCCATTTATGCCCTGGCATAATGAACAGGATTTATTGGTTTAAAGGACACAGATTTAGTGAAAAAAAACCGGATTGGCTAACTTTACTGTCATGTGGAAGAAGCAACTGCCTGTAATGGCCCATTGTCCCAGCTGTCTTTGAGATGCATAGCTGAAACTCTTCTAGCCCTGAAGCTTTTGCTTCATTTTCCACTTTGGCAAACAATCTTAGTCAAGAAAAACAACACCAACATTTTTTTACAGTGATTTTTGAAAGCTCAAGCCAAATTTTCAGTGGGTGTCAATAAGGCCAGCTGTCTTGACTTCAAGGAAAATTTGCAAATTCACATGAACTGATGGTATAGTTTAGAATTCTAAAGCTACATTCTTGAAAAACACAGAGAAAATAAACATTGACAAGGCTTTTTAAAAGGACATCTAAATTGGTTTCATAGTCTGTCACCTCCATAAACTTACACAACAGAGCATGTATGATTTCCTGTTCCCAGGCTCATTTCCTGGTTAACAACACAAAATGGTAATGCAGGAAGCAAACAAAACTCTTTTTAAATTGATGGTATTCTTTAAAAAAATACTGCTATTGAAATAAATGTTTCATAAATACCTGGTTATACAATGGAGTATATCTCTTCCAGCATGAAGGTTTCAGGAAATAAAGCAGGAGAGAATTAGATTTGCTGCATGGATGGGACAGAAACTCTAGCTTGCACCATGAAGTAATTTTACTGTCATTAATTTTCTTTGACTGAGAGAGAAGCTCTTTTGGCAACCCCTGCAGAGCCCCCAGCACACAACCTATTTATGCAAGCTGAACTCAGGGCCACAATTTAAGCTAAGCACAGTAAAAATAATTGGTAATGTAAAAAGCCAGGTGTTTAGAGCAGTCTCATACAAACTAATAGGTTCTTGTTTTTATAGGTTGTCCTGGTGAGCCAGTTCTAGATGATATTTTGCCTGGCCCCAAAATGTGCCAAATCCCGTGGGAGTGCTCTCATTTTTTTTCTCTGGATCTAGTAAATATTTAGGGAGACTGAACAAGAACCTCTTTAAATTAGTTGTGTGGATTTAGTCTTTGCTATTATTTGGTGGAATATAGATTACATGCTATGAATATGTATGGTATTGCAGAATCCAAACCACTCCTTAGCATTGCTTCAGGAACACTCAGAGGGCAAAATATATGCACCTCTTTTTTTCTCTATATCAGAGCAAAAATCTAATGACGGAAAGGGTCCTAAGTGAAACTGAAGGAAGTAACAATGGTGAGTTTTTATTTCATAGGTAAATATAGGGGTACTCATATGTGGTTTTTGGTACATAACCTGTACATTTACAGACAAATTTTCTAAAAAATCTGATTTCTGGAATACAGGGTTAGAAACTACAAGGAGGTACATAAATTCAGAGTAAAACAATACTTCATGCACTTAGTCCTTTGGAAAATCTATCCCTTGTAGAAGGCACTAGGTAAGATCAGAGGTATTTTGAAAACCTAATCATTTCAGTACATAATTCTAGAGAAAAATAGCTACTAAATCATGAACATATCTAAACTACATTATGAAACAATGTGATAGTCATATTTTTTCTTGTTTGTTTCCATCAGCCTTTTAGAAAACCAGTGTATGTATACATATATATATGTGTGTATATATATATGTGTGTGTATATATATATATATATACACACATATATGTATGTATATATATGTATATATATGTATGTATGTATATAAATATGCAGAAAATATTAAGGAGTAGAGAAAGGAAGATAATAAGAGAAAAGAAGAAAGAAAGGAAATACATCTTTTATAGTCTGGCAGAATTATTTCTTATTAAAATAGGTGCGACAATTGTTGGATTCTGTTGGAATGGATAACCAGAGCCATTTTCTAACCAGACAGTAAGTAAAATGTGCTAACAATTG
Source organism: Dryoscopus gambensis (assembly GCA_013389985.1). NCBI lineage: Eukaryota > Metazoa > Chordata > Aves > Passeriformes > Malaconotidae > Dryoscopus > Dryoscopus gambensis. The sequence continues at coordinate 16,988 of WEIT01012623.1, read as the reverse complement.
GCCTGGCATTTACTTCTTTGAAATCAAACCATTTGAACACTGGAAAAACACTATACTATTATCTGTTGAGATGGTTGTCAAATTTCAGTAATAACTTTTTACATGGAATACTGTATTTCATATAAGCACTATTAACATCACATTTCACAGAGTCACAGAAGGCTAAGCTCAGAAGGAATCTCTGGAGGTGTTCTGGTCCTCTGCTTAAGCAGGACCATCTAGAGCCTGTTGCCCAGGACCATGACAGCTTTTGGATGTTTCCAAGGGTGGAGGCTCCACAACCTGTGAGGGCAACCTGTGCCAGTGGTCCATCATTTAATGCAGACATGTGACAGAAAACAATGTATGCAGCACACCACCAATTTCAAAGGGCAAAACTGAAAATTGACCTGCTTGAGAAATAAGTAGGAGCTCATGATCAATTTTGAAATAGAATTTACTTATTTTCTTTTCCATTACTGACTATACTCCCATGCGAACATTTGCTTTTTCTAAAATGTCCTCACTCACACAGTCTTTTGTCTACATATTATTAACATCCTCAATATTTGGAGGGTCCTGAAGGGGTTCTTTAAATTTCATATGATTATTTCTATCCCCACTGGCAGTGTTTCCATTATATTTGAATGTATAAGCAATCCAATATCATTTTGATTTTGTTGTTGCCAGGCTCAATAAAAATAAAATCAGAGCTACAAAGTTTGCATGCACAGCAAAAGCAGATGTATTAATATGAGAGGTAAAAGCAAATGGGCAAATTTGAATGGAGGCAAAATCATTTGTAAACAGGGTAAGATGAATATCTAACAATGTTTAAGGGGGAAAGAAATATGCTAGCCTTTATAATAATCTCTTTAAGCCCCTTAAGTTTGATACAGAAGGAAAAGAAATCTAAAGTTCCTGCATAAACCACTACTTGCTATTGAAGAAGGAAAGTTATTGAAATGAAAATTACCATTTGCCTGGAACTTGCCTGGGCAAAGTTTTATGGGCTACAACAAAACATTTATCTTGATATATTTGTATTACTAGTATCTTAATGTATTTCTTTCACCCTTATTTGAGAATGAGATTCCTGAATTTGGCATAATTAAAATTACCATCAATAACTTCAAAACCAATACCTTTAAAGAAGCTTGGGCAGGGATAGGTATGTCCACCAGGTGTGTCATTGGAAGACGCATCTTCCCTTATACGACCATAACTCCGCCAGTTAGAAGAGGTATCATACAATGGTGGTGGGTCAAAAGGCTGCCACTGATGTTCACCACTCCCTTTTATCCGACCACCTGGAAATCATCAACTTCTGGACTCTTAGACTCTTGGTCACCTGTGAGCCAGAAGATCCCTTGAGCCAGGGGACTGAGGGCAGTGGGGGCTCCCTGGGGTGGCAGGGCATGGCCTGGAAACCCATCCAGGAGCAGGGCATTATCAGGTTGGGCATGGTGACAGTGGGGCTGCAAAGCTTCAGCTTCTTGCACCTCTCCAGATTTCATCCCCTACGGTCAGACCATGGGTGCAATTATCTTGAAGCTGTCTACAAAAGGATCTCAGCTGTGCCCTAAAGCTATGCTAAGATGGAGGACCACAAAAAGGCAACAAGCTGATGGGTGGCTGCAGCAGTTTCAAAACGCATCAGTTCTAAAACTGAATTAATTTTTTTCTGCCATAAGGAATTTCCTAATAAAGATTACTCAGTAAAAGTAAGTGCTTTGCTTTTGGAGATTGACTTTTCCCATTCTATCTGCTACAACTTCTGCAAGATATCATTTTCCAACAGGGTCCCTTGAAAAGTGTTTTTGTTCTGAAACTGAGCCAAGTATGTTATTAATATTTACCTTCTCCTATCTTCTTGTACTTCCTGCAAGACTAAGAAAATTGTTCCATATATAAAGCTACACTCCCTTCCTTTCTCTTCATTCTATCTACACTGTAGCCTCCTATGACTTATAACATTAAAAAATAGGGAGGATACATAAGACAAAGAGTTAGGTTTTGCAGAATGCATTATGCCTTGAGAGATGCAGTTACTGGAATGTAAATTGTTAAGTATTTAACCAGGCCCTTCCTCAAGAGAACCAGTTACTGTCAATGACATGTTCAGCTAGCAGAAGAGGTGGAGTTTTTTAAATGCTTGTTGAGTTCTCACTGAATGTAGAGCTTCTCTTCTTAGTAAAGTTGCTCAAATTTCTTTTTTTCAGGTACTTAAAATTCCCTCCAATACTGATGAAACCTCAGTAAATAAATAAAACGAACTATCAAATTACACTGAAGTGGTGAAGAAACTGGGAAACAGATTAGACACTTTACTACTCATTTTCTTTTCCCTTCTTTGGTACTTTGTCCCTAAGGTTGGAGAGTGTGTATTGAGCAGGCATCCATTTGTGTTCAGCTCTATTGCTTTGTGCTTCTGAACAAACCAGCTACTGAAAAATCATTGAAATTCCTGTCAGATCCATAGCCCTTTATAGATATGGGGCTGTACAGTAAGCATTTAACATGGTCTTTTTGGAAAGAAGAGTCAATAATATCATCATATACATTCATTTAGTTATAGTAGGGTTGGCTATCACCCATGAAACATGTAGTTAAGAACCATTTTTCATCAGTAAGTCTCCATGCAGCCTAGCAAATAAGATGCATACTTCCTGACTTCTGTGCTCAGTGCCTGATTCAGAGAACTTTTATAGACAAATGCCAAGCGTGCAATACCTGCTAGTAAGACCCCTTTGTGATGTAAGTTTATTAAAAAGACATGAACAGGTTTCTTGTTTAACAGACAAGGTCTTCAGCATTAGTTAATAGTACAGCATTTACTGCCTTCAGTTCAAATATTTTTGAGTGGTCTGAGGTGGCAATCACATTACTAAATTGGGCCTTTAAACAGTAATGTGAATAGTTGGGGTGGGGGCAGTTGTGGGGAGTTGATTCCCTTAGATATTTTAGTTAGCACTAGCTAATGGAAAAGCTCCAGCTGATCCTTGCTTTTGAGCAAGACACTGACCTCAATTTAAACTCTTAAGGCAAGATACAGAATCTTACATTTTCCAATGAAAATGTCAAAAATTAGGTATTTGAATACATTCTTGGACAAATGAGTGATTAACTCAACATTCACTGCTTTTGAGCATTGGGGGTACTTTGCGAATTTAAATTTTTATGGGAACACAAAGAGTAAGCAAATCTAAAAAAACATTTCTTTTTCTTTGATTTTTGTAATTTACGTTTGTTTTGTATATGTTGTGTTTAACTCCAGTAGGCAGCTAAAGCACCACACAGCCATTTACTCACTCCCCTGCAGTGCAATAAGGGACAGAATCAGAGAAGCAGAAGTGGGACACTTGAGGGTTGAGATAAAGACATTTTAGTAAGGACAGGAAAAGCCACACAACCAAGCAAACCAAAACAAGGAATTTATTCACCGCTTTGGGCTCCATCAGTTATGTTGATCACTTGGGACAAGAGAGGTGATGTGTTGCACTAAAGTTACTGGGCAATAAAACCAGCTCTGGTCAGGCTACTGCTGCTCTTGCACTGCTTCTCATGAGGAGCATTCTCTGTTGGTGCCCACTAAGTTCTGGCCACTGAAATAGTAGGCACTAGAATTCCACAAAAACAAAATTCTTGCCCAGGAGACAGTAGTTCTTGACCACAATAGATGTATTCTCTATCCATGCAAAACAGGCAAATATTTACTCTTAATCTCTAAAACCTCTTTTTCACACTTAATCCTAGAGTTGATTATAGAAGAATGCTGGCTGTCCAGAAACAGAATTAACCGTTTGGACAATATATTATGATAAACTGAGCTTTTATAGAAGGAGTGTTCACAAAGGGCATACCTATATTAGTGACAGAGTGCAGAGAAGGGTTATTTCTGGTGTGAATTTGCCTTGTATCTACACTTGGAGTCTTTCTGTACACTCTGAAGTGTATTACTGGTGCTCTGAAGATGCATCTTTTGATGGAAACAAGGTTGAAACCATCTACCTAAGTGCCATCTAGAATGCCCTTCTTCCAATGTGTACATAAAGTTTTTCATCAATTTTCTCATTAATATATGGTATGAAATAGAACTGGGAACTGACAGAAACTTCCCTGCTGGCAAAAATGTGATATAGACATTTGGTCTTGAAACCATAACAGATCACAGGAAATCAAACTCATTGTCTGCACCATTTGCAAAGGGAGACATCCAGAGAGTACCAGTGGGGAATTTCTCCATTTGGTTCAATTGATCTCCAATTGATCTCTCTCATTTGATTCAATGAGCTCCTGGTACAAAGCTCCATCATATTGGACTGCTATACTACAATTAAGTGACCACTTGCAAAGATAAAGTCAATTTCTGCATTAAATTAGCAACCAACAAGCAAGACAGAAGTAAGATCAAAGCGGAGTATGCTCAAGAGTCAAGATTAAACGAGAGCATGCTTAGATTATTTCTTTTTGAGTGGGTAGTTCTTTGTAACTGTTGTGGTTTGACACCGGCCCAGCACCAGGCACCCATGAGAGCCACTCGCTCACCCTCCCCTACCACAGCTGGGCAAAAGGAGGGAAAAGAGAACAGGGTAAACGGAGGCTTCATGGGTGAGATAAGGAGAGGGGGAGAAATATTTCAAGGGCAAAACAGGCTCAACCTGAGTTGCTAAGTAAAATTTATTACCAACAGAATCAGAGGAGGGTAATGAGAAGTAAAATAAACCCGTAGAACACCTTCCCCTCCCACCCTGGCCCTCCCTCCTTCCCACCGACAACACAGGGAGGCAGGGCAGGGGAGTTTTGGTCAGTCCATCACCAGGATTTTCTTCTGCTGCTCCGGGAGAAGAGTCCTTCCATATGAGGCCGTGGGGTCCCTCCCACAGGAGACAGTCCTCCGTGGACTTCCTGGCATGGGTCCACTCTCACGAGCAGCAGCCAAACCACACCTGCTGCAGCGTGAGTCCCTCCCACGGGCACACAGTCCTCCCAAAACTGCTGTGGCGTGGGTCTCTCTCCCCACGGGGTGCAGCCCTGCAAGGACAGGCTGCTCCAGCCTGGAAGCAGGGCCCTCTCTCTCCACCGGGTCTCCCACTGGATCACAGCCTCCTCCAGGCATCCACCCGCTCCACGTGGGCACCTCCCCCACGGGCTGTGGGTGGATCTCTGCATTCCCTGCGGACCCATGGGCTGTAGGGGCACAGCTGCTTCACCATGGTCTCTTCACCACAGCCTGCAGAGGAATCTTGGCTCCGGCACCTGGAGCACCTCGTCCCTCTCCTTCTCCTCTGACCTTGGTGTTGCCATGTTGTTTTTTCCCTCACATATTCTCACCTCCTCCTCTTCTCTGAGTAGCAGCAAAAAACTCGTGACTTTGTTTTGATTTTCTACCTAAATATGTCATCACAGAGGTGTTACCAGCCTCTCTCACTGGCCCAGTTCTGGCCAGCAGCATGTCCATCTTCAGAGCCATCAGCCCTTGTCTCTGCCGGACATGGTGGGAAGCTTCCAGCAGCTTCTCACAGGAGCCATCTTTGCAGCGCCCCTGCTACCCAAAACCAGGCTGTGCCAAACCAATACAGTAACCTGGTAAAACAGGACTCAGTTTCCCATTTCTGCAGCTTTGAAAGTATTATAGAATCCAGGAAAATCAACTTCAGATATAAAGAATTTGGAAAACTCCATTATTGTGAATGCTGCTACGTGCAAATCACTGAAGAATACAGAAGGTACATTGTACTCATCCTCTTCCTATACTGCTTGCACTGCTTTTAATCAGTTTTATAGAACATAATATCTACATGTTTGTAAATCTGAGAAACTTTTCCTTGGAAAGGGAAAGGCACTTCCAAAGCAAAGAATGCTTCTGTAACAAACTCCACTTCTCTCTCTGGGGAGGATCACAGAACTGTAGAATCATTAGGTTGGAAAAGATGTCTAAGATCATCAAGTCCAACCTTTAATAAAAGAACAAATGACACAAACCAGAAGTTAGTCATAGCAGATAATAATTGTATCACTTAATGCACGACTGGAAGATACTCAGATACAATGAGCCGGGCATCATTACAGAACCTGTTTGAAACAGAACAGAAATATAATAATTAATAAGATAGAATTCACACTTCTTAGATGCACAGAGGAGATCACTCAGAAGAACTGCTTATTTTGTGAATTTTGTGCAATTTTATTTGGAAACCACCCTTGAACACTAACCATCATTGTTTATGACTTACACTTTGCCATGTAATTTTTAATACCCTCTGTTCTTGTCTTGTCAACAAGCTTCATTTAGTAGCTGCCTCATTACTTTTCAAATTACAGGAGAAAATAATTCCATTTAATGAAAGCTACTAGCACTTTGAAGTCAATATTGATGTAAAACTGCAGGGGAAAAGTAGCTAAATTTAATAAAAGCAGCAGTTTCTAAATTAAGCTCTGTGGCATCTATGCTTTAAAATTGTGTTATGCTTATTGTAGATGTAAAATTGAAGATATTTTTCAAGTACACACTTGGGTGCCAGCTCTGGAACAGACAAATTCTGACCAAGGCACAGCAGTGCTGGTTTTTCTGGGTGAAGATTCCAGATGGGATTTAGTTCATCTGTAAAACTCATATTTTATAATAATATAATTGCTAGTAAAAAAGGCCAAAGTTGCCTGCAGGTGGAATTCATCCCTGTTTAGACACCAAGCGTAAAGACTGCATTGCTTGCACTACTGGACTTAATAAGCAATACAGTCATCTGTGGTCCTTTTATTGTCCCATGAACAAAGGTGAGCAGTGTTAGCAGAATTCACCTCACTGCAGTTATTGAACATTTTGATTGGAGAGGACAATCAAACTGTGAAATTTTGACTTTGCCTCTTGCACTTTTTATAATAATGAAATATATACTAAAACATCATTGGAATCTTACTCATCCATAAGAGGAATGAAAGGACTGTTATAAAAATCTCCCTTTATGAATCTACTTTGCCTCTTCATGTGCTGTGGCTAAGGTTAAAAGACATAACAAATATTATGATTCAATTCCCAACACTGGACAATTTTACAAAAGCGGTCTTTCACACCATTTTATGTATTTTGTTGACTATGATTAAACAGATTCTGGGGTAGGAAAGAAAAGTTATATGAAATATATTTTTAAAACTTGTTTAAGTGCCCTCTGTGAGACTTACATTTATTACTCTGCATACATCTCAGCGTAAATCCTTACCTAGTGATTGCTTGCATGCCTGTTTGTAAGCTTTTATATGAACAAAAAACCAAAGCTAAAAAAAGATTTTATTTCAAAACATTTTTTCTTATTTTTATATGGGAGACAAGGAAGAATATTTTAGTTTATGTCATTTCATTTGCCTATTTCTGGATTTTTTATATTATCTGTTCCCTTGGAGAGTGTCTCTCCCTCTTATTTTGTATTGCTGGTAAAGACTGGTAAGTTCCATTCTTAAACCACAGCAGTTGCTTTCTCTTCTGTATTCTCTAAAGATGATTTATTATACATTTTAAATGACTGTGTGGCAAAATCAGTGTATATTTAGATTTGTGCATGAAATTTGCCCTTATCTACAAAGGTGTGAGTGTCCAAAGCCACTTACCTTTTCTTATCTGTTCTTAGGCTGGGCTTAAGTATTTCACTGGTCTTAGACTAATTTGGTACAGTGATGAATGTCGACATAATTCTAAATAATAAATTCCTTTTGTATATCTACACCCTCATATATATTCTCTATACAGAGGGATAATGATATTGCCATAAATTTCATTCTTAAATAGCTTTCTGTGAGGAATATTTACATACTGAACTGTTCACAGTTTTAACCATGTAATAAAAAAATACTGCAGTTTAAAAAAATGTGTTTAAGGATCTATGTATGACATAGATGTCGTTATTTTCATATTAGAACTGTCTCCACATACATATAATTGAGAACTAATGCAGAGAGTTGTAGTTAATTATTAACTTTTTAAACAAGTTCTGGTTTATCTTTTAATTGTCTTAAATAGTTTTTTATTATTATGGGCATAAAAGAATTTTAAAAAAACCCCAAAACCAAACAAGACATATTTCTCATACCATGTATATAAACATGCTCAGTATCCCCAGTAAGAGAAATAATTACTATGTCTGTTTAAACTTGTGCAGTTACCCATATGGTAATCTATTCATCTTTACATAATTGTCTTGAGATTGGTATTAATTTGATTTAGCTTCACAAAAGGTATAGAATTTCTGTTGTCCAAAAAGATGTATTGGGCTGTATAATTTTTTTTTATTTAGACACTCAGAACAAGTATGTGGGGAAAAAACCCCAAACTTGACCTGACAAAATCTAGATGAATTGAAGAAGGCTATACATGCACATAACCAACTGAAAGGCACCTGAACAACTGCATGTGCATGTTCTTAGAACATCTTTACCAACATTTGAATAAATACAAAACTTTGCAGGACCAAATACATATAGGCAAGATGTAGAATCACGTTTGAAGTGCAATAGATATGTAAGCAAAAAGGGCTTGGGAGGTTTATCTAACGTTTGAAATCTCCTTTACAGTTGCTAATTACCAATTTCCTCTGCCATAAAACCATTGTTATCAGTCAATAATCAGCATCAGTCACTTGGATATCCCCACTCCTGGAAGTAAGGCCAGGCTGGATAGGGGCAGCACAGTAGTTCAGACACAAACTTCCCCAGATGGGTGATCTGCCAAATGTTTACCCTCTTCAGAAGAATATGTTGGCAAATCTTGGCTTACTCTATGCTAATAAGTTCCTGCTTGTTTTACTTCATGGAAAGATCTCCAATTTTTCATGAAAATGTCTTTGACATGTCCCATAAGACAGTGCTGTACACTCTACCCAGAGTGAGACTGATTAGATTTTTTCCCAGGTCCCTTACCCCAGAACACCATCTTTTTGAAATGTGTCTCATTAAAAATATTCTATTAATTCCCCAGACGTGCAGAAAGGCTTTTCTGGCATAAAGGTGAGTGAGTTGCATTTAATTTTGGGGGCGAGAACTGGAATCAAACAAATTTGAGAGGCAGATAGGACAGGGACAAAAACTTCCCAAAGCTGGCATACCTCTGTCAAAGACTAAGGACATAATGCCACCTGGAATTACTCATGAATGTAAAGATAGAAGGCTTAGCCTTGTGCATTTATTTTCACACTAACAGAGGTGTCAGTTACTAGGAAACAACTTGGATGAGAATTTAGTAAGTTTCAGGACTAAAATTTTCAGTATTATTTCCTAAATTTTTAAACCAAAATAGGACTCTGTTAGCTTTTTCTTACTTATTTTTGCCTTTTCATAAGTAATAGAAGAATCAAAAGCCAGTAAAGTAGAACAGGGCTTCATAAGTGAATCAGGCAGCATTGTCATACAATAGAGCATTTAAAAATTGTCTGTTGATCCTTCTATTAAATAAGGTCTTAATTGATAGAGGGAAAGACATTATGGATGATACTTGAAATAATTGGAACTTTTACTATTGTCTCAGTTGATCAGATTTGGGAACTAGCTGATTTAAAACAACTGCAGACTGCCTTTGCTTTTCACATCTATATATGCAGGGAGAAAAAAATGGTTATGCCATTCGAAACCACTATTTGTCTTCTTCAGTCATCTGGCAAATTCCCTTCTAAACTGAGTTGGTACGGTGGCTTCAGTCTATCCCATTGTCTGCATTTTTCCATTCAGGATCTCCTCTAATTTATGACACTATTTAATAACTAGTCTCTATTATGAACAATAATCTTACTGTGTGCTGCCAACTGTTCACAAAGTCTTACACAAGCTGTGGGCTGTAATCACAACATAACTACATGCCTTCCATTAGTCATTCTATTCCTATTCAGGGAATAATCATCAATAGTAAAAACTCGCACATTTTAGACTGGAAGACTATCCATGGTTTTTACTGCTTAGTATCTTGATCACTTTATCTTGCCAGATATGTGAAAGTACTTATTACACAAAAATGCTGGACTAAAACTGTACTCCATCAGGTTTAGATGGGTGCGGTGCATTATGCCACCAAGGATCTTGTGCTTATGCTTAAAGTGTTTAGCACTTCCAGCCTAGGCAAACAGGGTCAAGCACAGCACATCTACAGTTCAAAGAAGTTGCAAAAGCCAGTAAAGTTATGATAGTTCATAACCTCTGAACATATTGTATAATTTGTCTCATTAGAAGAATCAGGGCACATCTAGATCAGTGTTGCTTTCTGCCATATTATATATTAATATACCTTATATATCATATATATCATATAATATTTATATATATATATA
>WEIT01012612.1:93415-115419 GCA_013389985.1 Dryoscopus gambensis | reverse complement strand
AACCAAGCATTTCAGTTGTTCACAGGCCTGTTTCCAGTTTCCCTTCCTCTCGCTCTGAGTGTTGTCAATAGGCTCTGGATTCTCGTGCACACCCATTTAGCAGAGAGAGCAGAGAGCAGCAAATCATTCCAGCACTGTCTGTCCACTGCTGCACCTCCCCAAGGACGCTAATTTGGATGGTGCACTCCACAGCAACGTTTATTTCCCACCTACACTAACCCAAGGAACAAGCAAAGTGCAACATATTATTCCAGATGACTTCCAGCCCCTCAAACAGGGAAAAGCGGGATATATCCTCATATCATTACAAACCAAAGGGGGAGGCATGAGCCTTTCTTCTTCTGCTCAAAGCCTTGACATTTCCAGCTTTCCATGCAGAAATTAAAACACCTTTTCTATGCTGAAAACCCACGTAATTCTAGGAACAAAAAATTTGGCCCTACACTTCACATTTCACTGTTATGCCTATATTGAAAAGCTCCATTTTTTCCCATGGAACAGTGAACATTTATACAATCATTAAAAGCTCATCTTGCACCATATTTTTATCCTTCTCAGTTTTAATACATTTTTATAATTGCATTGAGGATATTCTAACTCTGTTTTTAGTGCAACAATAAAATTTATGAACCATGACAAACGTATCATATCAAAGATCACCCAAAGAATAACAATGTGCACGTCAATAGAAGAAACCTCAGCTTCTGCTTCATAGGAACTTAGGACTGGGAAGGTGATATATACTTAAAATAGTATTCCCTTGTTAACTGTGAAATGGCAACAATATCATTTTTTTCCCCTAAGCAAAAGGAAATATGGTGTTGTAAAAGACAATTTTTTTGCAAACTTGCTGTGTTGACAACTTTACTTTTACTGAAATTCAGAATTTTTAAAAATCTAGTTCATGTGCAGATTTTACTGATTTCATCATTGTGCTTTTTGTATAATAAATGTGATATCTAATTACCGTACAGCTCTTGCTGCACGAAATGTATTTCCAAACCTATTTACAATATTCCTATTTTTACCTGTGCAAATTTCTTTTCTACACATCCCCTCACACCTTTACCACAGCTGCTGACAGCCTCCTGCATTAGCCTGTTAGAGAGAATATTCTCAGAAAGTAAATGGTTTTCAATTAGAAAGCCCTTACAACCAAATCTTGTTCTCACATAATATTATTGATTATAAACTCATTTAAACATGCAATAACTAACACACATGCATGAAAACTTACAATTTACTAAATCCTAGTGGAGTTTAAACCAAATATTTCCTAATTAAACACACTGTCTATTTGAGATTGTGTGTATATTTTCAGAGTTTCCTTGGTGTTTCACAATACAACATATTTTTAAATAAATCATGAAAACGAGGAGGCAGGGAAAATCTATTTCAGTACTTAAAGTTCCCTGGTTACTCTGTTTCATATCAATTTCTTTTCTCTGGATAAGAAAAAAAGAAATCAAGAAAAAAAAATATCCTGGTAAGGTTCATGCAAAAGTACAGATAATCTCTCCAATTTTTTAAACAGTTATTGTGACAAAACGGATTGAAAAGGTATTGTAGATACAAGAATACATAAATGAAATGCATCCCACTGGAAAAGCTTTTTTTGCTCACATTGTCATTTACAGCTTCTGAATTAATAGACCAAGAAAGGCACCACAGGCACCAACAAAATGCAGTAAAACCATTGGCAGCCAGTGGTGTCTCAAAGTTTAATTCCCCTGGGGAGAAAAGGACACTGCCTAATCTGTATTCAGTCCTGACATTGTCCACATCTGATATGGAACATTAGCTACTAACTCTCTCAATAGACTAGTGTCCTTCAGTTTATATTACTTTATGTTAATAGTAGAAAAATTACACACAACATCATTTATCATTGTTATACTGTACTATACAAGCCATAGCTTATTTTAATATATTTATTTATCCTTAAGAGGAACAGAAATTTAAATATATATCTCTCAATCTATATAAATTTAAAGATAAGCTCATAGTGCCAGATTCAGTGCAGAGCTGCAGAAGGGATATCCCTCTTGAAAATGTGTTTTAATTGTACAAAAAATCTTATGAGTGATCACACTGCTGTAATATGAAGAAAGCACTTTATTTGTGCTGTAAATCTTACTGAATCTGTACGTAACATTGCATCTTAATCATAATTTTTTTTTTCTTTTTTTTTCAGTTCCATCACAGGCAGCAGCTCTGTAGCTCTGTCTTCACATCCTCCTTCTCCCTCAGCTAACTGCCCTTACATTATTCACCTATAGCTCAGGTAGGCAAGCTCAGTCCCCTTTAAAGGGAAAAAAATATGCAGTTCATGAATCAACAAAGAACTAGGATTTGATTTTTTTATGGATTGCAATCTACATCTCAGTACATCTAAATTTCAATTAGTCTGTTTAAAAACACTCCTGCAGTCAGTGATGTGTGCTGTTTGCCTGGGCTATCCAGAAAAGAAAAAAAATACAGCAATTATGAAGAATAGAGAGGGACAGAAATCTATACTCTATTAAATGCATATTACTTTACCTTTAGATTTTAAAATCTGGGAAGTCAAATTAATGATGGATCTGTTTTTCAGAAAAGGTAGTTGCCTACAATCATCCAATCACTCTGAATTTCAGATAATAATTCCTACATAAAATTCAGGATTATTTTATTTGCTAATAGGGACTGATTTTTATTTCATTTCATACAGAAATGTTAATTTAAAGTTTCAAGCAATGGAAAATGTAACACATAGCCACAAATACTTTTTTTCCCAAGAGGTAATACTCTTCCTATTATAAAAATCCACCCTATATTCAATTTGAATTTGTGCAACTTTGGATCTTATTCTACCCAAGTTCCTCCATCAAGCTTGAGTGCTGTATAAAGAACTTTTTGCAAAGTCTGGCTGGTTTTAGAACAATTACTCCAGATTAAAAGGAAATTAAGTAGAATAACTGACAACAGCAGAATATCATTGGATAGCGGGTACCTCCTGATTTTACTACTTACCAATAATTTTTTTAGCTAAACTGCACCAAAAACAAAGAGAAAAACAAGCAAACCCCTCATATTTGCAATTCTTCAGGATACCACAGCCTGTCTCTGCAGATATTCACTGAGACATTTTCTCAGGTCAGGTTTCTCAGACAGCTTTACTGAGTGAGAATGCTCCAGCATTTCCCAGGTACAAACTAAGTTCAGACTCTGACATCCTGTTGAATATTGCAGCATTTGTCAAGAAATCACGACCACAGCTTCCTTGTGGCAAGGAGAGCAGGTTACGAACAAACCTCTCATGCCATAAAGCACAAGGAGGATCAGATCCTTAAACAGTCAGAATTTCCATTTCACAGCACTTTTTCCCAAGCAAGAACAGAGTGATAAATTCAGTATTTGACCTTAGAATTTGTAGGGCAGCAACAAAAGGATATATTCCATCCAACAATATCTTAAATCTATTTTAAAGTGAAGTGTTCTCGCTTAAGATTGTTTCAATTTTTTTTCTGTTACAAAACAACTGAAGTTGTAACTTAAGTGATCAAGTGTGATTGTACAATGTCTGTTCATCAAAAAAAATAATTTAAACATGGCAGTTAAAGATGAGCATTTGAACACAAACGTTATCACTAATTATACTCACAAACCCTTTCAACTTTCCATTGGTGGTGTTCATTTATTATTTGTATTAAAGCATTAAAATGGTGGGGGGGAAGCAAACTATTAAGATAAAAGACTTTAAAAACCAGATGAAAGAGGGTGAGGAAGAATTGGTCAGTTTATCCAGGCAGACAGACAGACTGGTAGATGGAGGTTCCTGCTGCCTCGTTCATTAAGGTCATCTCCTGACCCCCGTGCCACTGAGGAAAAGGCAACAGCTGTTTCCAGTATCAGTGGTAAGAATGATGGAAGTGAATTAATCCACAGATGGAGACCAGCACCTGAAGGGACCAGTCTGGTGAGTAACAACAGCCTTTGCCTGAGAAACACACTTAAATGTTACCATATGGAGCGCTAACAGGAGACAGAGGGGAATGAAAAGCTCTGCACGTCGTGTTATTGCCACAAAAGCTTAAGTATCGTATTATTGATAAGGATAACAAAAAGACTGGCTGCCTAGGCATTCCTGATTTACAATTCATAAGCTATCAAATTGGTTAAGATGCCTTAATTAAGAGAAACTAGGTGATCAAATTACTGAACTGAAGGATTCCACCCAAATAAAAGTGTAAAATAAGATTGCTAGAGAACAGAACTCAGAGATGCAAAAGCCCCATTAAAATCTGAATCAATTCCTCCTGATGACATGTTTTTCTAACTGAAGATGCATCAGCTGTTAAGCCAATATGACACTTCATGTTAGTCAAAAGGCTGAAAAGCTGCAATCATGTTTTATTAAAATAACTACACATGCTGGGCTGGGCTGAGGGAGAGTACCAGGATGCCAGAAAACAAGAACAATTAATTTAATATCTCTGAACTCCTACACGTAGCTTTTCAAACACCAGAACCTAACTGTCCATCTTTACCTGGATATATTTTCTACACATGGCCTCTGGGTCTTGAGGGAATAACAGACTGCAAGACACAGAGCTGCACTACCAGAAATGCTGAAAAAATAAAGCTCAAATATATTGACAGAGCTGGAGAACTGGACAGCAAATATTTGGAGGTCACTGGCCAGTTTCATGTCTCCCTTATGAAGCATAAAATCCACAAAAATAAGGAAAACAAATGCTTGTGGTTAGCGAGCCTGAGTCCTGCAGCCCCGAGGGCTGCGTGCAGCTGGTATTGCACCAGGGCAGAGCAGAAATAACCTTTGCCTCCCAAAACTGCCACCCAACCGGGGCTGAATTTGACAGATAAGTTTCACTCTCCCAGCTGACAGCAGGTTTCCTCTCTCTGGACATTTCGCCACAGCCAGAAATTCAGGGTTAGATCAAATGAGCAGGTATGACCACCCACTCCTGAGAACAGGTATTTGTGCAGGTGCCTCACTACTCCTTCCTCACTCTCTTACATCCAGTTTTATTCAGCATAAGCAATTCCAAGCCTGTAACAAGCATGTTCATGTTGCAGAACAAATCAGAAGTTTTCCTGGATTTTTTCTCCCTGAAGTGTGCCCCCAGGGTGTCAGCTCTGGGATCACCAGATTAAGAAGTAAGTGTGTGTACACTTCTACTTCTAAGGCTTTTTTTTAGTGTTTACATTAAAACCCACATTTTAAAGTAGTTTTAGAACTAAGATGTCAATAGATCTCTAAACTGAGACTCAGAGAAGATTTCAGCCCATTCAAGCAGCCTTCAATGAGGAGGAAGGTTTACCCACTTAAAACACACTTTTACATTTCAATAGGTTAGAAAAGCTTCACTGCAAAATGAAATTTTGCAGGTCATTTACTGATTATGATTAAATCACCTTCATTTATTACCATACGGAAAATAAGCCACTGTATTCAACATGGGAGGAAATCTTAACTGCTTAGCAATTTATTCAAATACTCAGAAGTGAAAATCATTTCTGGGCTGTTCATTCATTAATAAGGGCAGATGGATGGCAGTTTGAGATATTATTTAAATATCTTTGAAATATAATTCCTAGTTGATATAGGTCAAAGAGGTTTCCCTGTTTACATATTCAAACCTGTGCAATATGAAGAAAGATATATTTCAAGATGTGATTCTGTGAGGAGATTCAGCTTCTGGGCTAAAATACACATATACACAAAATTAAATTAAAACACAGACATACACAGAATTTTTCCTGCCCTGTATTCTTCATATTGCAGGTTCCATGAACAGTGAACTTAAAAAGTCAAGGCAGCAGAGTGCAGCTGTTATACAGTGCCAAGTACATATCAGGAATATGACACTATCTTGTTCAAGAAGCACCTTTTATAATTATTTCCAAGAGTTTTCTAAGAGTTCACCAGTCCCAGCTGGGAAACAAAGCCTTTCCCACCCTTTTCATGTGGATTCCACAACAGGTGCTGGAGTGAGGGCATTTGGGTGCTGCAAAGTATTTTTACAAAGTATTTTGCCCTTGTAGAAGGTGCCACTTTGTGTAACAGTGTGTGGTAATGAAAAGGAAAATGCTTTCATAATTTCAGAGTGTTTTCTCTATTGGATGGGGGCAGGGAGGCAACGTTTAAGTACATCAACTATGTCTCTTTAATTAGGTCATTAATCAGCATCTATGAAAGCTGTTGAGATGCATTTTTTCAAGCTCCATATGTTTAAACTTTAGACTAAAATATCTTCTCAGTTCTGAAACCAGTAAAATATTTTTACCATTCCTACCAGAAAAATAATCTGCATATGTACCTATCACTGAAATTCTTCCATGCATAGTTTTTCCTCAGTACAGTAGCTGTTCACCTCCAACCTTGGCCTGCTGGAGTCCAAGAATAACCCACAGAGCTCCTTCCCCATACCCCAAGGGGAAGCTCCGCTCTCATCTGTAATGATGTAAATCCCAAGAAACTTATTTACATCAGTGGAGTCACCTAGAGGTCACAGAAAACTATTTCGCTTCCTTTGCTTCATCCTTTTGCTTTATCCATTACTTACATCTTTAAAAAAGCCACATCAGGCACTGTAAACTCAAGTGTTTGCAGCTGAACTCAGGTTCCAAAATGATTTGCAGTTTGAAATGTGGCTTTAGAAGAATTCTGCACAAAACCTGTGCTGCAAAAACCTATATTGGCTCACTGAAAATAAAATGCCTTCTCACCAAATTACGAGACTGAAAGGGAGCATTCAATTTTCTAAACTTGAGCTATATAACACAGATCACTGAATTTTATCCAGTTTGTTCTGTATCCAGTGCAATCACTCACATACAACTAAGGCATATTTTCCAGAAACAGCTAGTCTTGAAAGATTCATAATTATCCCTTTTTACAATACTATTGCTGCTGTATATTACTCTAAATTAATGTGAACAGAGAACTGGAAACTAAATTCAGCTGCAAATGCCACAGAACTGCACACAGTTCAGAACTCCAAGAACTTACTGCTTGCTCTGTAACAAGGATAGTGTGTGTCAACACCCCAGACAAAGAGCGCAGCAGACAAAGAAACTCCTCTTGGATGACATCAAGCACTTGGGTGTTTACTTCAAAGGCTTGGAAATTATTTTTAGACATTTTTGGGACTTGTCTGGGGGATGTCTCCTTACAGTGCATCTGGAAAACAAGATTCTGGATTGGGAGAATTTGAATGAGGAGCTACTGGCTAAACTAAGGGAGTCTTTCCCATCTATTCTTCTACATAATCCAGAGGCTGTAACTCCTCCTAGCACAGGAGGGGACTGCACATCCCTTCCCCAGCAGGCTCATACATGGGAACCCCAGCTCTCAGCACTACAATCCAACAAAGCGGGAAGATCATAAAATATTACTTATGCAGAAATTGAATGAGTAATTGGGCATCTCAGCATTCCTGGGACTCCTTGAAGGAGATGGTAGGGTTATTGAAAAGTAAAAGGAAACATGGCTTAAGAAAGGAAAGCGGAGTGAAATTAAAATGCTTGACAAATAATTATAATAATTTAGCAAAAATTGAATAAAATAACAGGTTTCTAACTAGTCCTATTTTAGCCTGAATTATCATCCCACCAGAACACAAATATTTTCATGGTACCCATATTATCAATAATTATTTGTCCCAGTGAATTGTGAATATGCATTTACCTAAGGATTTCTGAAGAGAAACAAAAAAATCAGCTTTCCTAAGACAGAAGAGGGAAGAAAACTAAGTTAATAGATCATTCTGCCTCAGATCTCTGGAAGATGTGTTAGTGACGATGTTTCACACTTTTGGTAATTTTATAGCTACTGGCTTAACTTATCTATTGTCTGGCACCAAATTTCAACTAGCATTTGAAATTATCCAACCTGTCTACCTAAGTGTGGATATGTGTCCCTTTTTCTTTCAAAGCAGTTTTCCTTCTGGAGACATGTATTGAACAGTTCTT
Source organism: Dryoscopus gambensis (assembly GCA_013389985.1). Taxonomy (NCBI): domain Eukaryota; kingdom Metazoa; phylum Chordata; class Aves; order Passeriformes; family Malaconotidae; genus Dryoscopus; species Dryoscopus gambensis. The sequence goes on along the minus strand of WEIT01012612.1, from coordinate 107,442 downwards.
GCCTGACCTATGGATTAATCAGAATTTAAATACTGTATTATTTCAACAGGCACTTCTAATATCTGTGTTTCCTGCCATGAAATGTAATTAGGAAAAATTAATTTACCAGGGGACCTCTGAAGCTTTACCTTCTTCCCCATTGCTATTTGCACTGGGCGACATTCAGATGTAATTCCTTCTGTTCCAAGTGTATCAGGGCAATCCTCCCCTAGACTGCCTCGGAGCAGAAAATGTCACCCACTATTCGGAAGGTTCACAAATGTGACATTTTCCCAGTAAAACTGAACTGTAGCAGTCAGCTCAATAGGTTTATCATTGTTAATGAAAACAATTGGAAATACACTGAACATCTTGTTCCATGACTTAAATCAGTCTGTAACTGTATTAGAGATGCAAGCCAGTGCTCCAGGACAGATTATCTCCCCATGAGTCTCTGATGGAGCTCTGCTGTTTGTAAATGCAGCTGGTGCTCGGTGTTGTCAGGTAGGATAATAAACGAGGTACACCTCAGTTCACATCCCTTGCATCGGTTTTCATGTTATGTTCTTAACCTGTATCATCCTTTCTTTTTCAACATTGATTTTGATCTGGAGGGCACACAAAAAAATATTCAGCTGCAGTGCAATGTTTTTATATGCAACTTCAAAAAATGGTTTTTTGCAGCCTGAATTCAGAATGGGCTGCAGGCCACCCTTTGAAAATTCATTATTCAGGTTATCTGGAGACTGAAACAAGAAACACATCGGATCATCTGCATGGTGAAAGCAGCCCATCTTTTACAATTGGGTTTTGAGGATTTTCGCTGTGAAACAAAGGCCAGACCACAGGGATGAGTTAGAGAAGTGTGTTCTATTTAACTCAACAGTGTCAAGCATATAACGTGCCCTTTATATCTATAGTTTATTTTAACACATATCAAGGAGACAGAAAATTAGTGATCAATGTAGAAGGGAGCATGAGGTTTCATTATAAATTAATGTACGAAGACTCGGATTTCAATGATGAAATGAACATGAATCTTAAAAATTGTCTGTCTTTATGAAACTGATGAAAATTATTACAGTATATAACTTTTTGGTGACATTTTACTGCAAAGGGCATATTGTTACAAAATTTAGCAATGATGTAGCTAACAGAAATACTGCAGAGATAGATAAGATTATTTATGTAACATGATAAAACACGAAACATGGATGTATTTGACTCATCAGGTTGCAGAATGGGAAAAATACTTTGCCCTGCTCAGAAATGAACCCTCCTGTTAAATCAAGGAGCAGCACAGAGGGGACTTACTGGGAGCCAAGATTGCCCAGTCAAAGCGAGTCCATCCAGTTGTGTTCTGGAGCACAAAAAGTTAATGGAAATAAAAAAAGGAAAAAGAAGGAGAAAATACAAGAAAGGTTTTTTAGAGAACCTCTCTTGGGTATCCACTTCAGTGGTGGGGCTTTTTCCAAAACCAAACTATCCCTGCAGTGACACGAAGATGCACTGATACCTGGATTGAAAAAATCACTTACTGAAAATGAAACTGAGTAAAAAACATCTGTAAGTAGAGAAACTTCAACACTGAACTGGTGGAAGGTTGCTGCAAAGTAATTCTGCTCCCCAGGCTGGAGCTGGAGCAACTCAGTCCCAGAAAGAGCCCTGGCTTAACATTACTGGAGGGCTGGAATTAAAATCAGATTCTGGACTATTTCTAAGATGGAAACATCACATTCACTGATTGACTTACACATAGACTTGATTGACTCATAGGAAATAATCACTAGAATACAGAAAGCTCAGAGCTAACAGAAACAAAAACTTGTCATAAAAATACAATCTTTATCAGCTCAGTGAATCTTGGCTATACAATGTTTCAAAAAAATAATAAATCCCACACATCAAAATCAGACTGACTTATATGCATAAAATTTGGGCAAACTCAACTGGACACATTTCTCTAACTCAAATGTGATGGAGAAAATATATTTTCACACAAAAATAAGGTCAAAATTAGGTTTATCTTGGAACTAAAACTTCAGTCTTACCTAAGAAAATATTTTCCCATATGTAAGTTTTCAATACTATTCTCCCTAGAATTGCATAACTGAGTTCAGATTAAAATTACTTGCTATCCTTAATTAATTGAACCTATATTCCATCTTAGTCTTTTTTCCTTTCCCTTGTCCTTCCCTCCTACCTTGCCAGGATAAACCATTCCATTACATTTTCAAGCTCCAACTCGACTCATACCACTGTGATTTCCTTTAAACAAACAAAAAGACAGTAAAGGAAAGAAAAACAGTGAGAAACACCTGCAAACTATTATAAATTCTGAACCCACCCACACAGCCTGTAAGTCATAAGTAAATGAAAGTAAGACAATTCAAAGAGAGAAACAAAGTGGGGTTTGGGGTTTTTTTCCTTCTATACGTACTGGCAAACAGATACTAAAATCTTTAAGAAAATATTTTTACACTTTTTGGTTATGCACAAACAACAATTTCTATTTCCTTCTTTCGACTGGGGGTGGTTCAGTGCCATCCCTGTTATCTGAGACGTTCATAATGGGCCAAACCTTGACTGGATGAAGCTACATGATCTCAGGACTGTGCCAACCACATTCCTCAGCAAAGTGGCTCGGGATTTATGATTTTCCTGGATGGCCAATTTTATCACACTGATATTTGTGTTGTTTATCAGACCAAAGAGTTTCTCACTTCCTCTATACAACTGACAAAAACTGGTCAAACTATGTAGGAAATTCCATTTTTCCTTAACTTGAGACACCTTTGATTTGTTTTGTAATAAATTATTATTCATGACAACATCTGAAAAATTTATTTTGGATAAAACAGACAACAAAAGTTATTAGCTCTATTCCATACAAGTACCTCACAAAGATATTCGGTACTAAAGCAGTTCTACAAGCTTCCATCAAAACTAATTTTGTTAGGAGCAGAAATTAACATTGCTCAGCTACAAATTACATTCTAATGGTTAATCAGAAGTCAAAAACACCAGAGGTGGTATCATGGCTCTCTTTCATCCAGAAGAATTTTGCTCTGGACATGGTAAGCCAGGTTTTCACACAGTAAATACGTAAAGCATTGAAAGTAATCTAAATTATTTTTCCCTGGAAAGAGACATAAAGTATAATAAATTCAGCTTAGTACATTAAGATTTACTATTTCATTTTTACAACTGATCTATCAACATTCTGTAAAGCTGAGCATCTCACTAAGATGTCAGTGTAAAAAAAATGTACTTGAGTATTAAAGCACTTATCACTGTAACTGAACACAACCCAAGTAAATGAACTAACTCCATTGCCACAGAACATACTGGAAGAAGTTCAAAATTAGAAAACACGGGATATTTTTTCTTCGCCTATCTGCCTTACTGTTTAGCTGGATAACATTTAACATAGCTGTTCTTTCACTTATTATATGTAATAATAAAGGCACAGTAGAAATACTATAAAGGTAAGGGGAAGGTGCAGCATTTGCCTTCATATAAAATAAATAAAGGAGGCACTTACGAAATTTGAATGCCAAGAATTACAGAGTCTGAGCCCAGCCATGGAGAAAAAGTGTATTGAAAAACATACTGAAAGTATACAAAGTACACTGAAAGATCCATTTTAAAAGAAATCTAAAGAGTGTTATGAACAAAGGAGCAATCCTTTAAGTTTTTTCCTCTGAGCTTTCAGCAGGTCAATAGATAGATAGATAGATAGAGGTTATTTTGCATATAAAATTGTCAGCCTAAGAGCATTCTGAATTAGGACCATGCACTGTAACTTAGAGCAATAAGTAAGCCAGAATCACATGGCTTACTATGTATTACAACCAATACTGTTGAGTGTTTACTAGTGTTATTTTACTTTATTACTTTCTTCTCATTGTGCTTTTGTTTTCTACTAAAGCATTTATTTATTTATTTACTTGGGAGTGCTATCTGAGAAGTCAGTCCTCTCTGCACTTGGGTGGGAAGAATCTCTGAAGCCACAGGTTTATAATTAAAACATCAAAGTTCATTGTATGAGTTCACCACCTGCCTCTTGCATCTTAAATTAACTACTGACTCAGACATAAATCACTACAAGTTTCTAAAGCTTCCAAATCATTGTCTAAAAAACAAATTTAAAATCCAAACTGTACACAAAGCAGCAGCTCAGTCAGGGGAAGAGCTGTGACTTCTGTGCTTTATTTTGTTGCAGAAGGACATCGCTCTTTGGGACCTTGGCTTTCCCACAGTGTATTGGCTGTTAAAACCCACCACATACAGACACAGCAGCAAAGTTTATGAGGTCAAAAAGTGTTCACCTACCACAAAGACAGGATCTTGGTGTTAGTAGCAGAAAAAAAAAAATTGCTGTCTGTTTTCTCCAAAATAATGATTTTCACAAGGACCACAAGTTTGCCCAAGACAGATCGAGCTCTGGCAGGGAGGGACGCGCTGGGTCTCTGCGAGTCCAAAGGTGCTGCTCAAATAAACACAACAAATACTCCAACAAAACTCCACTAAACTACTCGAGAAGAGGAAGCAAGGAAGCTCAGGCAGATTACTAAAAAGCAGCTGATCAGAGCTACTGGAGGTTGCAGTGCTCTTCTTTAAAGAGTTCTCAATATTTCCTGACCTCGAGTACTAATGGTCTACTAAAATCTGGTTAGGAGAAATAAAAACACTATAACATTATGATGACCGAAAAAAAGTACTAATAGCAAGTCCAGATAACAACTCACATGCAATTTCCATTGTATACATGTATTTATGAGGTGGTTATACACACTGTGTGCACACCAGTGATAATGAAGCCTGTACTTCAAATGCTCTGTAGCAGCACACTTTGTGTAATAGCACATGTAAAATAACATTTTCACTTATTCTGTGAACCACTTATATTATCTACCTGCAACCAGTCACTTACTGTACTAACACAGCACTGCTTGCTTAAAATAAACATGTGCACATGATATGTGCACATGTTATACATATGTATTTATGTGTACAGACAGCATATATGCACAGAGACATGTATATGTATACAAATAAATTTTATAAGAAAGTGAATAAAAAATTAGGTTTTCTACAACTTCGTTAAAAGACTATTTTTAGCCTCTATGACTTGCTGAGTGTAGGGAAGCTCAATCCGTGGTTGTAGGATTTTCTACCATCCTACTCTCCTATCTCTGTATCACCTCCCCTCACCCAAAACATTTTCTGCTAGGCTGATGCCTGTGTTTACAATTACAAATTTTATATGTATGTATCCATGTGTATCGACAGCTATAAAAAACAGTACCTAAAAGAAATTCCTTGAAAGCTGCATGCTTTCCATTTTCACTTTTTTGCTTTGCTTGAAGCCTGTGTTTCTTCAGATAGTTTACTTATTTATTTTAAGGCATTTCAGGAAATACTTGTCCAGGCTATTAACCCCAGCGCCATCCCAGCCAGGACAAATTCTGTTTGCTTCGTGACTCTTTATTTGTGAAATATCATCCACTTTTAAAGTAAAAGATACCACAAGAGATGTTACCAGGGCCTGAGCTCTCTTGCAGAGAGCAATCTGACTGGGGTGTTTGACCCAGGACTTGTACAAGGCTCGTGCCACCTCCCTGACCTGTGCTGCTGCCGGGGACCTGAGCAGTTCTGCCTGTGCCTCCATGGAATAAATCTGCAATGGTGATTATTCCATGCTCGAGCCACCTGTCCTAATGAATAACGCTTCCTGTGTAGCTGTTCCCAGATATTGGAGTTGGCTACTCAAGCTTGAAAGACAAGTGGAGAAGTTAATAACTGGTGCAAAAGCTCCTTTAATGGCACAGGGGCAAAAGAGGGAAAGAGGAATTCACTGCTGTGGTTTTCCTACAGCCCTGGAAAGGGATTTGTGAGTATCAGAAGCCCTGCATCAGCATGAACCTGAGCAGACACACAGGTGAGCAGTACCACTACTGCATTTTGGCTTAAATTATGAGTCCTTGAACACTGATTATAATTTTACTTCAAATTTCTGAAATAGAGAGAGGCAGTTTACTAAGTTTAAAAACTGATGAGAGCAAAGTTACATGGTTATTTAGTAGCTGAAGGAAACAACTAACTGTCCCTCCATCCTGATCCAACTCCAGCATCACATTTTCTCAATTATTATTTTTAAAACCAGAAATTTTCCAGTACATGTGTTTGTGTATTTCTTAGCTTTTTGAGTTAGCACTATTTATAAAGGAACACTGGTGAATACACACTAAATGCCTCTGCCAGTCATTTCCATCAACAGATACTTCTGAGCCAAACAAACTGATGGTTTGGGAGCTTCTACTTTTTTGCCAAACAGCACTGGATTGATTTGTTGAATTCTGTAACACAAACATGCTTAATAGTGAACAATGTCAAAGAAACACACATTTCAACGGAATCTGGAAACTTCAAAATGTGCTCTTCCTGTGTTTGAAGTTGAAATAAGCAAGCAATACTGTTGTCTTCTTAATTTGTTGATTTTGGTTTTCGTCCAGACTTGCAAAGACCAATCCAGTGACATGTAGAAAAACAGAATTCATTTGTTCAGCAACTTATCCAGCCAACTCTGTGTTATACACAAAGATAAATCTGTTAATGCTATTGTATATTGAAGATGTTTCTCTATTGTACTTATCTGCTGTGTCACTAAAAGTTATCGGCATGGAGACTTAATAACACCCTTAAATGAAATTCAAATGGACGTTAAGCATACATATCATGTATTCTTATATCCAGTGTATGTGTGTTTTGATTTTTTAATTCAAAGTGACTGATTGCTGATGAAATTGAGTTAGCTAGTAGGTTTGTAGGGGTAATATCAGTCACTCTGCACATTATTCCATCAAAGAAAAAGCCAGAAGGACAGACACTTCATTTACACTGGGCTCTCCTCACCACCAGAGCTGGCTTGCCCATCTCATCTCTCCTGCTCAAGTACTTCGAAAACAGAAATCATCTGCTCTCTAGTTTTAGTTGGATAGTTGAACGCACAGGGCAGCAGAAAACTGTATGTTTACTTTTCAACCCTGCTTATAATGATAGCCCCTCTCTTTAAGTGCTTCCATTCTCAGCATTTATTATAACCAGAGACCAGTACCTGAAAACTTCGGAGCACCTCCAGCTACTTCTTTTTATAAAAATGTGACACCATTGATATCATACAAAAACTACTGATCCATTCTACTTCAGGAAACAATGTTGCACCCATGGCCCCACCTCCCAGCTCTGCTCTCCTACCACTTACTATGACAGCTCAAAATTATGTCAAATGTCACTTGATTTCACTGCTCTCCCTGAGCAGCTCTCTGCCAAATTTAAATTCCTGAAGGTATTGCTACAGAAAAAAATCACAAAATTACTCACTGCATACAACTGCTCTTCTGTTCCAATGTCCTGCAGATCCACTCAAACCAGTAAAGCTTCTCCAATTTACATGGCTGAGAATTAAGCATACTCCTTTCAGGAACCAACACCTCCTGTCAGAGCAGGGCATCTGGGCAGCCACTGCCTTTGAACCTTATACAGCTGTGTTCTGTGCTGCCACAGAACCCCAAGCATTACCACTGCTACACAATTTCTGTTTATTTCTTTGTTATTGTTGTCTTGGGCTGGGGAAGGAGCTTTTCTAAAGGCCCTGTTGTGAAGGACTTATCACATCAAGAGCAACAATTCTGCTGCTGTAGTCTATGAGCAGATTAACTTGCTTTACTTCTTCCTTTTTCATTCCTTCTTCATGGTTTTGATTTACTGAAAAACTGTTTAAGAGAGAAAAAACAAGGATCTCCCCCAAAATCCCAACTGTGGGAATGTTTGCTTTTTTTGGCAGCACTAATATTTATCCCACACTTACTAGGAATTCTCCCCTGTGTTAAGAATGTCAGTCCTACAGCTCAAAGATCTAAACACGAAGCATTTTATCAGTATTCTGTTCTTCTCCCCTCTCTATGCAACTTCAGAGCAGTCAGGAAAAAGAAAACATTAAAACAAAAATCACCGTCTTTGACTGTCTGTGAAAATTTATGTACTAAAAAGCAGCTGTAAAATTTTTAATGTTTAAATTAATGTTTTATGTTTACAATAAAAACTCTCCAGCCATGAAGGGCTTTTAAAAGCTACATTCTAAATACAAGCAAAACCAAAGCAAACAATAACACTCCCATGAAGCCCAGCTTCAACACACAAAATGGCAAATAAGACTTTTGTGCAGACTTCCTAAGTTTTCCTGTCTTGTTCTACAAAAAAACCCCTAACCCTTAGCAATGTCAAAGCCACAAAAAAGAGCTGGTTAGAATGTGAAGGCAAAAACCTTGTAATTCCTTAATAATAGGTTTTTCTGCAATTCTGAATGTATTTGTGATGGTCTGGTTTACTTTTTTTACTTGAATTGTGTTATAAATAAAACAGCTTCTCTCCTCCCCCTCTTCTGCCAGCTGTAAGCACTCTGTCCTCCAATAAAGGTTGAAACAAATGAATAGGTTTAAAAGAGACCATTATGCACTTGCTAGAGCAGAGTGAGGAGATGAAATGTTGCCAAATCATTCTCCTTTTAAAATCAATAGGAATTCTTGTTATTGGATTCAATGGGAGTATAATTAGGTTCTAAACTCACACACTTCCTTGACAATGTGGGTTTCTTTGCCTCTTTCATTCCTGTTTCCCTCTCAGATATGGAGAAGTCTCGCTGTTCCAAAGCACTCTCAATTTGAGCAGCATTTTAGCCATTTTTCCCCTGAAATACTTGTGACACAGCCTGGAGAAGGCAGAGTGAGCACAAACAACCACATTTACCTGTCCTGAAATTCAGCTGTAAGGTGCCAGCACAGACAGCACAGCCCATCACCCAGCAGACATTTAAAGCCTTGATCTCCTACGTTCCCTGTCCACCCTCACACTTCCCCAGCGACCCGGTCAGAGCAGCCCCGCGTGCTGAGCCGCCTTTTCCATGTGCAGCCCAGTTTGGCTTTGCAGGTCCCACTGCAGGGAGGCTGACTAAGCCCAAATATATTTAGGTTGAATCAGATATACATCTGTCCCACAACTCGAAATTATTTTCAAAACCCCTGTCTAAGTAATTCCAAGAGGACGATATAAATTACTTCTCTTTGTAAGGGTCACATAAGGAGGACCCAGCATTTGCCATATCTGAATGCTGGACGCCAAATCAGCCACTGTGAAGTCTTGAGTCCACTCCCAGCAATCTCTCAATGAAAGTTATATATGACTTTATATATTTGCTTTTATAAACAGTGCACTGAACAACAACAAAAATGTATAAAGCCACATCATCCCCCGAAGTCTGAGAATTCAGAGTCATCTTTTTCAGTCATTTCTACCATGCACAGATCCTATGCAAATAGTTTTAAGTCTTATCCACAGTGTTACCTTCATAAATTAATTTGTCAGCCTTTACTTTGTTCCAAAAGACAGGATGCAAGAGCAGTCTTAACTATTTCTTGGTTAGAGGCAGTTAATAAAATTACTTCACAGCATTTAAAATGCTGAATATCCTTTTTTCTATTCTCTAGAAACAGGGAAAACAAACCACCAAAACCAATTCCTCATTTTTTCTCTTATTCGTTTGGAGTAGAAAATTTTTCTCATGTCAATTATATTTTTTAAATACACATAACTCAAAAAAATTAAAGACAGACAGTATAAAGAATAACATACAAGCTTTAAAGTCCCTTTGGGTAAGTGAATTAAAAGTTACTGTAGGTGATAAGAGTGGTTTTGCTTTCTTATAGTTTAAGTCAGTTGTTCCACTCAGTACAACCAAAAGTGAGCTTAGAAAAGGCCAATCCTGCCTGGTTAGTACCTTGCAGGAATAATGGCAGAGTTGTTTGCAGAAGGCATGGACACTGCTTCCAGCTTTAAGTATTTCCAATATTTGCCAATGCTGTAAAACTTAGGAGTTGAATGAAGACATCACTTTCCATTCTGATAAAACAGTTATCAGAACTTCAAGCACTGAGACCTGAAGTTCTTAAAGTTCCTCTCTTCAAGGATGAGGCAAAACTTTTAAAAATGTGTGTGCTTATAAAACCTATAAATGCACACACAGGTAAATATTTCCACAAGTTTCTACAGAGAACTTATTACATTCTTACTGTGAAGATCTTAAAATAGGGTTTCTGAGAACTCTTCGTAAAAAAGTTTACAGAAGTTCTGCCCAAATCCATCCCAGTGGAGATGGGTCTGGAGAATATCCAGGTCCTAAATATGGTTTTTCTGGAAGACATTTCATACCTGTTTAGAAAGTGAGGCAGCGCCACTGCAGTGACAGTGATTTTGGACATGTATTTAGATTATTTCCAAGATGCTCTTCACATATTTAGCACAATCATCTCAAGATTTGCATGACTAGATTATTTGAGACTCTCTGTGCTCAGCTCTTCCTTCAGCCTTTGTGTATCCACAATTAATTTGTCCATAATCACAATTAATCATTTTTAAACATGCCAAATATATACACTGCTCTTCATTAGATGAGATATTCCTACTGCAGAATATTTGCTGAAAACAGGTGAAGACTTCAGACATTTTATTTGTTCATATTAGGGCTGTGGCAAGCAAGCCAATTACATTACATGTCAGAGAAATGAAGATAACTTGGTTTTGAAGCAAACCAAGGGGAAAAAAATTTTTTGATTTTCATTTAGTTTTCATTTCATTTTCTCCAAATTTGGAACCCTTCATTCAAGTTTCTTGTACAGTTTGTAGAAGCTTCTACTTGTGCTGAACACAGTTTGACAGAAACAGGATCTACAGACCGAGAGCAGCAGGAACAGAACCACACTGAGCACTCCCAACCACCACATCACTGGGGACGAAGGAGCAGCAGCCCTTTTGTACCCAGAGAGGGTACAAAGCTAAGGGTAGTAAAAAGATATAAGCAGTGACATTTTAAAAGAAACTATTCCTCTATGGCCTTGTCCACAGCCATAACTCTAGAAAAGAGCTCCTTGTCTAACGCGCCCTCCAGGATTAAGAAGGCAGAGATATCATGCTATATATTAAAATTAGTATTTCTTGGCCTTGAATAGTTTCAGATAGGGCTCCTCATGTCCTGGACATGATTCAAATAAGCAACTTCTCCACTGGGTAATTTAACCTGCTCATGTGCCTGGTAGCTAAGATTTACTACCTCATCATTTCAGTAAAAATTTACAAAATTAGGTTTGGACAGAGGAGGGAACACCAAGAGCAGTTGCAGCACCACTACATTATAATGGGGATGTGAAACAAATTTGAATAGAGTAATTCCTAACTACTATTTATCTGTAGATTAAAAACAAATAGGCACAATTAAACCCCAGGGACAGCAATAAGACTACCTGCACTTTCCCTACAGCAATTACTTCAGAGTACAAATGGGCTATTTTTACTTTTTTAAAGAAGGAATTTGACAAGAATGCTCCCTGAAAAGCCTGAAAACAGTAAAAAATTTCTTTATCTAGCTTTAGAATTATCAATAATAACACAATCTGAATTACACATGGAGCTTTTAACATATAGTGCTTTCAAAAAGCATTCAATATTGCTGTCTCCCATTACAAACAAAAAAAAAAGATAGATGTGGAGATGAATTGATTGTTCAAGATACCTGGCAGCAAATCTGGGGGAAAAATTACAATTATCCTGTTCCTTAGCATTAATAAGGAAGCACTGAATAGTCCAGCTTTAGGACTGTTTGCCTCCCAGTATCCCCAGTAATGTCCTGTACATGTCCTAAGAGTTCCCAAAAGTAAGGAAGACCTAGTCGGCATTTCATTTTCCTCCCTCCATTTCATATTCCCCAGATACACCAAAAAAGGAGCCCTTGGCAATGCTACCATGGTCAGTGGTGTCTCTGACAGGTCACACCAGAGTATTTTGATGCATTTTGGATTGCCTCCTGGAAATAAAAAAGTGGCCTTAGTTTGAACAGTATATAGGAAATGTGAAAGAAAATTCTGTAGAATCAGTCAAATTTTCACTCTACAAGCACACTTTAAATTATCATTTTTACACAAGCCACCTAGATACAATCCAGACTCCACTGCTGGAGAAAGTTTTCACTACTTTACTCTCGAAATACAAAGATTTTCTGGAGTTTCTCTCTCTCTCTCTCTCTGCCTCTATCTGAGGCATTTGAGTTGGCCCTAGGAGGGGGACAGCTTGCCCTTATGCTGTTCACTGCTTTAATCTGTTATCCTCAAGAATGGGAGGGCACCAGATCTCAGTGCCAGTTACCCTCCCAAATCTCTAATTAATGTTGACAGTAAAATATTGCCACAGCATTAACCACCTGATAAGAGAGAGCACTCCTGAGGCTTGCACATCCAATCAAGTGGGTTTCACTAAAAAGCGTCTCATTACTAACAATACCAGACAATTGCAACATTTTCTTAAATTAGCACTAAAATAGAGATGACTCACTTTGTACTGTTACAGATGGTGATTTGTCTCTCTTCCCTCCATTTCATTCCCTCCCACTGTCCCTCCATCAGATGTAAAACTTTCTTTTTCTGCAATGGGAGGAGAGAGAGGCAAAAAACCAACACCAAAATCTCAACAACTCTGTATTTAGGGTAAGCCACTCCACAGCATCATAGCTTATGAGCTCCAAATATAGATGCACTCATCAGCTCCTCCAAGCAGTTGTATGGCCTACAGCCCCTTCAGCCCTGAGGCACACCGAAATCTGTACCCGTGAGAGAGAAATCATGCGGCCAAAAATGCAGTTAAAGCTTGGTTCTTCCCACAGCTTCCAAAGAACTGGGTTTATTTCAGTTCCCTGCAGTGCAGTGCAGTGCAACTCTATTTACAGCACTATTTACATTAATGCCTGATCCAGCAATCATCCTGCCTATATATCAGAACTGTTTCAGGGATAATAAGGGAGAACATTGTTTTGCAGCAACACAATGTTGAAAAGCAAAGTGATTCCTTGCTCTGAGAATGCCTTTGCAACAAATTCATGGGTTTAGATTGCAATATCCTGGTAGGACATATGCATCATGATAAAAAGTCCCCACAAACACACAACCCTCCTAAACCCNACCCAGAGTAGCCCAAGTCTCAGACACACCATCAGGGCAAACCTCAAGTTTACTCAAAGAAGCAAATTGTTTCCCAGGACACTCTCCTCCTACCAAAACTTCCAAGTGTTTCCTCTTTCCTCCATAACTTGCCAGTCTCCTCACTGCATGAGACTGTATGTCTCTGCTGGCATTACAGATACAATTGTATTTAAATAAAGCAAGCACAGCATCTTCATCTAAATGTTAAGGAAATATTTATCAGCACAAAGGCAGTCTCAACCCGTACAGTGTTTACAATGGTTTTTATCTTCAGGCTACATTAGGATTTGCTGTGAAATGGTATTTGCAATGACTTGTGAATCACTGCCAAATGTGGTTGCACCAACCATATTGCAAAGCTTTGCACAGCAGTAATCACGGGGTATGTCTGACACTGGGAGCAATTGGTACAGAAGAGCAGTAAAAAACGATGGTCTGTTCTTTTCTCACTTAATCCCTTCTGTTGAGGCACTCTTAAAATGCAGAATAAAATATGAACTAAGATAACAGATGCCCTTAATGAGGCCCTCTGTTACCCTACTTGAGTATCTCCGAAAAAATAAAATATATAGATGCTGTTTCAGCAACTAAGACATAGAATTAGTAGGGAGCAGAAAGTTTGTGATTCTTTGGGGCAGAGGGTTATCTCACACAGAAAGGAATAGTTGGTGAGCTTGGAGGCACTGATACATGTTACAGAACACTAAGATATCATCTGCCTTCATTTCTCAGCATACTTCTCTTGACACCAAACCCCGTACCCCTCCTTAAAACTGGAGGTAAATAAATAACTGTAACTGAATAGATTAAAAACATGCAAAGGCAAATTCTGCCTTATGAGAAAACCTACATGTAAAGAGATTTTAATGCAGAAAATTGCTGTTCCTTGTTTAAGGGAAACATTCTCACTCAATCTGATAATTACACATAGCTCATCCTCAAATGTATAAACACAGAATACTG
>WEIT01012612.1:46529-91790 GCA_013389985.1 Dryoscopus gambensis | reverse complement strand
AAAGATTTATACTCAGTATATTTCCTGAGAACAAAACATTAAATCTAAAGTTGCTTTATGGCTCTTCTTTATAATTGATGTTTATTGATTTTAAAAGAAATTAATTACTGTATTGAGTAGAAAAATATTACAAACTAACTAGTTTGTGATGCAGCAGGAGAAACTTTATATGCTAATTCCTGAATAATTAAAATGCACTGATTTCTGGTATAGCATCACCTTTCAATATCACTAAGCTACTCTCTGCACTTTTATATGGTCAGATCTCACTTTGATCCAAGGTCCAATCTGAATTACCCTCAGCTGCCTCTCTTTACAGCATCTTATTCGTAAATATTGCATATGTTCCTATATTCCTCTAAAACGAGAGACGATAGACTAGTGAGAAACTCAGAACGGGTTGCTGGGGATTTACAGATAACAATAAAATGCAAAGAATCATTTTAAAATTCAGTACAGAGTGCAATGATTTTAAGTTCAAAATTGCCATCAACAATTATCACTTATTTAAGTAAAAGAAAAGAAAAGTGTCTCAAAAGAATTGTGTGTCGCTCCTACCTTGACAAAAAAAATCATTTTTAATCTTCTGATATCACAGGAGGTCTCTAGTCACTTCGGTAAAGTAGGAGAGAAAAGGGGGAAGTTATACATTTTCAGGCACTAACAATTTAAAATTAAGACAAGAACAAATATTGTTAGTAAAAGCAAAAGACAGTGAGGAAAGCACCTCAGCTTGTGGAATAACAATATTGTTAAATAGATATCGTTGTTTTCTGAACACAGTCATTTTATAAAATGTACACTAAAGCTTTTATATGTAAATTACTCAAACTCAGAAACCTTTCACTTCAAATTGAATTGAGAATAACTTGAAGAAGAACACTTTAGTGAAAACGTGCTTAAAATGAACAAAATCAAGAACAACTGAGGTGCACACGCAGTGTTTCACTGGGGAAAAAAAAAATCCCTCTAAATAAATATTTGATTGATGCACTGCTAACAAAAAAGGATAAAAAACTTGGCTTCAAATATATTTAGATAGCCTCTTAACACATGCACCTGCTTTTTCTTTGAAACTGATTATATTTGTTAAACTATGTGTATTGCCACCAAATACATTACTGTGTTACATGAATGATTAAAGCCACTACAATAGAACTACATTAAACAAAAAATCACATTACCACATTTAAAAGCTCCCTTTGTTAACATACTACAATAATGCAATTTTCCCTCAACTTTTGAACTAAAAGTCATGTGATCTCATCACTGTAATTTTAACTTGCCAACATGCCTTAAAATAATCCAATCACATCTGATGGTCAAACTTGACCAACTGCTCTGTACCAAATCATCATGCCAGGTACTCCATGAAGGTACTGTAGGCTGGGAACTGTGCTTACAAATCCCACTTGGATTTTAAAAGTTATATATGAAACAACTGCCATATCTGTTGTTTTTATCAGTTTACAAATTTATTTATCTTCAAGTTTTCTAGCAAAACTGGGCACCTCTAATGATGTCCTGCCTGGAAATGCCAATTGATACAGACCATGTTACTGGAATGCCAGCCTCATATTTTTATTTTTGGTATAAATTCCTGATAATTTAAGTAGTTTGACAAAACTTACTGCAATCCAGAAGTTTCTATTTCATTCTCTGTCACTGTGCTTCACTCGACTGCTGTACCAGGGCTATGTACAGATAAAACTGTTTCATGGCACTCTCACTGCTGATAAAGTGGATGAGGTAGCACACTGAGGTACCTGATCATGGGTACATAAAACAAGAGCTAATCATTGGGCAAATATGAAGGAAAAGCAAAGCTAACCTCAAGAAGAAAATATAGCCCTTCCCAGAAATTAACTTACATGGAGTTTAATAAAACCCTCATGCCATAGTAGTAAAAGAATAATCTCTTTGTAAGGCTGTGCCCTTAGTAAATTTATCTTGAATTCAGTTACTGATTGTATGTTTCCTCCTGTAAGAATATGGAAATTGATTTTATTCCATGCTTGTAGGGTAATGCTCCCTAAGGATTTGAATATGGCTACCAGTTACAGTAAGAGCTGGGGAGACGTTTGTCCTATAGCAAAACTTGGGCCTTAGTTTGAGTTTGTGAGGACAGCAGGTAAATTTAAGCAGTGACCAATAAAAGAGACTGTCCTGCTGGCCTTTGTAAACTAAATTGTGATCTTCTTCACATCAGCTAAGTCAGGCTTGCAAAACTAATTCTAACTAAAAAGATTAAGATATAAGGCATTAAAAATAGATCTGGGGCCAATTAAACTGTAAGTGCAATGTACAATTCCCATAGTGTGAGATCTCCTCACCTGTATTTCCCACCAATGACAATAACAAAAAACCCAAACCAAAATATAACCTGGTGATATTTCCTCAGTTATCAAAGAGAAGTGCTCACCTGGGGTGAGTGAATGAGGAGAATTTTGAAAGATGGTATTATTACAACTATAAGCCAAAAAATAAAATGTTATTATATCCCTAGCTAACTGATATTTCAGCTATTAATGCTGAACTCCATCCAACTTACCTGAATGCTTTTCTCCCTCTCTATTACTAAATGTGTGTACAATACCATGAAGGAGACTTAGGTATATTGCAAAGGTTATATTTTAAGATGATACGGGATGGCTGCATTTGACTTTTTAAATCTTTCTCTTTCCACTTCAGAAAAGGAATCAGAAATCCATGTGGTTTTGCCACACTACATCTTTTGGTGAAAGAAGATGGATATTTTTAGCATGAAAAATGACTTATGAATTTTTGAACATTTATTAAAAGCAATACTGCAGAACATTTCAGGAAACATAACCCACCAGAAATCCACTCATGTTTACATCTAAAAAAATAATCTTTTTCTCCCCCGAGTAAAATGACATATCTAATGACAGCAGACTTAAATGCTGAAAGCACTTTCAGTGCTTTCAGTCGTTCTTGTCCTTGGTGGTATTTCACTTGTGTGTACAGGGGGCGAACATGCAGTCCAAGTTGCTAATAGAACAATTCTGAGTTAACAATTAGTTTGATTTTTTGAAGATAATATCATCAAAATCTTCCTACCAACATTATTACAAATGACTGTTCCCAGGGCGTGTACACCTGGGCTGTGGCTGTGTGTCCTTTCTTAGAGAAGGACAAGAAAGGAAAGAGTTTCATTTCCATAGGAAAAAGTATCCTTTGCTCAATGTAGTCACACATTTTAGGCATTTACAAATAGGAACGAGACCTTACTGTTGATCTTTTCCAGTCACAAAGGCAAAACTTTTTAGACAAAAGTCTGCCTGAAAAAGGAAGATTTTGCAATTCACAGGTTCCCAGTTCCCTTTAGTGCCTTTACCTTTAGTGATGGTTGACACTACAGAGGAAGAAACAGACCTGGGTTCTTCAGTTCCTCCTGATAAAATGCTGTATTTCTTAACTTTATTACCTAAAAGAAATAGTATTCTGTTTTACCCTCTTTATACATGACTTTCTCAGGCTTGCTTCCGGAAAAAATCTTTTGGAATTGTGTAAATGGTCAGAATACAGATATTCCACATAGTTTGTTATGACATTGAGGAGAAATAAGGCCAAGTGAAGCTAGGATACCAACAACAAAATTAGGAAGCTTTAAGTAAAAAGTTAAAGAATTGTACCTAGGAACAGAGTGACACTAATGAGGAACACTGACCAACATCACTTCTCTTTCCTTTCTCACACTAACTTGCCACATCTTGTCTATAGTTTTTGCTCCAGGTCTTTTTATAGTTACTACCAATACTGAAGAATTTAGGAGGTTAAGCCATGAATCAGGGCCCCAATGTGGTACCAGCTCAACAAACACTGACAAAAATGGTATGGGCTTCAGGACATCCTTAAATGCATTGTTTCCAGTGTATTTTCTATTCTTCCTATAATTTGGATATACAAATATTTTAAAAACAGAGGTACTTATAAGAATTATAGTATTCCTGTAACTTTCTGCATCAGAAGCAGATTAGATAACAGTACAAACACTGTAAGAAATGTGTTGAGTCACTGTCTACCAATGATAATTCTGATAACACAAGAAAACAAAAGTATTTAGGCTACCTAAGAAGATAAAATGAGGGGGGGTTTTTTCCCCTGAAAATAACCTAAAGAGAAAACTTCATAAAAATGTGAGCAAATCGCCAAGCAGCAGCACAGCAGCCCTGGCACTACACAGATTAAAAGACCCCCAAAAGGGGCAGCGCCGCCTTTCACCTGTGACACAGCCACAAGGGCTCAGCGCCCACCAGTCCCCACAGAGCAGTGGCGAGCGAGTTGTTGTAATGAAGAGCAGAGGTATACAGCCTTTATCAGATGAGAGGGGATTTGTCAGAGATTAATAGAATTCCATTGTAATATCCATATCTCACAAAGGCATACTCTGACAGGGTCCAATTACTTTCAACAAGCTGGGCCTGCTACATGGACCCTCTGAACCGGAATGGCCCTCCAATCTGTATGCTTTCGTTCAGACAGATAACACCAACGTGTTTCTCTCTGTGATCACTGCCTAACTTAAATGAGTTAATCTCGTTTTCCAGATGAATTGTTATTTTGTCTCCCGCAGGCTGTGATTACCGGATAAAAGTATTGTGTTAACAGGAGGGCCAGGGTCTTTTCAGCAGCGGATTCCACATTCAGATAACCAGCCAGAGAGGCTTTCGCTTGCTTGCCTTTTTTTTTTTTTTTTCCTTTTTTTTTCTAATGTGAAGTAAGAGAGTGGCACTAACAGGAGAAAACTGTGAAATGACACAGAGATAAACCTTCCCAAATAATTACGTAACTTCATCACAGGTCAGAGGGGCAGTTTATCTTCATATTTCAAAAGAGTGTCCCGGTGAACCAATCTCATTTACAGCCTACCTCTACATATTTTAAGATGTTATTTGCCTTTCAGTTCATGCCTGCCCTTTCCTTCTCTAATGGCCTTTGTTTCTGAAGCCATTATAATGTGCTTGAGAAGTTCACAAGGGAGCCTATCAGAATATAAATATTTGGAAACACTGAAAACTATCTGGGCAGTATCAGAAAACAGGAAGGAAAAAATAAGCCCATGATTTCACAAACAGTTCTCTTCAACTGATGAAGCAAGAGCCATATGGTGAGAGTTACAGTCTACAGCACATTTTTCTGAGATAATGTATTTTCTCAATGACAGCAGCGAGATTCTTCATTTCCTTTTCTCAACAAGATGTGAAAAAGAAAAAACTGCACTCTAATGTTAATTCTTAAAAAGTACACTGTGGGTGGGGGGAAGGCCTAACATAGGAGAAGCACCTGACTAGTGCAGGAAGCACCTGATTGTGCATTTGTGCCTTGACCACCAGGACAATCCCTTCATGGCCAAGAAGGATTCACACTGACCCCGTTCAGACAAATCCCATCCCACCAACAGCAGCAGAACTGCACTAATTACATCAAGTCCATGCGGATCGTGCAATTTCATCCACACAGAAAAAAACCCAAGAAACTATGTGTTATTTCAGTACCTAGTGCCAAAAGGTAAACAAAGTTTGACCTCTGAATGTAGTAGATTTCGCCAGTGGCTCTCCCAGCATGTAGATCCAAGTTGCTCCTGAGGTGGGTTATGTCAACAATTCGGAAACGATGCAACATCCGATGACTGGCAACATATCAAACACTGCCCGTGAAGTGCAGTCAATAAGCTTATGAAAGCTTCCTGACAGAAAGCCACAACCTTTGACTACAAAAAGCCAATGTCTTCAACAAAGTATGAATGAATGCTGGTGCAGGATGTGCATCCAAAGCACGGGGTGGGTGTATCCCCCGCTGTGGCACAGGGCTGGGGCAGAGCAGACCCTTCAAGTCCCGGGCACCCAGTCCTGCAGAGCTTGGGCCTGGAAGAAACATCACAGCTTCCTTTATGCTCCTGTGCCCACATTTCCTTCCACAGGAAAGGAAAGGCTGAGGCTGAAGCAAAAAGCAAATCTGAGGAACATCAGTCTCTACACAGATATTTGGGCTCCATCTTTCTTATACAAGAACTGCCATCAGCAGGTATAAAAATCATTCATAGGTGGTAAATTAATGAAAAGGTGACACATTTTGGAGTTTCGATATGACAGAGTTTAAATATTTGTTTCTCATAATGAAATGAAAAGTCTGTGCATCTGGAACTGCAGCCATCATACCACTGACTTCCATTTTGATCAAGTAGGCAATACTCTCATTTCTGGCCTTATTTTCTTAGTAGAGACAATAAGTTCAACCTCTATACTGGGAATAAGCTCATAATCCATCATTTAAAGGTCCCTGGTATTTTTCAAAGTGGGTGAAAACCCAATGGCTCACATCCTCTCATGAAAACAAGCTTTATGCATTACATACAATGGAATGCAAAATGTCCATATAGTGTAAGCAAACAGTCAATCACCTACTTAGGGTGTAAAAAGAAAGTTACAGTAAAAACATGTCTTCTTTAAAGAAGGTGAGCAGAAAAGATGGTTTTTACACAGTAGGAGTTGTCCTCAGGTGTATAAGGAATCACATGGCTTGCTGGGCTACAAAAAGCATATTCCAGTCTTCTCCACCCAGCACTGTGTTTTATTCTGCTTAGCAGGAGACCAGTGGTGCTGCTAGGAGAGTGTGAAGTGCTCCTATGCATCATCATAAACAAGAAATGCAGAATTATTTCCTAAATTACAAACAACTGCAGCTATAACAAATCACTGAGGGGAGCAGGGGACACTATGGGCACAGCGTGGGCACAAAGACATCAGCTTTTAGCAGCTTTTGTCAATGCTGCTGCTGTGGAAGGAGCAGGAGGCTGGTGTGACTTTGCCTTGTCTTTGTCAGAAGAAAGAAGGAACAGTATTTTTCTGTCCTTTTTTTACAAGTGTCTGGATTGCATTGCTTCTCTCGACTTAGTCTAGGAAAGGGTAGGCCTCAGTAGAGATCTCAGGTTCCCTGAGGAATATCCTCAGTAGCAGGCTATTTTTCCCCTTTTTCTTGCTTAATTAACAGATCAGATGTGGGAAAAAATATGAATAAACATCAGGCAGTGTCATTTAGAGACTGGTCACTTAGACTAACCCGTGATGAGTCTACACAGGCACACAAGGGATTAAGCTCGCAGCACAGCTGTAACCAGGACTGCTCACACCCTGGCTCTGGGTTTTGTGCAGGACACAGCCCTGACATCCAGCTCGTTATACAGAAATTCCAAGTTACTGGTGAATAGTCCCATTTCAGATCTCAGTGGAAGAAAACACTGGTCACAATAACACAAGAAAACACTCCTCACAGTACCAGTCTTTTTCCAGACAAGGCCAACACTAGTGTAGCAGAAATGATGCTAGTAAGAAGTGATGTGAATTGGTAACAAAGAAGCTTGATCAGCATGATGGAGACAGACAGTCAGAGACACAAATTAAATCTCAGGCACAAATTAATTTCTCATTCATTTTTCTGTACACCGGTGCTACAAAACACTTTGCAAAAGTTGCATTGAAGGTAGCAGCTGGAAATTATATTGTTTCAAAAGCTGAAAAGATTCTCTATGGATAAATTTTAAACCCATAAACTTTTCTTAGTTTGTTGTTTTTTTTTTTAAATACTGCATCGAAGTGCATGCAGAGCAGATCCATGAATTGCTACATGACTTTATTTTTTTTAAATTGCCAGCCTGTTTTATTCAGAGGTCTTATAAACATAAAATTGATAAAATGGACAGCTTTCTTTCTAAGCTAGCTTACATCTCTTCTTTTTTGAAAGCTTCCTAAACATGCAAGCACTCCATAAAAAAGTAACTGGTGCATGCAGAAGCAATGCAGTTCACAAATGAAGCAGTATAATGTCAATGGTTTGAAATTGTTCAGTCTCAGTTGTTTTCCAAGTCAATGCACTGGCAGTCTTGCCTGAATGCAACTAGTCAATAGAGAGAAAATAAATAGAGCATTTCCAGAATTCACCCATCAGCACTGAAAAGTGTCTGCTTACTATTACACAGTTTTAACATGTCATAATCGTTTTTCACAGTATAGAAACCCTCCTTATACCTTGGACAAAGAATGAATGACTATTTTAGCACCCTATACATATCTCCTAATAGAAATTCTAAGCAAACTGTATTG
Source organism: Dryoscopus gambensis (assembly GCA_013389985.1). Classification (NCBI taxonomy): domain Eukaryota; kingdom Metazoa; phylum Chordata; class Aves; order Passeriformes; family Malaconotidae; genus Dryoscopus; species Dryoscopus gambensis. The sequence goes on along the minus strand of WEIT01012612.1, from coordinate 83,667 downwards.
ATTATAGTATTTTAAGTGGTGTTATTGAAGTAGAGTCTGAATTATTTAGCCTATTTTTAATGCTACATTATGAACAAAAATTTGTAATTTGGATATCTGAAAGTAGAGATTTCTGTATCTGGATTTCTGAATGTATTTGTTTCTGTATATAAATATATATTGAACAAGCTCCCTGTAATTTCAGGTAGAGTTGAACACCACAATTTATGCACAGTGTTATTCCCATAAAAAATCCTTTTGACTATTAAGTGGGACAGGTTTTGCTCACACAGGTAAAAGCTTTAGTGGCACAGCTCTATGACTCTAAACACCAGACTTTAAGCAGCAGAGAGATACACGTGCCTCTTATCTTTCTATCTTTTATTTCCCCCATGCTGTATGACAAGTGCCATGTCAAATAACACCACTGGGCTGAATGCTACACAAAGAGAGGAAGGAAGCAGACAGGACAGACACATTGCTACACTTTTGGAAAAAAAAGAAGGTTCTGCCTGCTTCTCCAGGCAGCTATACGCTAAATTTTATCTAAGGTGCTATACTTACTTAGATAAGGTCCTTGCAATGCCACATAATTACAGAAAGGATCTGCTATAGCCTGAAAAATGAGAAGTATGTCTTTTCCAATCCCCTGCCTTGTTATCTGTCACCTGGATGAAAATCATGTGGAAAAAAAAATAAAGAGGGGGAAAAAATTCCCCTTCAGACCCAAGAACACACTAACGCCCACGGATATAAATGTTACAATAAAAGAGCAGGACGACTACTAGCACAGCTTTTATAGCTTAACAGTATTTTGACAACAAATGTTCATATTTCATTTGAAATTTATGAAACCTTTGTGCCTGTAATCCCATGAGCAGCTACATGGTAAATGAAAGTAGCAGGCAGTCTAGATTAATAATATTTTGCTTCATACTGGAAGAACATTGTAAGGAAAAGAAATCTTGCTTTNTTTTTTTTTTTTTTTTACAGTGTCTGTATTGGAGCAGATTCAGAGCTCTAAAACCTGCCTGCAAATATTCACAGCTGCCTTATTAATTTATGAGAAACTGAAGGACCCATCACAAAGTATAAGCAAGCAATTTAGTAATAAAAAGTAGAGGGGTATGATACATGGCGAAATACCACAGCTCCTAGTGTTAGAGAGCTGCCAGTGGTTTAAATCAAGTTCAAGGGGAATACCTGGAGTAAGCTCCTGTACTTCACATGCTAATAAAAAATTGGCATGGAAAAAAGCATTGCCCTATGAATCATAACCTTTGCTTTCACATTTTCATAGTTTAGACATACATGTATACTAAAAGCCCAAGTGTGGCTTCTTGCACTTAAATGTCTAAGTGTCTTTTTCACAGCTCTATTTATCTTCAAGCACATCCAACAAAAACTGTCCATGTTTTCTACATTTTTAAAGTAGCCTCTCAGCGCAAGCTAACATGGCAAATATGATGTGGGCCTAGAAAGTAGATATTTATTTTTGTTAAAATGTATACATTCTGTTTTAAGCTCTCATGTGGACTTATCTCACATACACAGAGTATCTTACACAGGTGGTAAGATCACCCTGATGTTTGCCTTTCAAAGAATATGTCATTTTAGAAGAGATGATTTAGTGGCACGTGGAAGAAAAGAAAAACACCCACCAAACCTACAGTCCTGGGTTTTCACTACTATACTCCAATTAATATCTGCAACCAAAACCAGCATATGAGAGTTATATTGTTTGCACTCTTTGCTCATAAATGCACTTCAGATTATCAAATATATTAGCAACCAAAGGAAGCCTTCCATCAGCATCTGTGCTGAGTGGATTCAATAACAGTCTAACCAATTTACTATAAAACTTTTATAGAAGCGTTATATACTTGCATCAGGTTCACAGTTTTATTAATTTACACAGATTTTATGGTTTCTTGAAGTTCTTACATCTGAAAGAATGAACTGATACTTGAAGAAAGCTGAGTCTAGTGAGAAAATGATCTGCTTAAATACCATTCAGTCTCATAAAAGAGTAACTATAGAGTAGTTATACTGCCGTCTACATTTCCATATTTATAAAAACTGATATAGGTATAATTGGTTAATAATGTCTTCGTCATCTAATGCAGAATAAAATAAGTTTTACTGATCAGTTTTGTGGTTTAACTGCTGATTTGGAGGGGAAAGGGAGGTCTTGAAGGAGAGTAGGGTAAAGGGAGGTTTAGAAGATTTTTTTTTTGCTTTCTAAAAAAAGGTCCAGAAAATAATTCTTCCTTTGAGTTGCCTATAAGTACGTTCCAGAGCAATAAATTACTAACAGGAGTTTTCTTCCTTCCAGAATAAGATTAAATCATTTACATACTTTAACATTAATATATTTTATGAAGTGGGACTCTATCAGAAAGCAGCTTTGCATCTGTATCCTACACTGGTACCAGCTAAGCCCATGAACCAACTTTAAACTTCTAGCTGAAGGTTTGGTCTGAAAATCAGATCTTGCCTAATGAAGTATACACTGTACCATGTTGTATTTCTTATGACACCAGAAACTATACAATTACTGAGCAGCTCTCCAGAGCCTAAAACCCAACTCCATTATTTGTACTTACAGAACAATCCCATGACAGAACATCTGTGCCTATTACCCCACAAACAAGCACAGCCTATGTAACAGTATAACAGAATAAAACATGAGCAGAGCGTGGAGTAAAAACTTGCAGTGGAGTAGATTGTTGCCTACAGGCAAAGCAAATGCGTTTCCTAAGAGGAAACACCTCGCCCTCCAAGATCTGAGGAGTATCAGGAACATCAGAGTCTGAGCAACGTGACAAAATGAACATGGAGTCACATTCTGCACAACGTGGATGAGCCCTGTCAAACACACTACTCATAGAATGTGTGTGTGTACATACATAGCATATAGAAGGATATAAAGAGAAGCATGTGTACACAGTGCATAGAAGTACATATATATATACATGTATTTATACATTTACCATACTTCTATGTGTGTCTATATATCCAGAACAGTGTGTGTGTGGGTGTGTCTGTACACTCACAGATACTTCTGGATAAAGGAATGGCAGGGAGAATTTCTCAGTGGAATCAGTCTGGACTGTCCCTGGGCTAAGACTGAGCCATCAAATCCTCTTGGTGGCCCTCACTCAGGGGCTGCACTGCACCCCAGCATCCAGAGGAGTGTCTTACTATGACCAAGCACATGGCAAAACACACCTTGAAGACAAATGGAATCTCTTTTATGGGTTTAGTTTCATGTTCACTGAGACTTAGTCTTGCTAGCAGAGTAAATAGGTTGAAGCCAGAAAGTTTTCTAGTTTGTATATCTTCAATTGAAACTAAAATAAAGTTATAATGCCAAGGAACTTAGGGTGCTTAACCTGGCCCTGCTCTAACCCCTTTTTTTTCAGCTGCTTGACCTTTCGTATCACCCCAAGATATAAACAAAAACTTTTGAAGCATTCAGTGGCTCTTGCAGCAGCTCCAGAAGAGCAACTCCAAGAGAGAAGTTGCCAGGATTTTGAAGTATCTTTGTTCCAGATACCTTTTTATCATTTTCACATCATGTTTTTACTGAGATATTCACAGCTTCAAAAATAAAGCTGCACTCAATTACAAAGCCAAGTGCAAGGAATTTTGTTAGGTTAATTTCACTGTATTTTCTCCATATGCAAATTAGCTGACTCAAATTCAGCTAATTTATTATTAGAGCAGTATCTTCAAAGGTGTATTTCCTAAATAAGTTAATATGTTATGCAAACTGTACCTGCAAGCATCAAGGGCCCTGTAATGTGAGCTGGAAAGAAGGGCATGAGGAGATCTGATAAAACTCAGGATGCTTAATGTCACATACATAGAACAAAAGGAGAGTCTTCTCCAAGGTATGACACAGACAAGAGTGAACGAGTGAAGGAAGTCAATAAGAAGTTTTACAGCAATATCAAATGGATCCCTATTTCTGTAATGCATATGATTTCACTTATGTGAATTCCCTGTGTATTTTGAGACTGCAGTTTTCAAAGGGTTCAGTTGGATATTTCCTCTACCCTTCAGCCCTGTGCTCTGAGCTGCAGCTGACCTGGGATTGTATTACAGGCCTTTCTATTTTAAAATAAAATTCTGCTCTCATTTAAGAATCATATTTATAAAAAACAAGGAAGAGAGCCTTAATTATCATATAGTATGGTATACCATAAATCCAGACACAGTACTCTCCTACAGTTCTAAATCACTTTCCCCTATCGCCCACAGAGACCACATAAACCAGAAATGCTGATCTACAGATAACAGTTACCCATCCAGAAGGCATTTATTGGATTGTCTCCCATCATCCAACCTCATAGAGGTCATATAAATTTATTAATAAAGTGTAGAAACAAAAATAAAACTACAATTAGAGCATCCCAAAACTATAAGAATACACCTATCTCCAAATATTTGTTCATTTAACTCCCACTATTGTTTATAATACCTCAACTGAACAAGTGTTTTAATGTTAAGAGTTGAAGATTACAGTAGCTCAGATTTCCAATCTTATTTCTCTTCTGAAATTTTGAGTACAGCAACAAAATAGAAACCAGAGGAAAAACAGGACCTTCCCTTTTTTCTTTAAAAAAATTGAATAAACTTTATAAATACATACATTGCACCTGTTCAGACTAAAGACCATTTGCATCCCCTCAGCCAAGCACTGATATTATTGAACAGAAACACAGTTTTTATTAAAATATCATAAATATGGTAGCTACACATGAATCTCAAGTAACACCTTCTAATTGCCTTTATGGCATTAGTCTAGTTCCACAACACATGGAAAAAAAAATGAATGGAGTATCATTTTTTTTGTATTTTCCACTGGGAAGATAAAGATAGATCTGGTTTTGGAGAGTAGTTTAGTACTAGTGGTAGTTTGGCCTTTCCCCATGTGTGTCTTTCTAACCATACTGAAAGAAGTAAAAAGAAAGCTGTGCTGAATTTTTCTCAGAAGTGGAGGATCATAAATTGCTCTGAAATCTCCCTTGACTTTAAAATTATACCAGATTTTGCTCTTTTACATCAGAGAACTGCCTTCTCTGCTAATTGACAATATGTCCCAGTGTTTGATGTTTCCTCAGTTACCACCCTCTGCTACTCAGGCTCTTCCAAAAAAATTAAGAACCTTAGTTAGTTTTAGGTAGTTTTTGATGGAGGTCTCCTGTATTGTCTGCATGTTTTGCAATTGGAAATTTCAATTGCTTCCTTCAAGAAGTTAAACAAGAAATCAAAGGCCAACACAGAAAATAAAACCAGTCAGTTTAAATGGTGTATCAACCAGGGAACCATAAGGTGAATTGAGATATATACACTTATGTTACAAGTAACTCATGGCAGTCACAACTTCTCTTTTCTTGTATTGAATCACTACATGGTTGTGCTTCTTCAAGAGAAGCCAAAGTAAAACATACCCTTTTGGAAAAGAGATCATCTTCCACACAGTATAAACAACTGAAGAACAAAGTAGATATTAATAAAATATATATAATAGTTATTTTCACCTTCAGTTAAATTGTGCCCTATTTTATAGTGCTGAAATAGAAAAATCTTAAAATAACAACAAATCCCCAGGCATCTACTAACAAGGGTAGTATAGAGATTTAGAGGCCTCTAGTGATTTCTAGAGTACTAGTTTGTGTACCAGCATCAGACTGATGCTTCTGCATTGAAAACCTGCAGCCAATCACTGTCATATTATTTCGGGTTTGTTATGTGTGGTGGCAGAGTATTGTTTTCTATTGCACAGGCACTCCAAGAGCTCAGTCATGATCAGGTTTCATTGTTCAGCACAACAAAAGCACATGCAGAGAGCAGTGCTCCAGCTCCGGCAAGCAGAGACTCCGACTGCTCTTGGTCACGATTTCCGAGTGCCAGCCCCAGTGTGACACCCAGGACTGTGGTACCTGGCAGGTGCCAACACAGATCAGCACAAGCTCTGTGTGGGCACAAGCACCCAGAGTCCTCCTCGCATTTACCTGGGCGCTGAACACAAATATCGAGTCTTAACAGCAGCTTTAGAGGTGGGGTTTTGCTCATTTTTAGCTCAAGACCGTTATGCAATGGTTGGAAAAAAATGAAAACTTTGCAGGCTGAATCATTCCAGAATTTTCCTGCCCCGATCGTCTTGCCACACCTTTTCAAGACAACAAGTGTTTTCAAGTATTATCACAGAGAAAAGACACATGAAAAAAATTCAGCTGTTGTCTTCATCATCCCAGCAGGCTTGACAAACCTTCCCTGTGTAACTTAAAAACACAGCAACAACTCACCAAAACTCATATGTAAAGGCATGAACCCTGACTAAATGCACCATTTAAAAACTACAACTCAGATAGGCAGGGCTCCTCAAGAGATACCATTTTTTTGCAGCCAAAATTCCTCCCCTCCTACAACCTTCCCTGTAGAGATCTCAGCAGCAAAGCAATTTACTCTCGTTACTCAACCTACAACGCTAAGAGCATTTTTTCTCCTCAAAGTCATCTGGAGGGGTGGGTAAATCAGACTAGGTTAAAAACAACAGCAGAAAAGAAGAATTACAGTTCTCAATTTTCACAGAGGAGAACTAAACCTTTTAGCAGGATGGATTAGTTCATCGTCCCTCTGAGCCCCACGTTTCTCAGGGAAGCTGCACGCCTGGGACTGTGACCGGGAACAGCACGGCTGGCACAGAGACGCCACCTACCCTCAGTGCACAAAAATTCCTCAAACAACCTCAGAGCCCATAAAGAAAGCAACAAAGAAGGCCAGACAGCAAAGGCCAGAAGATTTAAGACCTATGATTTACTTGGGATACTTGATCCCAAACATTCCTGCTGTTCCTGAAACGTCCCCAAGGAAACAAGATTACAGAAATTTGCCTGGTAGTTGGGAGAAGAATCAAAACCCTTGGCCTTCCTTATAAAACAACGTGATTCCCCAAGTAATTTTCAATAATATTTGTAGCAATTATTTCTAAAACCAGGTATTTTTCCCGTCTTACAAAAATAAGAACAAATTTATTTCAAAGAGGCCAATTTAAACACAGTTTTCTGAGTTTACACCTTGTTATTTTTCATCTTTCTTTACTCTTTGGAAATTATGAATACACGATGCAGTGTTTTGCCTGTATTTAACTCATCCTCAAACAGATGATTTATGGTTCATGTTTCAATATTACAAAAACATCTCAGTGTGGACTCATCACTAAAAGGAGCTCAACACTCTCTTTTCCTACATTTTACATCCTGCCTCAGGCTGAAGATCTGCGGGAAAAAAAATCAAGCACTGAAGCCTCTTACACTGTTGGACAGTTTCCTTATGGTGGTAGTAAATGCCCCAGAGCATGAGTCATTTGTAACTTCCCCAGGAACAAACAAACAAAAGATATATAACAATATACTCTCAGAAGTTATCCTAACCTCACAAGGGGCAGTTAGGCAAAATGCTCTATATGACATTTCCACCTCTGATGGCTATGACAACCAGAAGAAAACAGGAAATATGGCCATTCACGACGTATTTTCCATCTGAACCATTCTTAAAAGCAAGAGCAGCAGATGGCAGGCAAACTGGGATGGGATTTTTCTTGCCGTGTTTTTTCACAGCGATTGAGTCAATAGTGGCTGTCTGGTTCCCCTTCCTCTCAGCCACAAAAAAGATAAATCTCCTCTTGCAAACAGACACATCTTTACTGGTTAAAGATGAACACAGGGAGGCAGAGGCAAAAATCGGCTGGTCTGATAATAACCATCCTGTACTAGAAGTTCCCTGTGAAGCGCTGTGGAGATGCTGGCACAAAAACCTGCACTGCATATTGCTGCAGCATAATTAATTAAGCCTGACAACACCCCTGTGAAATACAATAGGTCTAACCACTAAACCAAATCATCCTTATAAACATCCAAATGTCAGCAGGTGAATTTATGTCAGATTTACTATTCAATCACCGGGAGGAAAAAAAAAATCACATATAGCTTCAAAAAAAAAAAAGCTCTTTACATTAAGAAAAGCTCTCTCTTATATTTTTGAATTGTAATAAAGAAATCAAAGGTATGACAGCCTTGTACAGGGATAACACCTCAGAACATTAGTAGATAAATCTTGGAAGAGGTAAGAAGTATTATCAGGATTTCCAATTGCAGAATCAGACAGTGCACTTGAGAATACTCTGACACTATACCTAAAATATTATAGCTATTAATTCATAATGACAATCTAAATAATTAAAATATACCAAAATATCATTAATATCAAGATTTTGATGGTTGGATGTTGGTTAGGTGGTGAGGAAAATATACATTTAAAGATTATTATGCCATTAGGATCAGATATCCCTTACAAAACACACCGAGACAAAGACAGACATATGTTCTACAAGTAATTCCAGCTTGATTCTTTATGACTTTAGCTTGAAGGATTTTATTTTCTGTATAATCTTTAAAGTGGAAGTGCATTCACTAGCCGCTGGCTGCACTGTTTATCATAAAGTCAGCTCACTTAGTGCTGTCCAATTAAAATAAACTACAGCTGCAATGGATCACTATTTTTCTAAGTATCTGAAAATATTCCTGCAAAGCCCAACCTCCAAAAATAAAACATAAATGAAAAGCAACAGTTCACTTGGCAACCATCTAGGAGAGGATGTTTTGACATTATTTTCATTTTATTAAATGCAGATTTTTCACTTAAAAACAAGAAGCTCCTGTCACAAATGATTTATATATTCAAATACTTTGTATGACATAAGAAAGGCATGTAATGGCTTGCTGCTGTAACCTTTTAAAATAAAATATAAGAATACACACAGTATATTTTTTCTTTGATACTTTAACCATTTTGCTGTTTATTGTGACAGACAACACCTCAGTGCTAGCCAATGTAATACAGTAGCATTAAATAAAATGTCCAAACTCCATCTGACTTCAAAATACACTCACATAATTTTAAATTATTTTTCTTCTACTGCTCTCTTCTAGTTCATGCCTGGAAAAATGACAGACTATAAAACTCATCTTTTAACCAACTACGGTTTCAAAATTATTTATTTACGTAAATTTGGGAAAACCAGGGTCTCATGACATGTTTGTATGCTTCATTTCAAGCATGATGAAAGAACAGAAAATAAAATACAAACTTTTTTTCTTTGGTACTGACTTTGTTCTAGTTCTTCCAGACATCGACTTCTAAACTCAGGCTGCCACCAACAGACAGCTCACAGACAAGAGAAGGTGATGCTCATCTGCAATGCACAATGTGAGGCAGCAGAAGGGCCCCTTCACTAAACAGCAACTAATGAATGTACATAGAATAAAAACAATGTAAGTTTTCTCTGCTGTGTAAAGTTGCTGTTTAGATTTACGGGTGGGCAGTACTACAAAAATTACACAAACATCTGGAAATGCCTATAGAGTTTATAACCAAAAGGGGATTTTGCATGGCTGGAGATGCAAAAATTTTCTTGCAGACAATTTCTAAAAGTTAGGCTGTATTTATCTAAAGAACAACACTGCACCTTTAAGAAAATGTTATTTTTCCTAAGGCCCTATCAAGGTAAATTTCATCAGTATTCAAAGAATGAGCAAAGCACTTCAACAATTTATTTCAATAAAAGAAGACTTAGCTGAAAGGAGTATAAATGATGAGAACTTGCTTTAAACTGATTTATTCCCTGCAGCAATAAAAGGAATGTTTCTTCACTCAGCTGTTTAATATGCAAATATGCAGAGCATCCAGCTTCTGACAGCACATCATTAATAAAACCTTGCACTAAGCAGAGCTCCCGATATTTCATCCTGATGAAAATACATGATGATGATTTTAGACTGTATAATTTCAGAGTTGGAACAATGTACTTCCCAGTGATGGAAACTCAGCAATCCACAGTTCTAGTGTGGATTTTTTAATAAGTTAACCTATTTCTGCATGAGAGAGACATTCTGTTTACAAGAATTGTGAGTACAGAGAAACTTGTCACCAAACCCTCTCAACTGGACCAGCCAAACCTTGGTTTGGGAAGCAGTACCAAAGGAGACATGTTATTTATAGAACACCACAACAGCTGATTTCTTTTTTAATCAACTAATTCCTCTCTTATTTACCAAGCTTAATGTACTTCACCTGTACTTTTCTCAGCCACTGTACTGTCTGACAGATTTGCAGCAAATGTGGAAATTAAACCATCCCTTAAAATAAAATAAAGAAAAAAAAAGTCTGCAGTATTTCTTCTCTACCTTATTAAAATCTATGAAGAACTCCTAGATCTGACCATGCTGTAGCATTCTACTTTTGTTTATAGCCAAAGCATGTGCACACTTTCTTCTTCATTTCTTGTGCTAAAACTCTTACAGGGTTTCCAAAGAAGTTTTTAAAAAGGTTAAAAACTATCAAATGTTTGAAAAAGGGAAAGTAATATTTGTCAGTACTTTGCTTTGGAGTCTTTCCAGTCCAAAGATGGAAATTGGAGGCTGTACAGAAATGTTAATTTTTTTAAGCATCCCTTTGTGCAGAATCGATCCTCAGGGGTGACACAGAATGTCCATTTCTCCACTGGAACTGATACTCACAAAGATGTTGATCATTTTACAACCGGGATATCTGAGGAATGGTCATTTGCTTCAAGAGTAGGTAACAATTAACAACTTGATAGAGTCTTGAGGGCTTTATTTGGGCTGAAATACACTGTTCTTTGCCATTGAAAGTGATAGGTCAAATATAAAGAGAGACCCCTTCTACATTGCAAGAACAAAAAAAAAACGACTTTGCGTTTTAATTCAAAAATATTTCTACTATGAATCAATCATTTAGTGTATTTCAAAGTAGTTTGAAGGATTTTCCTTTGAATCATTTCCCACTGGGTACCTAGGAAACAAAACATCTTCAGGGCTAAATTTCAGGGGAAGTCTTGCAGGTTTTAGTAAAGTTCTCCAAGCCAGTACTTTACATGTTTCTGTTTTCTGTGCGTGGCAATACTCCCTCATAACTCAAATGGGATTAACCAATTAAACATTTCCCAGTAGTCTCTAAAATAGCTGCTCTTGGCATGTTTTTTGCATGGAACAAACCTCAGCGGGAGGATATGATAGAAATCTTGCACTATTTAAATATAGAATTGGGACATCAAAGAAAGGGTTGTATTGAAATAACATGGATAATTAAGGAAGTGGAGAACAGTAATAACTGATTTACATAAAATGCTAATAAGCCTCTTGACTTGTTCGGCAATTTCTGCTTTAGGCATGGCAACTGCGGGTTCAAATTTGTATACTAATTTTATTTTAGTATTTTCTTTTCCTTCCTCTTTCTCCCCTTATTTTTTAAGCTCTCTACAGCCAGGCCAGTCTGTACCTGGATCCAAATCTTCTTCAAAACAAAACTTCATCAGAACATAAACTCCTGTGAAAGTTTTGTACACATTCCCATCCACTCAGACACACAAAGCCCAAAGTGTAAAGACCCTTAATTACTTGTCTGCATGTGTATGGATTCAGATTGCTTCCCTTCTCGTTTAGCTCACTTTCATGTCATGCTGAATAATGTGTTGCAAACGATCAATGACATATTAAAAATGTTCAACGCTCTTCACAATTAGCAGGACGGAGAAAGTTTGAAAGCAAGTGGAGTGTACTGGCAAGGACGCATTTCCATGGTGTTACACTCCTTGCTGCTGGGATGGGATGATGAGGGCACTGCACCGACACTAGAGGTTACAGCTATTTTACACTGCACCCTTGTGCCATTTGCCTCTGAGAAGAAATTATATGCTCTGAAATTCTTGTTTTATTTTACTCTCCTCCTGATCTCTCCTCGCAGTGCTACAGCAGCAGTGGCTTTGAGATGTGAATGTGAATGAGTGTCTGAGCTGTTCCTTCAGGACATGTCTGCGTATTGACCTTCAGCTTACCCTGCTTCCCTGTGAGCCCTCTAAGCATGATCCATCGCTTTCTCAGGCCATTCTCCCTTCACCCCATTGATGGGTTTCAGAGCTACTTAAATTTCAAAGTCCTGATGCGTTGCAGCGGTGGCCAGGGCTCAGCTTTGCTCACTTATAGATTGTACAAGGTCACAATAAGGGAAGGGGAAAAAAAAGCCAGAGCATTTATCAGGATGTATTGCTTTACTTTTTCTATCCATCACAAAGGCGATGATTCTATTTTAGTGAAAATCCATTGAACTCAGATCAAGTCAGATGGCTGTTATCATTGGAAACTCAAGAGCTGTCACACCATAATCGGAACAAATGAACACTGAAACGTGGGGCTTGAGGCCGCTTAATGGTCTTTAGTGAATTTTTTTTTCTGTTGCTTTTTAAACACCACAAAATCATTTTACTTAAGTGATTTCAAACTGAGAACGCTAGGATTTTGTTACACAAGCACAGTTGATTCAGTTATAGATGATCTGACAGCTACTGTGCAATTAAATGGTTTTTGCCAGCGTGCCCTCTCCTCCACACCAGTACACACGTGCGGACCACCCAGACAAGCACAATTATTTCCCTCAAAGTTATTCTGATTCTGGTCATCTTTTGTGATACACTTCCAACTTGTAATAGACCACAACACCATGCACTTTTAACAGGAATTTCTGCAGCAATGTTGCTTTGTATTTTGTGAATGAGCTTTGGTAAAGCTCCCTTGTTCTAGAGCTACCCCTGTGAGAAGGAGCTGTGTGCACACAGGGAAAGGAGAAAGCAAGTCAAACTTCATTTCTCTTTCTTCTTCACAAATCACCAATACCTTAGTATTATATTTTAATTTAAAACAATAAGGATCTTGACCATATTTAAAGGCACACAAAAACTACATAGATATGAAATTAATGGATATTATTCAGTATAATTACAAGTATGTTTGAATTGCATCAGAAACAGAGTACAGGGGAGTGCAAAGGAGCAGGGTACAGCCATCATACCTGACAGAGACCTTGTTCTTCCCTGCAGTCCAAACATGCTAATTATTCTCGTATTTGGGCTTCATTCTACTTCCTATCAGTTGTGACAGACTCACCTTCCACTTGCTTGTTTTGATTTCATCACATAAGAAAGACCAGCTACCCCAGGTTCTAGGGGACCTTGACAGATAATTAAAAATGCCTCTCCAATTAAGAGAAAAATAGCAACAGATGACAACTTTGCTCCACAAACAAGCCATTCCATAAAATTGCTGTTTTCCTGCTGAAATCCCATAATAAAATAATTGCCATCCAATCTTTGAAAGTAAAAAAAAAAAAAAACCTCCAATCCATCCCACTTCACTTCCCACACAAACTCATTGCTCAGACAGATGGTTTACAGAACTTATTCAAAGTAAATATATTCCTTTTTACAAGTAGTGGCAAATCCTTACCAAGAGCACCCCTCCTTCACCACACCTACAGAATACAGCAGAGGAAAGACATGATTGTTATGTAGGAATGTCCCAAGCTACCTGGAGCTTTTTATTATTTTAACTATGTTTAGATCTTAGGTTCTGACCTCCTCCCATGGAGCTGGGACAACACATTTTAAGATATAATTCACCTGCCACTGCTACATTCCTGAGGCCCCTCCAGTCACAGCAGCGTCAAGGCTGCTTAGTACAGTTTCAGCTTCAAGTGAAGGGCAAAACTGAAACAAATATTTCATATTTTTAAATATTTGAAAATATATGAACAAAGTTTCCAAGTAAAGCCACAGGGAAGAAACACAGGCCTGTAGTTCCTCTGTTTTCACCCACCAGTGTTTCCAGAGATCTGGAGATCTGGGCATGGTGAAGGCTGTGCACCAAGTCCTGAGGAGCCCCTTTAAAACTCCCACAGAGGGGTATTAATAAACCTCAGTGTAATGGAGGATGAACCCCTGTGCTCTGTGCTTCAAGAAGCAGAAAATCTTAAATAGGCTGGCATTATATCTTCAAATCTCTTTTTATAAACATTAAGACAAATACAATTTTGGCAAGCTCAAAGTTTAAAATAGTATATTTTTCTTTAATGAGAAAACTACATCTTAACCTAGAGTCTAATAAAAAGATGATGATCACTTGTGGATATTTTAAATGTAGCAAGCAACAATTCACAGACTTTTAGCTGTAGTCACCTGTGCATACACTGCACTCTCAGGGGAGGTCATACAACACAATAAAAGCTGTGATATGATGCATTTTCAGCAGTGAAATATCCTGGACAGATAACCAATTTCCTCGTATACTACAGGGGATACCCAAAAAGACACCTTAAAAATATGCTTAAAATGCATAGACTGAAGAACTTATGTATTGCTCCCTGATTTGCAGGATAAATCAAAAGACATCAGTCCCCTTGCTGCTCCTTGTTCCCACATTTGGGGCCAGGCCAATGTCTGAGCATGGACTGAGCCAGAGACTCTTTGAAGGATCACAGTTACACAGAACGGTTTCCTCTTTATTTCCTTCAGCTGGGCTCTGGTATCACCCAGGGGACATCTGAAGAGTTGGGTGTGTGTTGCTCAACTATCCCAGCAAGGACTAACTGGTCCTCAACAAAATTTCTGATGTCACCTGTTTTGGCAAACAAGCCTTTTAGTTCTCCATCGCCTTTTGTCAACTCTGCCAGTACTTGGCTGTTTGCAAAAGAGGTCTTGTACAAATCAGGCACTTGGATTTTTGTTCCTTAAACCTCTTGCTCCTTAACCTATCCCAAATTTCTAATGCAGCTTATCCTCCTACATGAAGGGAAATATCTTCACCATTTCCAGCAGCCCTGGTGCCTCCTGCTGTCGTTTGGGGAGAGCGAGTTGCAGCGGGAGGCACCATTTCACACAGGCCCTTAATTCCTTTGAACATTCCCATCTCCTGCTGCACAGAGACAAGAAATGGATACACTCAGTTCTGGGTACGTGCTCCAGAAGTCCCACTGCAGCACAGCAAGGCCTGACTTCTCAAAGTTTTAGTGTCCCACAGCTTCCCAAAGCACAAGGGCCAATGCACATCCCATTTTTTTTGGTCCCACAAAGTCAAACTTTTCAAGAATACATCTATGTAAGTCTGAATCTTTCTGGCAAATAGCATAAGGTCCCTGACAAGTCAGTTTGGGTGCAATTGAAATCTCTTTCTAATTAGGTAGTTTAAAAAGAAAAGAAAAGAAACAAAAAAGAAACTAAAAGCAAGCAAAACTAATTGAAAGTCTTTAGCTTCTATTTTATATCAACAAAGACACGTTTTCATCATGCCGGGGTTATTGGCTGATCAGTTGGCTGATGTGCTCTGAAAATCCTGATATTTCCTCTTAAAATCATGATATATAAAAAAATCCTGACATGGTATTGCAGTTACCATAGATCTGTGGAACACTTGTACTGAGGCACTAATTCCAGTGCCTCGAGAAGCATGAATAAAAGAAAAGAAAGAACCCAGATGCTGGAATCAAAATACACACAGCATTTTCAACAAGCTTAAAAAAACCTGAAAAAATAAAAAAATTAATTTGGTAATTCTTTAGTAATTTTTGCTGGATACAAAATTCACTGCAACTTCAGCACCTCTTAGGTGCTTTTCCTTTGCTATGCCTTATGTGTCTGTCAGGTAGCAGTGGTGGCAGCTGAGGCAGGTGAGGTAAAAGAGCTGACACCTCTGCTTGGGCAGGGAGCGTGGTGGACTGGCTGCACCCGTGCTCAAAGCAGGACTGACATTACATGTCCCCATCCCAAATAACAGCTTTATATTCAATTCCATCCACTGGAGATGTCAGCAAGGGAAACAAGGTTATGTGGCCGCAGCTACCATATTTTACCTATCTATATAAATACATTTAAACACATGGGAAATAAGGTTAGGGGACTGACCTTGAGGTATGGACTCTTAGGCTAGTAACCCTCACATAACTTCAGCTTGAACACTGAAAGTGAGAGGAAAAACAGTGAATGATACCAACATATCTACTCTAAACATCCACGGGAAAGAATTAAAGCCGTTACGGGCTTTAATACAGCCCCTGTCTGCGAACTGGGAATGCTTTTGTAGTGAGCTGCCTCATAGAGCAGACTAGCTTCTTAATAACTGGATGTTGGGAGAACTGAAGCAAAACTTTTATCTTTACTATTAAATCTCCCTTTTCAGTTGCTAAGCTCCCTATGAAACAGCATAACAATGCTCCTATTAGGTAAGCAAGGGACAGAGTGGATGCAAATCCCCACTGAATTAACGTGCCTGCTCCTGAGTCAGCGATGGGCCTTCCAGCCTCGACCTTGCCAATCAGCATGTCTGGTTTTTCCCATTTCCCAATGGCACAGGGCTCATCTTCTCTCTGAAGAAATCAGCCCCAGTCTATGGTACCTCTCCAAATCAGTACCACAAACCAGGGTGGGTCTTAGTGCCTATTTAGCATTGCTAGTGAGCATCCATTTTTCAATAACTTCCAGGGTATTTAAACAAAGCAAATAAAAGAAGGTGGCCCTATAAAGTATAGGGTAAGTTTGTGTCATCAGCTAGTGAGATGAAGGCACCTACCACTGGCTCCTTGCCCGTTTTGGTTAGCAGAATCAGGGAATGAACTTGGGATCCCTCAGTGAATAGATGTTAATGCACCGGTGAAAGGTCATCAAAGCAGTCGGACTTCCACATCCTGCAGAGGTACTGGAGCCTCTCATTCCACTGCTATCTTTTGTCCCCATCCGGTTTACCTAATAGATGATCCTAACAATTCACATTGGCAGTCCTTTGTAGTGTAATGAACACTGTGTGGTCTGATGAATGCAACCACTGCACAGAAAACGTCAGTTCTTTCATTAAGAAAACCTTCCCAAGTTCATAGTATTGAACCGGCGCTCCAGCTATTAGGCTGATACATGACACAGTCAATTCCAGTTACACTTTAAGTGACTATTCATGTTCAGTGAATTCAATTTTTAAAGCTAATTTATATATGTTTAGATATTTACATGAACACACATTTCTTCTGGCTTATATGCCTTTTTCTGAGCTGTTAGTATAGTAATGGGGGGAGGAAGGAAATAATATTTCCCAGCAGATCCTGAAAATGCATAACTGATGGAAAAGACTGGAAACCAAATAAGCAGCTTTCTGAGAATATACTCAAATAGAACTCTGAATTACTTGTTGGTAAAAAGAATTTTTACCGTGCATCTATTAATGTTAAATAAAATAGCTGCATTAAGTTATTTTTAAAATTACTCATTATTTCACATTAATGTGTGAGAACCCATTTTCTGATATAAGCCAATGCAGTACCTCCTTTTATATAGTACTGCAATTAGTGGCATGTAAACTTTTAAAGCAGGTAATTTAAAAAGTTAAACTATTGCTGCTACTGAACAGAAAACATCAGTTCTTTCATTAAGGAAACCTTCCCAAGTTCATGGTATTGAACCAGGGCTCAGCTATTAAGCTGTGTGATGACACAGTCAATGCCTGCTATAGTATCAATTCAATTTAAGCATTTTTTTGTTATCACTAGATGCCTTTCTGTAGTTTCTTTTAACTGACTTTGTTTATTGATAATTATTAGAGGACCATTGGTTCCAAAAGATAGGCATAATTTCATTACACAAATCCTCTACAGTTCACAGTAGTAGCAGTTTTTCTGTACAGATCATGCTGAAGTCTCTGAAGCCTTTACAGTGTGCAGGGATCATGATACAGTTCTTCAGAAACAAAAAATAAATACCATCTCTTATTGCATCATTTGGATATTAAACAACAGAAATCCAGCTTTCCATCCACATATTCAAAAAGAACAGGCTGTTTACTTCTTTTGAAATATATTTCAAAAAATACTTCCATTAATGTGGATTTGTTTTAAATTAAATATAAACTATCAGGTCTACTTTCCTGCATTAAAAAAAGAAAGTATTATATCTTGACTTTACCAGGCTTAGCATACTTATATATTAAAGCTCTACTGTTTGGGAAATAAAAATACCTTTCTTAATACTGCATTTCATAGGAGAAATTACAATTATGGGATGCAGGGACTTTGTGGCTTGATACACTTTGCAAGCAGAGAAGGGGGATGCCCTTCAAAGTTAGAGGGTAATCATTATTGACCTTGTGCATTCAAGACAGCATAGCAGGTTTCTATATAAAGAAACTTGCAGAGAGGTCATTGAAAGCACTGGTGAAGAGACATAAAAAAGGAGATAGGACAGAATACAGCCTCAGTTAAGCAGGTTAAAAAATTAACTATAAACAGACTCGAGAATTGAAGACAAAAACAAAAGAACATTTTCTTTCTAAGTGTCATGCAAATTTATGGTTCTGTATTAAATGTTCATTATCAGATAAGTAGCCTTTACAATGTAATTATTAACTTTTATAGGTTCTGCAAAGTTTTTTTCTCTTCTTTCCCTACACACAGCCTGAGCTTTTTTTGAGTACTGAACAAAGGGGCACGTGCTTAGGGTTGGCTCTCAGCAGGCAGGAATTAGGGTTTCGGTCTCCGCTCCTTTACTCATTCACAGGGTGTCTGCTAATCTGTCTGTGTTTCAATTTACCTGTCTGCAAAATAGGTACAATAAAACCAGCAGACATCTCCCCAGGGTTATATGACACTTAGTTTGGCACTTCAAAAAGCCCACTTAGCAGAGCATTTTGAAATCATTGAATGAAAAGCATTATGTAATGAAAAATAAATTACTTCTGTATGATGAGGTTGTTTGGAGAATGTTCAGGTAAAATGCTCTGGTTAGGAATATTAAGACACCTGGATAAACAATGGATAGGTTTACTATGATTTTATCTTTCAAACTACATTTTAAAATAAGCTGCAACACAAAACAGGTCCTATTGTCATGCACATCCCACTCCCATTTAATTAAACCAGTCATTATTATTATAAGTATTCATACATTTTGTTTTCCTCTCTAGATAAAAAAATACAGCTTGAAAGAGAAACAGAAATAATAAGTCTGAGATCTTACTTTTTTTACTTCTATAAACAGAGAAGACAAACCTGCTGACCTTTCTATGACTTGTGCTATTTTTCTTCAACCTACATCCTCACAATGGCTCTCTAAATTTCCCCTGCTTAGGCAAAACTCCCTTTTCTATTGGGTCTTTCATCTCCAGAACACCAGCCTACCATGCAGGCAGGAGGCTGCAGCCTCACTGCACTGATACCCTCCACTAGAAGAGTCAATCATTCTCACTAATAGGTGCCCACAGCGTCCGAAGAACAATCCACTCGCATGACTGTCCTGCCCCTTCAACTTCCCCTCCCCTGACAGCCGATAGCACACAGCTTCCCAAAATATGTTTCATTTTCAAGAGATAGATTTATTACATCCCTGTTATCACATTCATACCCTTCCTGAAAAGATAAAAATAAGAAAGACCTTACAAGAAGATGTTGTAGCAACAGCTAAATCATAAATGTTTGATAAGGAACGGCTAAATCCAGACAAATAACTGTTCAATCCCACTTTGTATTAGGCAGATAAAGTCATACAGGAAATCAATGTGATCTATTGAAATGAAAAAAAGTCCAGCTTAGGGACTATATGGTGTTATAGAATATGTGACGTTATAAATGGGCTGCTTCCATAAGTGCTATACAATGAGAAGTTGCATAGTTTTTATTTATTTTTGTGCTTATGAATGTAAAAGCAGAATGTGAAAGTCACTATTTGTCAACAGGGCAAATGTGGGCAGCAGTGAAGTAGGTGAGTATTTATAACCTTTTTATTTTCCCACACTTGAAGGGAATACATAATCCTCTCTAGGGATAAAAGGATCTTCAGTCACCCACTAGCCCAGGGCTCCTTTTTAGCACAGGCTGACAGATGTGCTAAAATTATAAGTGAAGTGTTGTGATGTTGACTCCTAAAGCAGCAATCATTAAGGTTGAAATTAGTATCCCCTCCCAGCCATTTAAATGTTGAAAAGTTCTGACACCAGGCGTAATTGGACAACTTTACCTAGTGGGGATAGCATTATATTTTATCCTACTGACTTCTTTCTGCCTTTTTCATCCCTGCTCCAATTTAAATGAAGCAAAACAACTTTTTATACATCTTTCGCTTACACAAAACAAAACAAAAATCTGCTTATGCAGAAAGGCATCTCAAAAGCAGACACATGAGTTCACAACTACATATACAAGTAGTATTGTTTAAGGCTATACTATTTCAGCTGACAACAGTATTTTAAATAAGATGCAGTTAAAAAAGAGACTGAACGAAAATATAAACAGATGTCCTAATATGTATTAGCATCTGCTGAAAGAAATTTCATTTGAAAATGTAAAATACACTTCACTTGCTATATGTTCTAATTAGTTACATGCAGTGCTAACATACTTTAATCTTCTGAAGCAAAAGGTTCCCCTGAACTGTATTTATGTATACCTGGATATATTTCTAGTAACTGTAGCAGTTGCTAAATGGCAGTAAGTGCTAAAAGATATAAGCAATCCACACAATTAGATTTCAGGTCATTTAGATCAGTGTGAACTAGAAAAACATGTTAATGTGCTATACCCACTGCCACTTCCTCACATACTGCTGAGTTTGACACATTAACTAATGGACCATCACCTGATAAATACTGGATGTGTGTGGATGAATAAAGTCTCAAATTGTTTCCACCGGCTCAGACCAAGATTTTGACAATGACACAAACCCAGCAGCGCTGATGCACCATTGCACTATTCTTGTGCTGTGTGCCTAAAAAAAAATTAAGCCTTTGATTTTACACAGTTTATCTAATAGACCTTCCTTCTTTAGTTTATGGGAAAAACTTAAATGTAGCTCAAGGCCCACACTATAACATGAAATATGGGAAAGCTGAGTGTGAAACCTAACCCGTGTGTTAAAATAAAATCAAATCCAGTGTTTGTGAACGTGTAACACTTTGCTATTGAGTTAGATTCAATTTCTAAAGGCTGACGAGCACATCTCTTTCTGGCATGAACAAAGAACGTGTTAATACCGTGGCTCTCTCTCAGCCCTGTACTGTACGTTGAGTCACCAGCTCCCACAACCCCACTAAGCCCCGTCCCTCATCTTTCAGCTGAGCTGTGCATTTTGCTTCATCTGCACTGGGCTCCTGCCCATCTCAGCCCAACTCTGCCGATGGCCTGCACCCCCAAACAAACCCATCCACCACGTTACCTGGCTGCACTTCCTCTGCAGGACGTCACACACACGTCAGGCTGCTGGAGGCGTACTGGGCTGATGCACAGATCTTATTTAATAAAGGACAGGAGAAAGGTTAAAGTGCACAGCCATGTTCCACCTTGGCCCTGCAGCTGAGGTAGTGGGGGCTGAACGGATTGAGAGTTTTGATTATTAGTGACTCATTCCCAGGGCAATCAGGGGCCCACAACATTCTGTCCCTCGATGTTCAATATTACTGACAGGTTTTCCACACTGAACAATCAGCTGACCCAGCCAGGACAGCCTCTTCCAAAATGCTTTCTCCCAATTTCAAGGCCATTAAGCACTTCAAGATGGGGAGCATGAACATAGGCTACACGAGTGCTGTGCAAAGAACAAGGAAAAGATTTCCTGTATCTTGGTTTTGAAGATATTCTTGTCTGTTCCTTTCATCTTGTAATTAAGTTCTTTGACTTCTTGCCACGATCTCTCTAAAAATTCATTTGGTCCACTCCCCTTCAGTGTTACACACCAGACCTCTGGACTGGCTATCACTGCTACCTCACCAGAACTTCTCATCCACGCTCTATTTCTAGATTTCTATTCTTAATCTGTTTCTGTCTGGTTTGTTGACAATTTTTTCTTGTAAGACTGTAAGACTTACCCGACACACACACAAGAAGGTCCAACCTACAAATACCTCACACCCCTTTTCTCTCTGCCCCTACACTCATTATGCTGAGCCTCTTTGCTAGAAAACTTACTTTTTAACAACAAATTCATCCTTTCTTCCTCTAATACTATAGTCTGTCTATAGAGAACTCTTCAGTTTAATCCATCTTATCCTGATTCACTATCAACATGTCTACGCTCACCCTAGATCGACTCCGAGATAGTAGTTTTCATTGATGACTTCCTAAATTTTCAAACAAGCATTTTCATGCTTTCTTTTATTCTGCTTGCAGATCTGCCCACAAGCACTTGCAATATTATCTCATTATCTTACTTCATAATCCACATTAAAAATCTCCTTTTCTTTGGTATCTAATCTTTTCTTTGGCATCAGAAAAATATCATGCCTAAAAACAGGGCCTATCATATTGATTAATATTATCTCATTATACGCTTGTTCTTTTTATCTATCTGTATCCCTGACTTTTGATTAACACTTAAATTTTAAACAGCACAGACTTGGAACAATCTTTTTTAGTTGATTTTGCATATTTATTAATATGGCTGGGTCCTTATCTGTGACCAACAATCTAGGCACTGCACTAGCAATAATTATCATCATCTTGTTGTTCCTTCTTTGTTGATATATAAGCATGTAAACTGGATTTTGTTTTCTGGGTAAGACTGCCAGGGATGATTGTTAGGAGTTCTGCTTGAAGAAGAAACTCAGGTGCTTTTAGTAATCATTTTCATAGTAAGGGTTGTACTCTCTTTTGGGGGTTTTTAATGGAAATTAGGGATGGGAAAATTTTCCATGTAACTGTCAGGAAAAGTGGTTTAGAAAGTAATATTAGAATTACTTTCCATTCTGTTGTCAGACAAGCAGCACACACATGAATCTTTTTTAGCAAACATATTGTAAGAAAGTAAAAGAAAAACAAACTGCAAATTGTGCTTGTATCTGTTTCAACCAGGACATGTGAGCATAATGCACCAAAGTGACAGTCAGGCTCCACATAAGAGAGAGTATGTGAAATGTGAACTCCCTGAGACAAAGCTTCCAAAGAGGAGTTCAAATTCCAAAGAACCCTACTTAAGAAGGGAAGCACCAGTGTTCTTCTCCCAAATCTTCATGAATTGGACATATTAAATTGTGTAGTCTGATGCCAGCACAGGATTAAATTCTAATACGCTGGCATGCCCTAATTCTATTATTAGGGAATGAAAGGGGAACAGGACATGCAAACATTACTATGAATGTATAAACTGCATCTTTATTTGGAATGGGAATTATTTTAAGGATGTCTGAAGCTCTGGTTTTCTTGCACAAAATCTGGGGTGTGAACCTGAAGAATTAGCGAAAGGGCAGAAAACCCTGAAAACAAGCTGATTGTGACAGTACCGTCAAGCAGAAAGGGAAAATGCAAATGAAATAGACATTTTCTAAATATAGTTTCATTTATAAATAAGACTTCACATCACAGATTTGTTTATCCTCGTTTGGTGATAATTGTTCACAGCAGAATATATCAGAAAATTCTATAATAGGAACTACAGCCAGGAAATGTTAAATAATTAATCACCCTCCCAGCCACTTGCATTTCTGTTGATATAAATGACCGTATAATTCCAAACCCAATTATCACTACTTAGCCATTCCATTTTGTAGTTAAAATCCCACAAAATTAAAGTGCATCAATTGTTAATGGTAATAGACCAGACAAGGGATTAAAGATTATTTTAATGTTTATTTCCTGTCAGGAGGTTTTTTTGGCAGGAAGCACTATAGACAAAAGGCTACATTAAGATGAGATTCATACAATGTATTTAAATCTACTAACTTCTAAAAGCCTTATGGTATAATTACTTGTTTAATCTACTTGTTCCCTGAAGATACCAATGGGGGTTTATCAAGCCAACTTTAGTATATCTGCTTCATAGAAACCAAAACATTCTCTTTAACTGCAAACAGCAGTCAAGTTTATCATAAATGCAATTCTAACAACAAACTTGAAAAATGAATGAAATATGCAAAAATATAAGGAGAACCAGATTACTATCAGGACTTTTTTTGCATCATATTCTGCTTGGTTTATGTCCTGTTACTTCTGCCACTAGGCATTTGCATACAAGATTTGGTCCTTGTACTCACACTTTAAGAAATCACTTTAAGATCAATATAACTTCATTAATTACAGAACTTTTTTTACCTGCCACAAAATGATGACTTTTCTCCATTCTTCAAAAAAGTATTTATGCATGTGTGTTTATATGGAGACATCACTTAGTTTCGAGATTACTTTGCTGTCTTAGAATGTTTTTTGTTTTTATCATTAGGCATTGTCAAAAAAAACTGACAAAAGTGCTTTATTGCATTAGCACAGTGACTAGAATTCTGTAGAACTGTGTGTGAGGGCCTAAGGATTTGGGGAAGGGCCCTTATAGTTTACTGTTTCAGTGGGCAGCAGGAGTGGGCTGAATTTTATGTGCTTCAAAAGGTTACTCATCTGTATAGAGTTATAGACAGGTATCCATAACTTGGGTCTGTTGGGATGAAACCTTCAGATCTGAAGCAAGCAATAACTGTGCCACTTATTTCTGGCTTGCACTGACATCACCCTGCACACAACCTCATTCATCTCATTCTATCTCTTTTCTGTATAAACAGAAATCTACATGTGGCCTAAATAGGAAAACTGAGAAGGAAATGTTCGTGCTCTTCTGTTCCCTGGCCATTCAGCAATGTTATCCACACCTCCAAAATCTATGGACAACTTATTGCACAGGAACATTACAGTCCTTTGTAGCCACATTTATTCTTTTTCTTCAGGAAACCCTTGTCCTGCATTTACCAAATGACATAACACACTAAATCATGACACAAAGAACACAGTACATAAACCACCTCACACTGGGGCAGTGACAGATCTGTTTCTGTGTCTGTTTCAAACATTTCCTTAGGAGTACATTCACTGTTTGGCTAAAGTTACCTCTCATTATTCCTCCTCTCTCCTCTTTATTGGTGAGGAAGGCAGTGGGGACAGCTCTGTGGCACTAACACTCCCGTGCTGTCACAGGGACCAGCTTTACAGCCCAAGAGATTGCTCAGGAGGGCAGTGAAGCAGCTCCTTTCCAAAACCAGGATCACCCAGCAACGATACCACTAACTTGTGAGCAGTGAGTTAATTACATGCCCAGTGGTGTTAATAACTCAAATTTCATCAGACACTTCAGATATGAAGAAAGAAGCTTCTAACTAAGACCCATGAAACAGCTCTTCATCCTGGAGCCCCAGTCATTACAGGAGATTACACTGATGCAGCATATTTGGTGTAAAGGAGCACTGCAGAATTAAAATTGACATGTCAGGAACTTTTCCCTTGTTTTCCTTGGTACCCAC
Source organism: Dryoscopus gambensis (assembly GCA_013389985.1). Classification (NCBI taxonomy): domain Eukaryota; kingdom Metazoa; phylum Chordata; class Aves; order Passeriformes; family Malaconotidae; genus Dryoscopus; species Dryoscopus gambensis. The sequence goes on along the minus strand of WEIT01012612.1, from coordinate 58,528 downwards.
CCCCACCAAAAAAAAAAACAAACCTCACAACAAAGTTCAGAGTCCATATCTCTTCTGAGATTTGTGAGAGCAAGTAGACATGGCATGGAAACCCATTCCATAACCTTTCACCAACATAAAATTTACTGTGACTAAGGCCCTAAAACTCTATGCTCAGCTCTGATTTAAACCTGTGAACACAAACCTCCCAAGAACAATTCCAGTCCAATAAATACTTCCCCATGACATGATATGCTAATCATTTGGGTCCTAGGAGGAGATTAAATACCCTAACCTCCACCACAATGCTCGCCAGGACAGGATCTGGCCCAAAATAAGTATTTTATTTAGCAGGTTTAAGGTGCTATTTAAGATGCTATCCCAGTTTCTCTCCCCTCAACACCACTGCTGCTGTGGCAAAGAGCAAAGCAGGTTTGACTTTTGAGACTGAAAATTTCTCTGTAATTTTCTATGGTATTCGAGTCTTTATCAATGAGAAGAATTAATCTAACTCACAACAACGAGACTTCCTTCAGAACTCTAATGTTCTGTATCTTTTATTTTTAAATCGCAGCATTAATAATCGCCTCAGCAGCAAGTGAAGAAAATGTGTGAAATATGTGCCCTCTTTATAGATTTCCTGTTTCTGCAATTTCACTTGAAAAATAGCAGTGCCCTGCCATCTGAAGCTTCCAGTTTGTTTAACTCCAAGCAAAAGACAATTAAACAACTTACAGTATATGGTCACGAGACTATAATTGCTCACCAGTGCTCCTTGTTGTGTCAGCTGCCACGATGAGCAGAAGCTTTTTCACTCTCCTACCCCTGCAAGACCACCAGAGGTTCCTGACCACAGCGATGGCCTTGTGCTGAGAAGAAAATATTTCACAAACAAAAAATGTTTCCACAGGATTCTTGAGATGCTGAGTTAGCACACAGTAAAAGGAAGAGACTCCATGCTGGATGAAGGACAGAACATCCTTTAATCATTTTTTCTTAGAAGTCAATGAATTAATATTTATCTTTTTTTTTAATTTTCTCAGAGTTTCTTAAAATTCTCCCATTTTTCCATTATAAACTTTTTTTCACAATTCCTGCAAATAAATTTATATCCTGAATCTATATATCATAGGTTATGCTCTGCAACACAGAAGTTTTATGTAAGAGGTGATTCATCAGTATTTTAATAGAGAGTGGAAGTTTAGGTGAATGACAAAGAAAAGTTGAGCTTTTCAAATCCTGCTTTTGGTAGAAATCATTCTGAAAACAGACTGACTGAAATGAGCTCAATTTGAGAGATGTTCAATGCACTTGCGTTTTCTTTCCCAAAGAAATTCTCAGAGCTGACCCTATTTTCACATTTGTAGACAACAGACTTGTAGATGTTCATGTCACAAACCCATATCTGCTCTATCATTAATGATGCCTTCTGGTATAGGCTGAAATGAGAAAAAAATTACTTAGATCACCAATATACATCTGAAATACTGTAGTTCTCAGTCTAGCACACTCTCAGGACTATGTGTTATCCACATCAAAGACAAAAACACATCATTAGTATCACCTGCTGTAATGGCAGTACAAGGGAATTCATATCAGTGGTTGTTTAATGGTAATCATGGTAGAATCTTGGCATTAACATGAGGAATATTAATTTTCCAGAACATAAAAGCATAAATGACACCTACATCTCTATGCAAAGCCAGCTCAAATCAATTGCCTAAATGTAATTTAATTCAAGATTCTTGGTATACCAACAAAGAGACAGAACTCTGTCTCCATCAACAAGATGAACAGGAAAACAGTGTCGAAGACCATGTGTCATTCTGTAGCGATTCTTTTGGTTCTTTTTGGTATGCAAAAAAAATACTAGGTCTTTTAATGAATGCAAAAATAGAACACAGAGAGTATATAAAGTGATAAAATAATACCTGGAAAATAGAGCTGAAGAGCAAAAGGACTGTGAAAGAAATTACTAGGGAGGGAATAAAATTTTTAACATTTTTATGATATTCTAATCTTATTAATATCTGTACTGGAGAGTAAAATAAATTTTAACTTTCAGTTTGACAAAATTGGTTTTGTGGATTTCTTATTTTTGACAATACAAATAAATTATTGCATATAACCTCATAATCATTACAACCACTATGCTGTGAAATGTGACTCTAAAATGCCAGAGCACATTTCTCAATGTATTGTGTCTCACTGACCTCCAGATCAAGTTTGCTCAGTGTCTGACTGAAAGAATGTTCTTTGGTTTTGTTTTTGCTTCTCTAAATAACTGCTAGCTCTACAAATTCATTATAGAACCAGAATAAAATCCGATCCATTCTTCCATAGCTGTGTTGGCTTAGCATCACCAAAGGAAATAAAACGCATTTTAGTTACTAAGGTGACCAGTTACAACAGTGATTCCACACAGGACTAAGATACAGTAAGATAAAAGCTCCCGGTTTTATGTGGTAATCCTTCTGCCTACAAGTGCCTATTGAGAGGCAGCATGCAGGAAAGAGCAGGAAGTAACATACTTTATTCAGCAATACTATAGGGCACAAGTGCTGAAAAAAAGCTTTCACACACTCCTCCAGGCTAATTTTCCACTGAAATAAAATTTACTCTTGAATATCAAATATTTATTCCATTTTTAATACTCTTGTTTTTTCCTCCCTTTCATTTTATTTACTTTATAAACATTTCAGATTTATTTTTGCTGAATAAATAAATTAAAATATGAGGAACCTTTAAACAGACAAAAGGCTCCGGGAGTTTTGCTACTGGCAAAAGGAGAAATGCTCATGGATGTAATGAGTCAACTGCCAACGTGGAAATCTGGCAGAATTCCTGAATTTTAGAATCATGGGATGTATGACTTCATTTTAGTGTATGGAAGGTTTTTCTACAAAGTTGATTCTGCAGGTTTTATGTGGTTGGCTTTTCTTTTTTTCTATTGCCATGCCTCAAACTATTACAAGTTCATCAGTAATAACCTGCTGACAGCTTCCCCACCTCTTTTACCAGTCAGTGAAATTACAAATATACCAGATTGTCAAGAGGATACACATTGTAAGACAAACAAATTCCTGGGCATCATCTTACTCAAACTATGAATTCAGCTAAGTTCAACTCAGTGTATTTTACTCAGCAGAGTAGGTAGTAAAATTTTCTTTCAACCCAGAAGACTTTATTTTATAATTCCTTCATCTGGGATTCCAGGAAATGTTAAGATGTTAACTATCTGACAGAGTTCACATCAGTGACAAGCAGTTTATTACAGCACAGGTTTTATTCCCCGATTTCAGGGGGCATGGACTTCAGATGAAAAGGTGGAATAATTCTTGCCTCAGTGTGTAAAATCAAGATCAATTTAGTAACCCACTCCTCTAATACTGTATGTGCAAAGAAATAATTTAGACTCCTAGTTAATTTGAGTATTGAACTGAAATTCTGCAGCTGCTTTCTGCCAGTCCTGAAAACAGAAATTAATTTCAATGACCAAGGCGAATGGAGTGCTGCTCTGTCAGGTAATTAGTCATCGTCTTTTGCTACTCAGGGTCTATCACTGTGCTAATCCATACATAAACCCCAGTACTCCCCTAGTCACTCACAACCTAAAGAGCTGTTTAACTACCTATTTCTCCCATTCAGTCCTACCCCAGATATCAGCTGCAAAATGAGCATTCTTTCATGTTTAGCTTTCTTCCTACTATTTACTGCCAGCAGAATTAATGCAACTGATTTACATTTTCTTTTTTCTGTTTGATCAAGTCTGCTGTTGATTAAGTAGAGCTTAAGGGAAAAAATTATACTCCTGCAGCTTTCCTACTTGACTTGCCAGTTTATTAATGAAAGAAGCAAGGATATTGATGGCCCAGAAACTACAAGTGCAGCAATTAAAGGATATGTCCTTCCAAGCCTCTAATTAAAAAAGAGTTCTTTTGTATTAAAAGATATAGTTTAGTGTCATATTTATATCTAATTCTCACTTCTACTGTTTTGCTCCTTTTTTTTTTTTTCTGTTTATTCTTTTTATACAGAAATCTACTGGGAAAACTTAGATCAGGCAGAATAAAGAAACTTTCCCTGACAACCATTTCTGGAAGCTTTGTTCCCAAACAACAGTCTTAGTGATAAAACATCAAAAACAACTCCACCCCCCCACGTCCTTACAACAGTGAAATACCCACTGACACATATCACTCGGAAGGCAACCCTTTAATATTTTTAACTTGTGGAAATTGGCAGAGTTTGCCCAACTCCGATTCAAGAAAACTTAAGATTTTTTATACCAGTCCTTTTGGATATATTAAGATAATTAGACTGTTCCCTCCTTCTAATATCTTTTTACTTGGTATTTAAATTCTAGATTCACTTTTTTTCATGTCAGGTATTTATATGAATGATCTCACAGAGGTTCTTCATGCTTCTTATCTAGCCAGATTTTTTGAATTCTTTCTTCAGAAACACCTGAAACCATCTGAGTCAGTCCCTTGCACATTAATGGCATTCTTTCAACATCAGAACACAAACAAACAAATAAATGACTCCTGTTTCTGTCTAGCACCTTGATTTTGTGGTGTCATCTAAACAAATTCAACAGAAGTCTGACATGTTCTGGCTGACTCAAACTTTGCATGCACGGACCGACTCTCCAGCACCTGCGGAATAAGTGCTAAGGACTCAGTCAGCACAAGAATCATGAAATCACAGAATGGTTTGGATTGAATGGGTCCTTAAAGATCATCCAGTTCCACCCCCTGCCATGGGCAGGGACACCTTCAGGTTGCTCCAAGTCCCATCCGACCTGGCCTTGATGCTTTGAGGGATGGGGCAGCCACAGCTTCTCTGGGCAGCCTGTGCCAGGGCCTCCCCACCCTCGCAGGGAAGGATTTCTTCCAGATACCTGATGTAAACCTGCCCTCTGTCAGTTTGAAGTGCCCTGCCTGCCCCTCATTCAAAGCATCCTGCACACAGCTCAAAGCACATCTCCGTCTGCACACCAGGTACCTCTCCCAGATTTCCACAGAGCAATTACTCTTCTCATTTAGAACATTACCAGATGTTCTGAAATCCCTGAGAAATTATATTAAAAATAAGCACAATATAAAATCCACAATCTAGCATTCCATACAAGTAATGACAGGTTCTTAATGCATTGAAAAAAGACTGTTCCCTGCACTGATGTTCCAGAAAGGAAGAGAAATAAAACATCTTTCTGCTCCTGGCCTCTGTCCCTCACAGCCCAGAATGGTGAGAACTGCTGTGATCAGATTAGGCAGGTAATCTTGTGTATGATCAGATTCCCAGAAGGCAGCGATAGCTGTGTATTTAAGGACAGTAAGCTTTTCTTAAAAGAGGTACTAAAGTGAATCACAAAATTTCCCAGAGCTCCCAGCTGGACAAAACAGCAGTAAACAAGAGTGATTCTTCCTTAGGGCTAACAGGGTTAGCGATGCTGCTCTCAGGGCACGTTGTGTCATCCACAATATCTGCCCACATTTCTCCTTGAGCCATCCCAGACCTGCATCTTTCTGTTTGCCTATTAACCTGGAAAACCTAGTGGAGGAGGGGGGTGGAGTTGTTCTAAGAGACCTTTTGTACTAGAAATTTCTCAATCACTTCCAGTTTAAAGATGACTTCATAGAAATAGTGACCCTCACAAGTACCACTTGAAAGATACAGAAGCTTTAATCTTTTTCAGTGGAATCGGAAGCTCTTATCTCTCCTCTGACCCTTTTTCCCCTCTAGCCTTACGCTCTTGGCACCATTGAAAAGTCAGAACCATTAAGTTGGTGTCAAGTGGCTGTGCTATTCATATTCTATTATAGTCAATGACAATTAACAGTGCCATTCAGAAAAGCCAGGTACTGAATTACACAATTGGAAAATTGATCTTATCTGAGGCTCAAAAATCAGCAATGTTCAGACCTCAACTCACAGGCAAAAAAAGAAGAAAAGTAAAAAAAAGAAAGGGGGGAAGTACTGCCTGACCTCGGGGCCACACAGCAAACAGCAACGTGCAAGGCTCAGAAACAACCTGAAGAAGTGCCCAGATCTCTGTGTGAATATTAACTCTGATTTTCATCATCAAGCAAAGTGATGTTAGAAAGAGGAGTACAAATTCAACTGAATGCTTGATGATCATCTTCAAAGTTGTTATTGCAGGCAAAATGCAACATCTTAGCATTGCTGACACATCAGAAAACCACGGGGTGCGTGTCAGTTCCCAGCTCTTTGCAGCGCACACCCACAGGCAAGAGCCCTGCACCTACAGTGAAATCCTCATTTCTAGCACCTGCCCTGAATATCTACTTTCATAAATGCTTTTCCTAGAAATGAGCACAGACACATTTTTCTACTAATGAATTACTGGATGGCTACAAAAGGAGAGGATTAACAAATAACTCTCTACTTTGGACAGTGAGACTGTTTTCCTCCGTCAGTGAATCTCAGCATTAACTATGACCCAGTACAATAGTTGATTACAGCTGAGCCTACCTGCTTTAAAGCACAGGGGGAATTTTAGACAGCAAAACTCAATTAGTTCACTTGAGTTTAACTAAAGCACCTGAGCTAAAACCTTGCCACACAAAGGATGCATTGTAGAGTCAGGAACAGCACTTGGCACCGTTCCTGCATGCCGCGTGCCCGAGGACCGTCGGTTTTAGCAGGATCCAAAACCAGAGCAAGTGCTCTTGCAGCAGTAAACCTTCATGTCACTTATATTCCTCAATCAAGTACTCACTAACCCTCAAAATTAGGAGGTCATTATGACATGACCTATCAAGTTCACATGCCAGAGTAGACTGCAAAATCTGTAGAGTCACTTATTTAGTTCAAGCACGTAACTGGAACACTTCGCAATTAGATGGGAAAAAAATAAAAAACATACCCGTAACAACCGAATACTCTTGCACTTCAAATGCTGAGTTCTAAAACCTCAGTAGCTGCACAGACTGATGGAAGGAATGTTCCATTACACGCAATTCTGCTTCAGGTTGCTGCTTTCCAGGACAAGACCCGTGAAGCTCTTCCTGCACCTGGGTCCCTCTAAAATGTCCTGAGCCTCTGTGATGAACTTAGGTGACTTTTTTTTTTACCGTCCCTTCACTCTAAATATGAGGTATCTTCATTAAATACTGGAGATTAAGGCCTTATGCACTCTACTCTGGAGACCCACGTTCAAATCCATTCTAGTGGAAAAAGTGCTAGTCCCAAATCCACCTTTGGTGCACCTGGAAGAGAAGAGCTTGTATTCTACCAGATGTTTCACCTGATGCCAAGTTTTCCTGGGGAATCAGGAACAGGCTGAATACAGAAATCATCTTTGTTCATCATTTTCCTTCATAGAATACAATAAGAAATTATCAACCAGCTTCAGTTCTCTGGGAAAAAAATCTCTGATTGTTGCCTTAATGAAAAACATAGAATGGGCTCAAAGCCACTATAGTTATACTTAAAAATCAATACTCCCTATTGGTCCTATAATTTGTGTCCCAAATATCTGCTTTAAAACGTGCACAAGCCACAAAACAAAAGCCAGGGAGCTTGTATCTCAGATTTTTGAATTTTTTGTACTGTTTCAATATTTGCAAAGCCATGTGAAATGTTCTACAGGATTCTCTGCCTGACAGTGGGAACCTATTCTATTTTTTTATTTCTTTTATTGAGAGGTGGAATAAAATTCCCCAACTGCTCGAGTGCAATTAAAATTACTTTTATTCATACAGTTACCTCAATGGCCACCATAAGCATTCCACAACACTAATCCTTTTAGGCCCTGATCCAGCAAAGCACTTTACTGTCTCTTATTCTTAGAATTACAAGTCTCCCCACTGATTTCAATACAGCTATATTAGGGATGAACTTGGCCTACTATAGCAAAAATAATGTTAAAAATACAGTTTAAAAAACAAGCAAGGAAATGGAAAGCCTAAGAGACTTCAATATTTCTCTGGTTTAAAGTAAGGCATTACCACTGTGCATTTGAGTACAGTCCAAGAGTGAGCTATTTTTGTACAGTTAGGCCAATGCAGGTAACGAGCCTCCCTGTATTAGAGATGCATTGATTTCAGATCTAGATGGTTTCAATAAGCTCCTTACACCCAAATGTTACAAGGACAGGGACATTAAAATATCAATTACATAAATAAATCTGTAAGTATCGATAAATGCCCAAAATTAAATAAACCCCCTCACTCTAAGAGGCTTTGCAGCTGATACACTAAAACAGTAAGAAAATCATCACAATTTGCATTTTTATAGCTACATTCATCAATAGCTCAAATATTTATCACAAATTCCAACCCCCCATAGGTAGGAAACATAGGACATTGTTTTCCTGCTTTGACTGCAGAGACACTAAATCATGGCTGGACATTTGTCTACAATCAAAGCTTTTTAAACTGGTTTAAATACTCACTGTCTTTGCGTACTTCTTTCTGCCTTGTTTTTGCTGGTGCAAGAATTTATCTGAGCACGCAATGAACTGGATCAGGAAACTAAACTGGCTGAAATATAAACTATGGAAAAGTGCTGACTTTAATGAGGAGGGACGCTCAGGGAAGCAGGAGCCTGAGACCGCTTAAGATAGCACTGCCCCAAAATAAATGTACATCGAAGTGCATGGCCTGAGGCACAGAGCAGCAGCCAGAAACAGAACCATAGATTTCACCAATTTATCCGTGGAAGCCATGGGGCTACACTGGGATCAGAGCCACCAAATGGACTGGGGACATGTCTTGAGTAGCTTCAGAGCACAGCTTCTGATCACTATGGAGGGACAACAAAATTTAATTTGCCACGGATGGCTGAATAGCCCAAGCAAGATGACTACATAAAAGCATTTTCCAGTGACTTCCAGATTGTCTCTCCAGCCTTCCCAACTGGCTCTCAACAATATTTTAAAGTGTGTGCTTTACTACCATTTAAAGCAGTGCACATAGAGAGACTGAATACATTAGGTAAATGAATTCCTGTGGACATTGTGAAGGGAATAATGCCCTCCTATTTGGGTTATCCTGTACTGCAATAAAAGTGGGGGTTTCTTCAGTCAAGGTGCTGCAGTAACCCAAGGGACAGCCATATTACACTTATAAAAGACAACTTCAAGAAAGATCTTAGTGCAATAAAAGTGAGGATTTTTTTTTCCCTTGGCATCCCAGCTTGCCATAGAAATGAGTGAGTTGCTGAATTTCTGCCAAGTATAGATGGTTCAGTATGCTATTAGATTAGTCTGTTTATACAGAAACAGCCAAAAATAGGAAACACACAGAAGCTATTAAAGATATTGTCCTGTGAGGGAAATAGTTGAATGGTTTTGTTACTGCAACTGGGAAATAAGATATGAGTCAGTATTAATGTGATAAAGAAGTTAATGTGTTCTAAAGCAAACAGTTAGTTTCTTCAGCTTGTTTCTGAGTTGACAATAAAATAAATGTACAGACAATTATGTAGGGTTGGATGAGCCTGCAAGTAAGTGTATCCAGCTTAAAGCTCAGCGCTGCCAGTGGGTTAGAATTGAAACTCTGTTATCAAGTAATGATATGCTAACCCCAGGTAGGCTTCATAGAAAATGGATGATTCAAAATGCCACACATCACTGAGCTGGTGGGAGAATGGTCAATAGTGTTTAAGCTATTTCAACGGGTCAAAGAGAATTTCATAGAAAAATTCCTTCACCTTGACTATTTTACAATGGATTTCCTAAATTCTTCTCACTTTTGATATAGTCCAATGAAAAACAAAAATACCTCGAGTCTCGTACTGTATTTTGTTTTGGTTTATTTTTAACCAGGAGAGCAGCAATATTTCGTAGTGGATGTTACCATCTTTTTAAAGAGCACGCCAGCATAGAGAAATTTGTCCCATTCGTCCCATTTGTCCCAGCTACACTCAACCCAGATGCCCTGACCTCCTTCTGCCTCCTTTTTCCACATATTGAAAATCCTAATTCTTTAAGTACCTTACTCTTCTAACATACATAAACAAGGGAACAGGCTATTATATTGTATTTATAATATTTATAGGTGCAAATAGAAGATGTACATATTTTTTTCTCGAGTAATGCTTCTACAAACCCAAAGACCATGTACATCCTTCTTTAGGGGCCAACATATTTGAGCAGTGAAGAAGAACAAGCCCAAAGTTAAATGACTCGTCCGCTGAGAAATGCCCCTCTGTGGTACCTTGGTTTTTATGGTGAGAGTGCCCTGGGCCAAGCCAAGCACCTTCCCTGATGTTAGGTCACTTTTAGGACACGAGAAGAAGAGCAGCACCTGAAAATGCACATGGACACTTACACCAGTGAATGCAGCAAAACTTTTGCCAGTACACAGAGACATTTGATTAGCAGGAGCCTCATGAATTCTACACCAGTGGCTCGTTTCCAGAGGGAGTGGAAAACTGGCCTCAAGTCATTGTGCCCGTGTTATGTATATACAAAGATTAGGCATGGTATTTGGAAGAGGAAGCAGCTGCAGAAATTCTGTCAAGGTACCACAATTAAATGTGTTTACACTGCAGAGACTAAAAAATGTAGGTGGTATAATGATACTTACAGCAAAATTCAAGAACACTGCAATAACTTGCAGCCAGATGTTGGAGCTGGGCTTTTCCCTGGAACACATCTACTCAAAACCAAGTCAAGCTGTTACATCAACAAGCCTACAGACTGTTTTGAGGCCTTAGCTGAAATTTATTTCTCAGATAAGTGTATCTTTCCATTCAACTCCACAGAAACCAGGCTTGTTTATTATTTCTTGAGCCTAATTCCTTACTTCAGGCAATAGGAAAAATGAGTTACGTGTCCCCTGACACCAAACAGATAAGCACAATAGTGTTGCCTTACTGCAGAGGACCCTCAAAAACTGGGGAGATGCAAGGCAGTTTCCTTCCTCTATGGTTTCTTTTCTGAACTCAAAGCCCATTTCTAGGATGGAAATTGGAGCTGGAGAATAAATTTGCAACATCCTTTCAGTGCTGAGGCAATGTGATCCCAACCTGAAGAGTTTAGAGCACGTACTCCTGTTCCATACAAACATATTACTACATGTGTTTAAAGCATATATTGTTCTTGTTTAGATAGAACTCTGGACTCTCTACCAACAAACAAATTCAATTTATCACTTGTTTATGATTGTACATGAGACATCTATATTTTTTCAATGGCATACGGTAACAGCAGAGCCACAGCAGTTACTCTGAAATGGAACAGCCACAGGAAACTTAATGTGTCTTAGAGATGTATGGGAGGTTTGAAAATAGAGAACTTCCTTTTTCAGTAAAGGGACAAACTAACAGAAAAATCGAGTAATATGGTTCTGCTTGGAAGTGAAAGAAGAAAAAGGAGGGAGGTAAGTTTTACTGGCCATACGTCTCAAACCAAATGGATGTTTTTTAAACAAAGCACCTCACTTGCTTCGTTTCATTTTCAGGCTGTGCTGCCTGAGAAAGACAATGGAAAAGTTGAATCTCTAAAACATGAATGCCGAAAACAAATGCATTAGAAAATACCAAGCCAAAGCTATACTGGTGACACAAATGTGAAAAATGGAATTGAAATAAACTGTGCCAGAAATCTATTTCTAAAAATATGTCTTTACAGTAGTGATATTTATAAATTTGACATACTCTAAAATTTAGCTCACTAAAGATTATTTCTATGCAAATATGCATTTCTCAAACCCCATAAGCGTGCGAAAAATCCAAAACACATTTCTTGAAAATCAATTTCTGTGTGGTACAAATGTATCAAGTTAGAGGCAGCATGCTGATAAATATTAAAAAGGTCTACATTGTGCAAAATGAAAACCTGTAACAGGACACAGTGGTACCGTGCAGTATGTAGAGGTTCAGAGAGAACATGAAACAGCCCCACGGTTTCAAAAGGGCTCTGTGGTCTGACATTAGTCATTTTGGTTCTGATAAAGGATGTTGTAGAAGGTGCTGCCCACATTATGCAAATCACTAACCACTTAATTTCCTTCCCAAGTGGTAAAGCTCAAGCGTTTTCCCTGAAC
>WEIT01012612.1:34029-41529 GCA_013389985.1 Dryoscopus gambensis | reverse complement strand
TGATAAGTAAATTTAGAGACAAATTATCTCCTCTGAATCTCAGGGCCTTGGAAGAAGTGATGCACAAATTCTTCAGGGAGCAGACTGAGCATGGGACTCTGCTGTAATTCCCAGGTGAAGGTGCCTGGTGAAACCATCTGGTTCTGGCTTCCCCAAACACCTGCAGAGGCTCCTCATCAACCACACTGATCTGCAGGGAGGGAAAAGACATCTCTGAAGACCACAGGTCACAGCTGCCATGAGGAGCTCTTGCCCCTGATTCCCTGAACAGCCTTTTCCAGCAAGCACATGTTTCCAGCAAGCTTGGTAGAAGGAGGAGTGAGGGATGAGCTTTCTCCTTACACTTACAGATGCACAAGTGGGAAAGAAAAAGGATGGAAGAGGAAAGACAGGGAAAGCATAGACCCTGGAGATGGCAAAAGATGGTGCTGGGGAAAGAATTTGAAGAATAAGACATAAAGCCATTGCAGGTGAGCAGAGAGGCTTCACCATTCCTGGGGAAAGAAAGAGCAGTTTGGGGAATTATGCAGGAGCCTAATTTTTCTGGGACAGATGGAAGAAGCCTCTACTGACGAACCTCCATAATCCCTGGTTAGTTCTCCATATCCTAAGCTCCCGTGGTCCCTCCCATCACTGTCTTCCCTGTGCCAGCACATTTTCTCCAACAAACTCAGGTGTTAACTGCACCAACTAAGGAAAACTGTAGGATAGGCAGGGTGGCAAGGCAACGAGGCATCCTGGATACTGTCATACCTAATGCCACAGTGTCCCCAGCAGCAGGGAGAAGTAATTACAGGAGAAATCCTACATAGTCTCTCCAGCCATGGGGACTGCATGGACAAGTGCCTACAGGTGCCCAGCCTGAGTTGCAAAAAGCAGAGCAGAATAGAAAGACAGGAGGTGAGGCTCAGCTCCTGCCCTGAGCTGCAGGATGCACACTGGAGGATGGGCCACATCTGAAACCCTTCCAGACACCATCACTGAAGAGAGGATCATGTTTCTGACACCGGCTCTCTCAAAAGGAAAGGGCCCTGGCTAAAGTATCAGGCTGTCAAGACTCCCACAGCTCAGGAATGCTAAACTCTAGCAAAAGCCAGCTTTACTCTTCAGAAACTGTTCAAGGGTTCCTCCTTTGTACCATGTAGGAGGAACAGCAGACCTGATTTATTTTAGCTGAAAACGAGCCAGCACAGACAAGATTTAAAAGTTTTGCTTCCCAACCCTGATGGCCTGACTGACTGAGGGAAATGAGCCAAGGTGATATATCACCGGTGCTGCCAGACCTGCCAACACAGGCCTGAAAAGAGGAGGTTCATCAGTGTTTGGGCACTGAACCTTCTGCTTACATGGTTGTGTGCATAGGTAGAAAAAAGCAGATGGCTTCCAGGCTGTTTGGATGAGGTCGAACAACCACTGCAAAAAGCAGCAGGTAACTGCTTTAACAAATAACCAGCTGCCAGAACTGGAGTATCTGCCACGCCACCCCTGCAGCTAAAAGCCACGAGGGTTGTCTTAAAAGCTCATGAGATTGACACCAAATACATAACATAAATAATGAATGAAAGTCAACTGCTATGAGGTCTAAAGTCCTCTTAATCCTGTGTTTAAAGTGTCCAGGTGACAATTCTGCTGTTAACTCTGTGAAGTTAAGCAGGATGATTTTGACCAGCTCAGAGAGAACAGGATGAGATGGGAACACTTTGGCCAGTGCCAGGTCTGACTGGCTGGGGCTCCTCCTCAGCACTGGCTGCACCTCACAGAACACAAGTCCTAGCAAGAGCACATCCGAGGTAGTTGCCTCAGATCTCCCTAACTGATTACCCAGAAAGAAATTATGAGTTGTCAACAAGAGGTGAGGCCATCTCCTGCTCCTATATAGCCTCCAGGACTGTCAGTGGCCAGGGACCATTTTGAGGAATCCTCCCACTCTGCCTTGTTAACACTGAGCTGGCGACTCACTCAAGGACCAGGAAGCTGTAAAGTTGGGGTAAAAACCTCTCTGCATTTCTCTCCCACTTCTGCAGACAGACCAGAGGCTCGGAAGCAGCTGGGCTGGGACAACATCATCTTAGTGACAGGTACAATTAACACTGAGGTCAGTGGCAAAGCAGGAAGAGCTCAGAGCTGTTTCTCTGGCTGCAGTGAGGGCGGAGCACCCAGGCACTGCACATCCTGTGAGTCAGGGGCAGAAAGGGGGCTGCTCTCTCTGGATAGGGGAATTAGAATGGCCTGTGTTCCAAACACTGACCACACTGGACAAAAGCATTCCTTCCTGCAGTGCACAGGCACGTGAGAGGCGTGTCCCAGAGATGTAACAGATGTGAAAGGAGAGAGAACCTCAGCCTGCATAGAGTGGGAAAGAAATTTTGAATTTGGCCCCTGGCACACTGCTGTGTAATACACTACTTACTCTGGTCCCCTTTGTTATTGTTCACTAAAATTCTTCTATAAGATTCATCACTTTTTTTGAAACGTGGAAATCTGCTCAGCATGGTAGAAAGGAACAAGACAGAAAGAACAAAAATTCACAATTATTTCTCTAGGTAAGTGGTCAGCTTCCTCTTACTCAGGGTGATTAATCTGAGATGTGCACCACCACAACCCTCAGAAGAGAAAGCTCACAAATCTCCTTTCTCACAAAACAAAGGCTGCTCACTGGAGTGTTCAGGTACTCAGTTACATTCAACACAAGCTAATTCACTTATCTTCAACAAGTGGGCTATTGATTTTTTGCCTGATTTCTAGGCTGCCCGGGGCTTTCTGAACTACAACAATAGCATCCTGCATCAAAAAAAAAAAAAAAAAAAAGAAAGAAAAAAAGGAGGAAACTCAGTGGAAAATATCCCTTTGCTCATCAGTAATTAGGGTGACTTCTCGTTTGCTTAGTTCTGTCAGTATTTTCAGCATAGCCACTGTTTAGGAAACTTTCACAATACTGTTTCACTTGTCTTTGCTATACAACTTGATACCATAAACTGCATTCTACTTACTTCTGGGCTGAAAATATTGCAGATCATTTTTGTCCACGAAGAGAAATTGCCCAGTTGCTTGGAGTCATTTGCTAATTGTGCTGCCAGACTCACAGAGCTGAAGTCTTGTGACTTTTGTGATTACCACACACAGTCAAGAATGAAATGATACATCTCATGCTTTTGGGGTAAAAATACTAAAATATAAAATGGGTTCAAACTCAGAAGTAAAATCTGCTGTTGTGATAGAAGGAAGCATAGCAACTCTACAGCATACGATAATTCAGCTTCCTAGGTGCTGATTTCAGTGTGATGTTGATTGTGTGTCACTGCTTTTGCCCTGATGGTACATAGAGAGGCTGAAATGCATATTCACAGTTTCAGGATCTAGATACAAATGAACCACAGGAAAACTCACATTTGGTATGCGTTAAGCATCTTTTTTACTCTGCAAGATGAAATATGCTTGTGTGCTTCTGCATCTGAGCTTTAAGATACATTTAGCCTATGTTTTAGTGAGCTGTTGTCAGTGCAGGTCATGTACTGTTATTATAAAGCTCACAACAGAAAAAGAACTTAATTTGCAGAATAAAGCCTTAATAAAGATGGCTGGATATTGTATTGCTGAAAACAGATTTATAGATAAAAGTGGACTAGTAAGCCAATATATTGTAACTAAAGTAATTTTCCTTTAAGTAAGAATAATCTTAAGAGTAGATTGTAATTTTGAGGGATGGGTTTCTACACAGGCAAAAGAGAGTCCTAATTTTCCATACCAAAGAGGACATCAGAACCATAGCCCTTGGTCCTTAAACACAGCGGACTAACAGATAATTAAACAGAAGTGTCAGGAATCTTCCAAGCCAGGTTTTCTTCATGCTCTCTCCCTGAGGGAACACCTTATTTTCTCCAATCTTCTCCCTTTTGTCTGCTAGCTAAAATACAATACTGCAGGAAAACCATATACAAATGAGGCCCCCAGTCTCCAAATTTGGAATCCCGTGTTCTTTTTGCTTCACCTCATGCTTCTGGAGGGCAACAAAGATGGTGAAGGGCCTTGAGGGAAAGCCATATGAGGAGCGGCTGAGGGCACTCGGTCTGTTCAGCCTGGAGAGGAGGAGACTGAGGGGCGACCTTATTACAAGGAAACATCTTTGTGAGGGAAAGAGGAGAGGCAGACACTGATCTCTGCTTTGTGATGACAGTGACAAGACCCAAGGGAATGGCCTGAAGTGTCAGGGGAGGATTAGGTTGGACATCAGGAAAAGGTTCTTCCCCCAGAGGGTGGTTGGGCACTGGCACAGACTTGCCAGGGCAGTGGTCACAGCATCGGCCTGACAGAACTCCAGGAACATTTGGACAATGGTCTCAGGCACAGGCACTGTTGGGGTTTCCTGTGCAGGACCACGAGTTGGACTCGATGACCCTTGTGGTTCCCTCCCAACTCAGCATATGCTGTGATTCTACACTGCAACTAAGAAAAAAAAAAAAAGAAAAAAAAAACAAAAATCAAACATTTCCCCTCATCTCATGTCTTAGCAGAGAGGGATGGCGATCTGCCTCCAGCAGTTTCCATTGCCTCTTAAAATGCACATTTTCCAAATAAGAAACACAAAAGTAAAGTGTATATTCCCACTGTTCCCTGGGAGAAGATGACCCTCACACACACCAGTAATGCTACAGTCAAGCCAGGCTGTAGCTGAAGCAATTCATGATCCCCCCCATGCTCTGTCAATACCTGCAGGTGGGGGGAGGAATCTGTCAAGTGCAATACAATTCCAGTAAAGATATCTCCTCTGTTCTCTTTGTCAAATTGACACACACAGATATTTCAATCTATACTTCGTGGTTAAAATTGATCCTAGTGAGAGGATATGTAGCTTGATCAAACTTCTGTAGGACTGAATCAAACAGGATTGATGACACAAAATACCTGCTTTAGAAAAGAAGGAAGTTTTTCTTGTGATAATGGGGAGCTGGAGTCTTGGTGAGGGACAGACAGGACAAAAAGAAAGCTCTCACACGACCAGTTAACTCTAATACCACTAAATTCAGGGAACATATAAACAAAAATAAAACATCTCTACATATAATTCAAAACATTTCACTTTCAAAATGGTGACCTTTTACACTGTATTAAAAACCCACATATTTTCAATTCCTGTCCTACAATGCCAGCTGTTACTTCACAGCTCTGTGCCTGTGGAGGGATGGGAAAGTGTGTGTGTGCAGGTCCTTTAAAACCTAACAATCTTTGCTCCTTTAGGATAAAGTCCTAAAATAAATAGAATTGGAAGCACAATAGAGTTTTTGGAGTGGCGATCCAAGATAATTATAATCAACAGCATCTAGCAGAGATAAAAAGATAAAATTCACTATCATATAAATACATCTACATAAGCATTGTATTTAGATTAAATTTAATAGAGAAAAATATTATCTCTGTGTAGTCAGCACATAATGTTAACTGGATCATAATTTTCACGTTATAAAGGATCTGACCAGACCATGAGCATGTTATTAGCTTGGCAAACAGTATTAAATACAGTGGTTATTTCAGAGCCAAGGTTCACATGTACCTGCTAAGCAAAGAATTAACTCCCAAAAATATGGTTTGGGGTATGAAATCGCTCCTTTACATTACTGTACATATGAGTTTTAAAAGATAAATTTAAGAACAGATTCTGTAACTAAGGTGGATTCTGAAAACAATTTGAATAATTGCCATAAGGGAAAACCAGGGTTGCCAATTCAGTTTCAATATTCTTTCTGTCACAAATTTGCTTGCCTCAGCTTCTTCTTCCACTGAACTTGACTGTTATTTGACGGTCATTTTGTATTTTCACACCAAAGAAAACAATTAATTTAAATTAAAAAAAAAATGCTGGTGTAAAAAAGTCATTTCACATTGGTTCCAGACCTAGCCTAAGATGTGCTGGTTTTGGCCAAAATCCTGAAAGCAGCACATCATTTCAGCACTACAGCAGGGTGCAGGAATCTAAGGCTTATCCAGGAAATATTAAGAACGATGGGAGGATAAAAGTAACAGCCAATAGGACCAAGTGGAAAACAAACTAAGAAGTAAAAATACATATGATAATTCAGGTATTGTTTAATAATAAATTTTGTAATAATGATAAAATTAACACCTTGACCTAGAGGTATTCTGAATCCCTTTCCTTTGAAGGTAAGGATGGGATGCTCAACTGCTGCTGAAAATCTGGCATCATGGGAGCACTGGGACTAGGTCACTGTCTCCAAACACCCAGAACTTATGCCCAAACAGTGACCAGCTCCCACTTCCCTCTATATTCTTCCTGTAGTGTCACAATTACTATCCCACTTTAGTCAGAAAACAGGTGAGTACATTAAATATTTGGTATAAATATAAATATAATTAAGCAATTTATTATTTTTCCTTTCATAAGGATTCCTAGATTAAAAACCCTTCAAGACACAGTCCTAGAACTTTCAGCTCATTAATCATCAGCAGGAGCTTTAATGATAGATAGAAAAATGTGAATTATAGGCATATGACTAACCGGTATGGATTTTGGCAAAATAAAAACCCGTAAGATGCTCTTCAATCCATTATTGCCCACAAATGCAGGAAAAAACAATACAATGTCAACATTTGCCAACCATATACCACAGAAACTTCCTGTAATATAGAGAGAAAAATGAGAGCAATTGGAGTTTCTAATCCCCATAAACCCATTGAAAAATGCAGTTTTATTAACAGCCTCTATAGTGTGCCCAAAAAGATTTAAAAATGGATAGGAAAAAATGACCCTTGAAGGGCTAAAAATGTAGCATGGAGATAGTTCAGGTAATCATTGAAGACCATATAGCAACACTCAGTGAGGAACCTCAACACACACAGTGCATCATCCAAAGCAGCCTGTCAGAGCAGCCTCAGCCAAGAATATTTACTCCAGTTCCATCTGCAGGAATCAGATCTCGACTTCAGGCAGGCGAGCTGTGTGCACAATTTAGCTGAACAAATGATACTTCAATTTTTGGAAATCTGGAACAGGGAGTCCCTGTTCTCACTCTGCCATTCCCCCCAGGGCAGGTGTGAGCCCAGGCTAAGAAAGTGCTGTTAGGAAAGTGTGGCCCTTCAAACCACACATCTCACTTTCATAAAGTGACTGAGGCAGTTGGAAGTGTACATAAGAATTATACTCTTAAGAGACCTAAGTTTTAGGCATCACTGAGTATTTTCAAAGGATTTTAGAAACCTGAAAGGGAAGCCATGGGCCTATTTGTATTTTCAAAAGCACATGTGCGGTGCAGTGACCTTCCCAGGCTACTTGAATTTTGTTTTGAAAATCATGAGATGCTACTCTGTAGCTCCAAGTGCCTAAACCATTTATTTCATAACATAATACCTAATAATTTAGGTATATCTGCTCTGTCTATTTTCAAAAGAACACCAAAAGCACCATAAGGACGGCAAAGACTAGCAGATAACTATTTTCTGAGGCTTTTATTGTAGCTGAAGGAACTATCAAATAGACCTTCATAACCC
>WEIT01012612.1:0-11507 GCA_013389985.1 Dryoscopus gambensis | reverse complement strand
ATCCTGCTCTCCCAGAAGATGTGT
Organism: Dryoscopus gambensis; assembly: GCA_013389985.1. Taxonomy (NCBI): domain Eukaryota; kingdom Metazoa; phylum Chordata; class Aves; order Passeriformes; family Malaconotidae; genus Dryoscopus; species Dryoscopus gambensis. The sequence continues at coordinate 11,483 of WEIT01012612.1, read as the reverse complement.
CTCACTGCTGATTCACCGACAGCTGCCCTCGACAAAAATGTGAATTCTTTTAGAAAGATTGTACAGTTTGGGCAAGTTTGATGACAACTGTACTAAACTGCCTGCAAAAAAGAAATAACTGTGGGGAGAAGCTAAGTGGGAAAGAAGAATATTCTCAAGTTCATTGATTTAGTGTAGGTGCAGCATCCTGATAAGAATAATCTAAAGAAGTTGAAGTGAACCTATTATTGGTGTTACATTAGGCAGCAACATGATACTGGATGTAACACCTTTTTCAGTGATTTAGATAGATAAATAGACAACTTTCTGAATTTCACAGTCACAGAAGGCTGAGGGTGGAAGACACCTCCAGAGATCATTTACTCTACAGTGCTCAGAGCAGGGTCCCTGGAGCAGGTTGCTCAGGACCATGTCCAGTTTGGTTTTGAGTAACTCCAAGGACAGAGAATCCATAACCTGCCCAGACAACCTGTTCCAACACTTTACTGCCCTCAACATAGCAAAAGTTGGTTTCAGTGTTTCATTTCTCATCTGGTTCCTCTTGTCCTGTCATTAGTGAGAAGATCAGTTCTGCCTTCTTTACTAACACCATTGGATATTTTACAGTTTAAATTCATCCCATAGAAACCCAAGCACAAGTCAAAGATGTATATATGGCCTCACATCTAAACAAAAGCAATTTATCCACATACAATTGTCCAATTTACTTAAGAGCAGTAGTCACTAATTCAAAATAAATCTAGACTTCACATGCATGTTTGATATGAACTTGCTTTAGACTCTGAAACCTGCATTTCAAAACACCCAGTGCTCGGTGTCACCGGGCTGGGGCAAACAGGAAAATGGGACTTGTGTGCTCAGTCCATAAATACAAATACAAGTGCTGTAACTGCATGTGCAGTCATTACAAACTGCACTCATTATCCACCAGCAGGTGAACTGTGTCACTGTGCTGTCTTCACTATGTGCCTGGAATTCAANTTTGATGTTAATTCCTGCAGAACCAGACTTCATCAAAATCTAAGTATAATTATAAACATGTATTCACAACTACTTTGGAAGTTCTTATTATGATTGAGTGGAAGATATATTTGCTGCACAGAAACCTCTGTGACTCAATATATTCATATAAATCACAACACAATTTACAGTAGCAAGTTATTTGTCTAAATAGTAGAAAACAGTAACCTTTGTACAACTGGGGTTAAACTAATTCTGCCTTAATGAAAAGTCAAATTTACATACAGCTTTGTTACTGCAATAAATAGGGGTCTCAGTGTCTTTCATAAGCATTCCCATTGTGCCTCCATAGCCTTATCTGCTTTACCTAAAACCCTGGTTAAACACACATTTTTCTTTTAAAATCAGAGAGCACAAAACAATTCTGCCATTAGGTCTGTTTCACTGCATAATGATCATGGACAATAATAGATGCTTATACTTCAAATTAATTTTTGTTCCCAACACGATATACTGACCCCAAACATTAGACACTTGATTCAGTCAGAAACCTGACTACTAAAACTCCATATATTGTTTCAGTTACAAGTCTGAACACAAATGAAAACTGATCATTTCTTGTCTTTAAAGATGTATTTTTAGCTCCACCCATTCTCTCAGAAAAATAACACGGCATACACACAAGTGTTTTCACAGTCAGTCACCCAGAGCAGTCATAAATGGATTTCCAGGACCCAAGACTCAACAGGATAATTTTTATCTGTCTCTTAAATTAAAAGTTGTTACTTATGGCGATGATGGCGACACAGTCTCTAGTTCAGGGCGTCTGGCACTTCCCATTTCAAGGCCACAGCACCATTGCTCATAACTTTAGCAAGCTCTAATTGTCCTCACTGAGGTTTCCTGTTACACATGTCCATGTGGGGCACAGCTTACGTGGGAAAGTTCAGCAAACGTGCTTTCATAATTTCCAAAAAGCCAACAAGGGAAAAATACATTATTTTCAGAAGTTTCAAGAAATTCTTTCAAGTGTTTTCTGGGAAACCTCCAAATCCCTAAGGCAGAGGAGGACCTCATAAGTCACCAATTCCAGTCCAGCATTGCAGGCACAGACCATGTAGCTACTTTTAAGATGCAGTTTGCTGAAGTGACTGAATAGCCAGGGTGGGAAAGGCAGGAGATCGCTCCCACTACTCTAATATTAAATTCAGGAAATTAGAGCTGTGGCCAAGCCAAAAAAAAAATAGTAGAGTAAAAGAAAATCAGAAGAAAAAGTTTTATGGGAAAGAAGAGTGAAACAAAATGTGTAGAAGACTGAAATTGAAAGAGGTAAACTTAGGATGGGAAAGACAGAAAGGAGCTGAGAGAAGACAGGACAAAAGAAGGATGGGTCAGAATGAGTCCAAGAAGAAGAAATCAGCCTTTTGGGGAAGATGAGTAAAACAGGAAAGGGAACAGCACTCAATTAAAAAAACTGAAAAGAATACACAATTCAGTTTCCACACATTTTTCACAAACACTTTAAAGTTCACTTTAAATATGTCACTAATGGCTCTTTGTTGGCTTGTTAAGGTAAAAAAGCGACCTCTTGGTATAGTTAGAAATGATTAGTTAAGTTCAAAGGACAGTATCAGTACTTCAAAGAAAAGAATCCAACCACAGCTAATAACTCTAAGGTTTTCAATCCTTCCCTCTATCTTCCTATCATCCACTGAATATTAAGATAATAAAAGAATAAAACAAAACCTTTAAATTTTAGAAAATACCAAATTTAGATCATTTATGAAATCTTAATTCAGTCCCTTGGTATATGAAGATTGGTAGAAAATTTTTAATTACAAGGGAATACTTGACTATATGATTTTTTCTCTTCTTTTTTGTATTAGCCCAGGTGTTTTTAACTAATTATTCTACTAAACATATGCCATCATTTGATATACTTATCTATGCCTATGATTCCAGTGGAAACACTAAGAGGATCATATTTAATGATTATGCTATATTTCTATAATTTTCTTTTCAGCATGCCAGACATTACACAAATCCATACATTCTACAGCAAGAAACATGTTTAATAATAAGGCCTCTCCAGTCAAATATCTTGGACTACCCCTGATCTCTGCAGCTCCCAAGTGACTGATTTAAGAGATGGACAAAAGTAGGCACACAAAAGTAAAGATACTATGATTAATGGATGATCCAAATTTCCCTGAACTGCATATCATGACTTAATGTGAAACCCTGAAAAGATTAAAGGCAGGAATTACATTATCATGAATAATATAAAAAAGTGATACTCTGTTTAAAAGCTTTTGAGTGCGAGTTTAACAAATACATTAACATAGCTTCCAAAGATTCAATCAAATTGAATGTTACCCAGAATTTATTTTGAAATAAGCTTTATGTATCGCGTAAGTGAAGTACAAGTCTATTTGTGACTGGTACTGAAGCTATTAGCATGTAGATTTTAATTCTTTCTACAGTTATATAGAGCTTACACTGTGTCCATTGTCCTTTTAATAGTGGAAACTCCTCCAAAGCACATCTCAGTGCTGCAGGTACACAGGACACAGACAAAGATATATACATATACACCTAAATCATTATTCTGTCCTTTATTATAATTTGAAAAAGTGTCTCCTTGTTACAGTGGCACAGTAATGTGGCTGTTGTATCTTATTTCTCAGTATTGAATTCATAAACAGGGGTTTGGAGGGCATTTAGTGTTTCATATCGTTTCAATCATATCAGTTGAAAATTTGTATTGAAATTATTCAGGCAGTATGTAAAGCTCTTCTATAAAAGATAGCTGTACATTAACTTACAATTAAATGATGGTTTTAATGAAATTATAGTGTGTGACAGGTTAACGAACTGATGCTGAGAGGCAAATGTCGAAATGAAGCCAAGACGTTTATTTTCAAACTGACAAATCTTAACTCAACCATAACATATAGTTCCATTAACATTATAGTTATTACACAAAATAATTTGGTTGAAAAAAATATGTAATAGACCAAGCTGCCAGATCATCAGAGAAACCCTAACCTCACCTGTCCCATGAAAGACAAACCAAACAGCTTTTGTTTTAAACTTGGAGAAAGAGCTACAGACCTCAAACCAACCAATCAAACCCCTGCTTTCTCCTGAACAATGTCTTTAATCTTTGCTCTTATTTGCTATTCTCAGTACTAAGGTCAAGACAGCAACCTCAGCTCTGCTTGAACACATCAGAAACTGTTAATGGGTTCCTGAGTCCCAACCTCTGCTTATTTTTCCAACTCCTATGTCACAAAGTGGCACAAAACCATTACCATTTGAGTGAGTGATTTTTCTCTTGGAGCAGCATCTCAGGACAGCATTGAAGACATCATTCCTACAGCTTCCAGCCAGTTAATATTTTAGACTGTCAAGATACGATCTTGCTGTTATATACAATTTCACATACAGGAGTGAGATGCTTAAAAGAGCAAAACTCTTCCCTCTGAAAAAGTCCTTCTGCCCAAACTGTTTAAGCACAGGCTAAATATCAGCAACTCACAAAGTGTGACAGAACGACTGGCAGGATACGCAGAGGTGAAACTGAAGATCATCTTCTTGAAACAAGTAATGACATAGGACTAAGTTGATGTCTGATTTTTGGTGTGGCCAGGAAAACAAAGAAACGACAGAGATGAGAAGAATTCTCCTGTAGGAGTAGGAGTTTTTCCAGTGGAAAAGCTATGAACCACTATAAGAAGGGAAATGCTGAAAGTCTGTTTAAACAGCTCATTGAACCAGGCCTGGGACAGAGACCTTCCCTCCTGGTTACTGGCTTGAACTCGCTGCGGGCCAGTGACCAGAAGTGATCTCTGCACAGCAGATGGAATTTTGCTGCTCTGCCTTGAGTTACGGCCTCAGCTCAGCCCCGACCAGGCAGCTCTTCACATCCCAGAAACCAGGCAGGCTCAGGCTGTTGGGGAGGCAGGGAATGGGCATGGAGGCTTTACCCTTTCACCCCTGCAGGTCAGAATGAAATTGCGGAGCTGGGGAGCCTGCACTGTGCTTCAAAAATTTATAGCTGTTGAGGCCAAAAGAGGCTATTTGGGAACATCTAATCTGACCTGCTGCTTAACTCAGATCATTGAATTTCAGACAGCTACTCCTACCCACACTGCATTTTTCCCCCTCTCTACATCTCTGAGTCTCTCTTTTTCTGTTTTGTTTTGTTTGTATTTTAAGTACAAGGAAGTTTCAAATACCCCAGCTGCCAGTTCACCATTTAAAAAAAAAATTATCTTTCTTTCTAAAATCAAAACAAAATCTTGAAAGGAAGCAGCTCCTGCTTTTACCCCGTTGCTCATCTTGTTAGCAGATCAATGTCATACACTGGGTAAAAGTAATAGAGATTATATGATCCAAAGCACACTTTAAGCTTCTCAGTGTATGTAAGGCATTAAACACTAAAATACAATTTATTTTACAGATTACTTTGAAGTAATTTTCAGCCTGGTGCCACCTGAGCTCCCGGAGCTTCCTGCGCCTGTAACAACTACAGACACTCAGTCTCTTAGTACAGTCATCCAGAGGGGCATTTTCTGGGTTACTAATTGTCCATCTATTGCTCCAAGGAATGTCTGCCTTTGTTCACTGAGCTGTTGATAAAGCCTGTGAATATTTCTACTGGATATGGAGATGAACTACTCATTCAGCCAAGTCCTGTCAGGAACATGTGAGATATTTAATTAAAAAAACAAAACATGAAACCATAGAAGCTGCATTACATTCTTGTTTCGGAGGAAAGAACTCCATGTATGTAATGACCTTTTCTTTTTTATTTTTCCACTGAAACCAAGAAACCAAGTGTGTGTCGCCAGCTGTCCCCAGCAATGAAGAAAATGAAGCAATGCCAAGTGGCCAGGGAACGAGCCAAGAAATCACATCCCCCAGTCCAAGGCTCTGGTACTGCACAGTCCAAGAAGTGGGCTATATTCAGCCAACTTTGTTTCACATACTGAACTAAGGCATGTGAATCTTAGATGTGCTGAATTGTCTTTGGAAGAGTAAAGAACCCTAGGGGAAGATAAAGTTGAATTGCTTTACCTCAGTTAAATTTCTAAAAATACATTGAATTAGTCATCACCCCAGCTCCCATAGTGGGCACATCAGGGGCTATGGGGTGGCACTACCAAAGGATGTAGCAGTAGAATACATGAAAAAAAAATAAAAATCACATTTACACTGTTTACTCAACCTTTTCCCTATTCTAATGCTGGACCTTCTATGAAGGAATGTGAAGAGAAGTTCCATGTAATTGCCACATCAATAATTACCTCTCCTTAGATGCTGAATTTCCTTCCTCCTTTTTTACAAGACATTCACAAGACATATCACACTTCAACAAGCAGTCACAAATGGAACCACAAAAAAACCAAGGAGCAGCTCTGTGCTGCTCTTTGCTACGAGGCAGAACGTGCATGGCAGAACCGATACATTCCTGACTAAAGGAGAGACATTTCCTACATGTTCTTTCCAACTTCTCCTAACTCTGCCTTTGCTCTAAACCCAGCATATCTTTTGAGGGAGTTGCTTAATCATTTACAAGTTAATACAGGACTCTTATTAGCTCTACTGTGCTTCATCCCAGCCATGTGTTGTTTCATAAGACCAAGCAGAATGTGGCTTGGAAGAACAAAGTGAAACCACAAATATAATGGAGCATAATTCCAAAATGCACGAAGCATAATGATCCGTATAATGTTAAAATGTTGGTAATGTCTCTTGATATTATTTCATCACATGCTAGCTGCTATTTCCTGAAAACCCTTTGAAGGATTAAATAAAAACATATGCTATGAACACCCACCGTGTGCTGTAACAAATCAAAACTAACTTCTTAGGTTTGATGAAAGTTTCCACAGTGCTCAGTTCTGTAAATTAATGTCACAGTGGTAAAACTGCTTTGGAAACAGTGAATGCCAGTTAGTTTCGTATTAGTAATATGAGAAGTCTCTGCAGTATTTAGAACTGAAACAAGTGTCTTCTACACCTAAATTTTGAGAAATACAGTCATAAAATGCCATCAACAGCTGGGTTGATGGAAAAGTGCAGTAAGACAATTAACAAGTTTATATTTCCAAAATAAACACATTATTTGCCTCTGGTGTAAACAGGTAAAACCAGAGATGGACAGGACTCATGAGGATTTAACCCGTCAGTGCTCTACTATGAAATAAAAGGTATTTTCTCTGAAAACAGGTAGTTCTGGAAGCAGTATTCAGTTAAAGGACTATTTTTCAAAAGTATGTTTTAATAAATATTCTGCATTATTTGGTACATTTTTATTATCAATACTCAATTTATATATGAATTTCCTAAATTCTTGGCCTTCTACATGGCCAGGAGTTCCACAAACAGAGAGATCTTTTTGAGCATTTTTTCCTTTTAAGAGTTTTAAACCTGCATCTCACAATTTCTGTTGGGGATAGAAACATAGACGAAACATTTCCAATTACAGTCTTTCCAATGCTGTTTTGAAAATCAGTCTGATGCCCTCAACAATCAGCTGCTTCACAGATAAGGAATCCTACTGTTTTCAGACTTTCTTTGTAAATAATCTCTCCCCTTCCCTAAGTGTTCTCCTGGTTCAGTCTATTCACTTTTCCTCTGCACTGTAAACCTATTCTTATTAAGCGCCGGCAAAAATTTATGATCATTTAAAAATGAAGTATCTAACATATCAGCAGGTAATATCTTTCTGCACCTTAACAGAGCATCAAACAGGCAGGAGACAAAGTACAAAGTGCCCGAGTCTTCAGCTCACACCCTTCCTCTGCTGGCCTAGAACAAAGGCTGAAATGGCTTCTGATGAACACAGGACACTTTCTTATCCTCACCTGGTCAGACGCAGTTGTTCTCTCCCTCAGGTCCTCTTTTCACAGCTGATTTCCTAATGCAGTCCTATCCCTTGTCATTGTTTCTACTAACTACGCACAGGTACAGCTGCATAAATAGGTTAGGAAAATTATAATTGTAATCTTCATTATCTGCGCCTTTAAAAAATAGATTTTAAAAGTTTTGGGGTGGTTTGGGCAGCACTGAAGCAATCAGTCAATAAATGAAAGAATAAACCAGAAGAATATAAGCAGAATAATGGCCAAATAGCATTAAATTTTTCCCAAAGAGAAAACTAGAGATAGGATTAGATAAGCCTAAGAGCTTCTGAGAGCCTCCCCCTTTATGTATGATACGAGCCAACATGAACTCCATTGGAATGAACAAATAAAAATCTGAAATGCCCAGAGTAGAACGTGGGGGTTTATGACATTGAGATGAAGAATTACATCTCACCATTCTCAGTGTCAGAGTTCAAGTCATTGATGGAGTTTAGGGATGGAGGGATCATAAAAGAGGTCAAGGAACAACTCAAGATTTTTCATTTTCTATGACCAGGCTGACATTTCTGAGCCTTTTGGAGAGAGGAGGCTAAAAAGGTTTATTTGTTAAAGAAATAAATGCATGTTGCTCAAATACAAGTCTTTATATAGTTAAGTAATATTTAAGTTTTAGTCTTAATTTATGCCTCAAGTATTCTGCTTTCTGCATACTCTAAACTGGCTTTAACAACTCAATTTGTGATATGCACCATCTTCCTATTTTGAGGATTTGGGCACCACTATCTTAATACAGAGCAGCTTGGTAATTCTCAGGATATCAGAAATTATTTTCGATTGTTTGGATTTATCACACAGTTTATATTACAGGATATTTAATTTTCTTGGAAAAAAAAAAAACTTGTTCAAAGTAATTAAATAAAAAAATATTACCTGCAACATTACCACTAGACAACAGAAAGATCCAAAGCACTCTTAAAAATATGTGGGCTTTTGTTGCCCTAATTTTATTTTTAATATGAGCTGTTAATTGGTTAATAAAAAGTTCATAAATTGTTAGGAGTACCTTCTAATAAAGAAACCAAAAGTTAAGATATGACTAACACACCATAACAATTTTCTGCAAGTGGTTAAGTCATTTTTTCCTATTTCCCTTCCCAATGGAACAAAAAAAAACCACATTCTTCTGCATTCTATTCACTGACACACTGCTTATCTGATGATGCACTGCTTTGGGTCATTTTCAGAAGTTGCTATTTAGATCGAAAGGAAGAAATAGTAATATGGGAAAAACATGACAAAACAACTTTTCAAGTGTACCTCTTAGGTACGATTCCCTTCAAAATGAGCAGAAATAAATAATTCCAGCAATACAGAATCTTATGGCATTCAGGTTTTTTCCATTCTTGCAGATTCGAGAGTAACAAATAAAGAAACCTCTCTAAATTAGAGCTTTAAAAATCAGAGGCTACTATAAAGAAACAAGATTAACTTAATCCCCTAACAATCCAATTTATGACTAGTAAAGGGTTATGAAAAATTCCATCTAGATGTCAAATATAAGGAAACACAAAGTCTTTGGAGACACATAATGATAAACTGCAGATTGAGCAATAAGCTCAGTGAACAGAATGAACAGTTCAAGAGTTCAGAACATGTTCATTTGAAAGGTGTTCAGTTAAAGAGAAGGGCATGGTATAGACAAAGGCACAGAAAGGTCATCATTACAGTCATTTCATCTTCATTACAATGGTGCAGTCACAGCATTGGTGCACACACTTCAGTTCACACTTGCATGTCAATGCACTGCTTCGGAGATGAAACAAAAATATTTTTAACAGGTTAGTGAATCCCGGGAGCTATAGGGAGGAGTATAAGAAGTTGTGCTTTATTAATTCAGATTTGAAATGTAAAAAGACATGAAATATCTGCATTTTCAATCCATTAAAAATCACAGTCTATCAAGAATGGTCACGTTGTTCTTCAAACAAACAGCGAACAAACAAAGCATGTCCTGAATGTAGTGCTTCTACCTGTCAGACTGCAGCCCAGAATTCACTTTTTCAAGCCAGTTGTTATCTCAAATACAGTAGTCTATAAAGAGCAGAAGTAAATAGAAATTTTGAAGTTTTCAATAACTTAATGAAGTCTGGCGTTTGAAATCATGAGTATCTACACCTGTCAAAAATTCATGGAAAAAAATGTCAGGGTACATTCAATAAACCAAAATACCACCTTGGCTAGAATGTAGAGCAGGTAACTCTGCTCTCAAAAAAAGACAATAACCAATGCAGAAAGCCAAAATCTTGGTTATAAACCCTCAGACCTCATTCAGCACCAAGCACTACGCCTGGATAAAATCACTTTAGCTACAAGCAATAAATTTCAGGTCTTCACGGGAGGTGTCCAAACCCAGCACTGCCCCAGCCAAGCTTGTCCCTGTCAGGTGATTCAGCTGCAGCACAGGGACAAAGACATTGAAACTTCTTCTACTTTAGTATTTACACAGTACTTTTCATTAATTATTAACAGGAACTGGAAGCCCTGGCTCTATCTCATCTCTGATTTCTAATTCTCTAGAATGAAAATTGGAATTTTTTTTCCACAAAATCATTAGGATGAATATAGACTGGAATGTTTTAGATCCTACATTTACCTACATAGTCTCACACTAAGCAATCTAAGAGCCTCTTGCACTGATATATATATATATACACACACACAGAGGCAAACACATTGACCAAAAAAATTGATGTATCTCCAATAGAATCTCTGTAGCATTACGACAGGAGAGTCATTAAAATTTGGCCCACAGCAACCCAAAATGTACTTTGCAGCTTTCAAGAGCAGTTACTGAACATTTCACAATTAAGTTTAATTCCCAGAGACTCTTGTATCAATTATAGATGACCTGCTCTTTTCAAAATTTAAGCCAAATTTGGTATGAAAAAATCTTCTGTGTAGGAAATAGTAATTCTGCCAGAATGATGTCCAAACTAACTCACACACAAACACCTCTGGGATGCCTCTTGGATGCTTGTATAAATGCTAAGATTATACACTTCCAATAGAAGCTAGGAAAATTATATTTTAAATATCATTCATTTGATGCTATGTACAACAGGTTGGGTAAAAAAGCAAATACTTATGTATTTCATTGCACCATTCTACAGGAATAGAAGATTTAAAAGCTATTAAAGGAAAGGAGGAAGTGTCTGCAATACACTCCATCAATATCCCACGGAGCCCTGACAGTCATTGGATAGTCTGGTGTGTAGCACCACAGGGTAGTGTAGTTACAACTCAAAAACCACATCAATTAACTACAACTAATCAATTCTTTCTCATAACAATGAGAAGCATAATTCTTTTCCCGTCTATTGTTCTTGTTAATTCTCCTTCCAGTAATTGTGACAGACAAAATAGGTAAGGTGTAATAAAATGAAAAANNAAAAAAAAAAAAAAAAGATGTTATTTGAAAACAGGACAAACATCAAACTTGTGAGTTATCTTGATTAATTTTCTTCATCATATCTAATTCACGGCTGCGAGAGATCACATTATTTTCAAATATATAAATAAACTCAAACCTAACTTTAGCCTTATCTAGATTATGGCACACAGGGGAGAAAACAGAGGAGGTCATGAAAT
>WEIT01012611.1:1487-20232 GCA_013389985.1 Dryoscopus gambensis | reverse complement strand
CATAACATCACCCCAGGACATGTGGGAAATAACAGCCACCTCCCTTGACACAATCATTCTGCTGCAGAACACAGCAGGTGTATTTATTGTCTTCTGAAAATTCTATATGTATGGCATGGAGAAGTATTCCCTACAGAAAAAGTAGTTCTATCTGATATAAAATATATGAAAAGAATATTGTCCAGTGAAGAAACTGTACATTAAAAATGGAAGAAAACAGCTCCTGCACACCTCTTAGGCAGGATAATTCCATAAATTACCTTAAATTAAATAAGGTAGTGACACAACTGCCAGGAAATGGTTGAAGGATGATACCAGGTAATGCAAAAAATAATTACTAAGTTCTCATGAGATGCTATTAGTCTGGTAACTTTTATTCAGGCAAAAGGAGATTTTGGGATATTTCTGAAATAAGACCTGTGTATGGATATTAATGATGAAGATAACCTTGACCCTAACAGAAGACTGGAAGTGAAAGGAACACCGTATTCTAGCATGGCAGTGATAGGACCATGAGAAGAAACTGGTCACAAAAAATAAAGAAATTAAAGTTAAAAATATGCAGTGTTCAGTGACCAAGAAATGAGATGACATGTACTTTTCTTGTGAAGGAATTCAATCCCCCCATGAAAAAAAACCACATTATCTATGTCAATGAAATATTAGGAACCCTTTTGTAAGTATCAAAAAGGTAGAAAATATGAGTCCGAGGGTTTTAGTAGCTATCATAAATCCACCACATGCACAGCTGCTGAATTACAACCTATTTATCTCTAAAGATTTGTCTCTAGCCTCTAGTATTTAATCATATATGTTAAATTTCTTTATTAAATAAGGTTAATCTTGCAATAGGCATGGGTAGTATGGTGACTTTGATATACCATGAGAGTTCTCATAAAAGATGCAAAAATGTAGTTGTGGGTTTTTTTGTAATCCAGATAACTGGCATGTCTATTGCTAGTGTGGAATTTAAGGCAAAAGTTTTGAGTTCAGAGATTTCAAACTGCTTTCGAATTTTATGACTTAGTCGTCTCCCATATTTCTGGGAAGTGTAATCAGTGGAACATAGACTCTTTCAACTCCTGAGCTGACCTGGAACCATGACAGTAGAATTATGTTGGTGTTTTGTCACCGTCATGTGATTTTCAAAAGAAGCCAATGTTTCTTAACTCAGAACTAGCCTTTGGCCATCTCATACTCTGACATAAACAACACTGTATGTAGGTTAACAAGACCTGAGTGGCGAAAGTCTTGTGATAAAGATTAGCAAATTGGCAATAAGGAATCCTGTTACTTTTTAAGTCTTGCTTACACAGTAGACTGCCTTTCTACACAGAGAAAAAGTGATATAAACTCAGTTATTATGACAGTAACTTATATGTTTCAGAGTCAGCTTTAGGGAAGGAAAAGAAATGATTAAAAAAGTCCTCCTGGAACCTGTTAAGAGATAGACCATATTTTATATATTTTCCAATTATATATGCTGATAAGATAATTTAGGATAACAAAGTGGTAAAAACACCCCCATTAGACGCCATTCCTCCTTCCCCAAACAGATGTTGCCAGTTACTATAGTTATATTTTCAAATGCACACAAACACATACACATACACGTCCCTTCAAACAGAAAACAAAGATAATTTTTAAAGTCTTCCCTTAAAAGAAGGAAAAAAAAAAAAAGATAATGTCCCTTTTTAATGGAACACCTGACTGATATTTTCACCCAATTCTTTCTCAGGCTGAGTTATAGTACAGAAGTACATATCTTAGATGTGGTCCTTCTTATACCTAGAAGAGATAAAAAAGAAGGGACAACCGGTGTGTGTCGGGGTCACCAGATGTGGCTCTAGGAGCCACAATAATGACACATGGACAGGAGAGATGTCAGAAGGGTAAGAAGAAGTAGAAGTAGTAGAAGTAGAAGAAGAAGCATTTTTATTTTTACTTTACAGTATTTATACATTTCTTATAACTGCAGATGGTTGGAAGCTGAGGTTAACACCTTCTCCATCACATTGGATGGACCAAAAGTCCATCAACTTTATTTATCATAAAAATGGAATGTACAACACAAGAAAGCAACTAGATAAATAACAGGTGTTATTTATACAAAGTGTGAGAATCTCTGATTCTCTGACTCCAAGATATGTAAACAATCAGAAGACTGAGAGAATAGTGCAACACCAGTGATATTACTTTGAATAATTTCCCCTCCCCAAAAGCTATGACCAAAACAAATGCATTGCTGTTACTGATTTTTTGAAATATTTAATTTAAAGAACTGTATTAATTAAAATAACAACCCAAAGAAAATAACTTGAAGAGACAAGGTAGTAAAATGAATAGCAATCTAACAAATGCTTTCGTTGTCAAAACCATTTTATTTAGCTTTAGTCACAGGGATCCACATAGTTATTCTAACAGAAAATAAAATATCTGGAAATCATTGGGAGATGATTCAGAAAGTAAAGGTCAAAGAGTCAGCTTAGTTGTAAAAGAATTAATATGTTTTTGTACATACCATGGAAAAATTTAATGTATAAGAACGTTTATGCTATTCGTAATGCCCAATCCTTTTATATTTTTCCTGTTCCTGTGACATGCAGACTTACCTTGTTTTGTAATTTCTCAAATCCCTCTTATTCACCATATTTACTTTTGTTTGTTAAGATATTCCCCTTTTGCTTTGGTCAACACCTATGAATTAATGTTTGGGAGCCCCATGTCAGCCATTCAGGAGGCCTCTCAATGCTTCCACAGATATTCCACAGAGAAATTCTGTGGGTAAGCTTAGCTTTTCTCTTGCTCTGCTCTTAGCCTAACAGGTTTTCTAGAGAAGGAAATTGTATTCCAAGTAATATAAAAAAGGCAAACACATGAATCTCACAGTACCCTGGCCTACTAGATGGCAGAATACTTGACCCGCTCACATAAGTACAACAGTTAAAGATTTTCTGTNTTGTATTTCTGATTCGAAGTCTCTCGCTAGTTTGCTTTCAAACTAGAACACTGAGATAATTAGACAGAGCCCAAACTGCTACGGCAGTCTTGTCTTCCTACTTTTCGCCTTCATATGCATGTTCTGTTTTGTACTGAAACATTTTCTCTGGGAAGAATTTGCTGTTCCAATGATAGGCTACAGTACTTTGAAATTCCTGGTAATTCTTTGAAAAAGGGAGTGCATTGGTGCTCTATTTTGAAAGGTAGCTTTCTGCTTTGGGTCACAGTAAGCTGTCCTACAGATTGTGCTGCAGGCTAGCCACTTAATTATTTTTTAATGCTTTCTGCAAAGACACAGGGAATCATAGAACATTCATATTTAGAGGAATATCTTTTTTTTTTTTATTCTTTTGGTCTGTTCATATAGCACTGTCATCCTGGTAGACATAGAAAAGTTTTGTCCCCCATACCTACAAATCTTCTCCAAAGATTCTTATTAGTATTCTATAAAATAATTAGAATATTTGCAGGTGGGCTTAATTTATGCTACATTATTAGATTAAACAAGATCAAACATTTTTTCCTGTCCTCATCTCTTTACCTTCTTTTCATGCTTTGTCATAGTTTTATTTACTTTGAAAAAGCAACACTCAAAATTTTAAGAAAATCTATTCCTATTCTACACATAGAAACATGATTTAGTGTATTTTCATACTGTCAACAGAAATATAAATCTGGATAAAATGGCCTTGTTTAACAAAACCAGTCAGTTATTGTTTTCTTAGCATATTTAAAATACAAGAAAAGATTTTTCCTTTCACTTGCATTTTTTATTTTGTATAGCATCATCATGCCATAAATATTCCACAAAGAAATTGCAGTGAAAATATTACTCTGTTTTCATTGCTCCTAATACTGTTTAAAGTGCTTTTGGTGCCTTAGTGCTTTAATTGGCAATTGAGCATCATTATACTTAGACTTCGTCTTTCATCTAAGTGGTTTGATCTTGTAGACAAAACATATTCTCAATTAGATTCTTCTCGCTTTCAGTGTTAATAAGGTGATCAAAATTGTGCATGTTTATATCTGCCTTCCTAACAGTCCATAAAATCTGGTTGCATTAAAGTTCCAGCTACTTCCTGAGTTTTGATAATTTAGAAGTTTACCGTATGTCAATTGTCATATGTCAGACTTATGACCTACCATAAATTTTCTTACTAGTCTTAAAGGTGTCCTCCTAATGAGTAAGTTGGTATTACCTAGATAATAGCTGTCAGTTTTATTTTGATTGCTTAACAAAATTTAGAAATTGTAGTAAAAGCTACAAATACATTACATTGACCTGTCTTTTCAATAGCTTCTGCTTTTATCAGCAGACATTTTCACAGCTTGGTATATTTCAATTCAGTAATGACTGTAGATGCATATCCATGTTGGCTTTCTTTTGTGACAAAATGGGTTCAGGAGTGGAATGGTCTGAAAATGAAAGCGAGAGTCATCTTAAACGTATGACTAAAATAAATTTGGGTTGTTTTTCTGACACAATGGTAATTCCGCCATACATTTCCAGAATATTTAATGTTGCTAGTGAAGTTTTATTTAATATATTCAGATCCTGCAGCAGCAGTTTAATTTAGTTTCTGAACTTCATAATAAAAGGAAGACAGGATACAACATCATGGAATGACATGGAATTCACATAATACTCTAAACCCAGCATTTCCAAAAAATAAAACCCCATTATTTGTTAAACTTAGGATTAAAGGCTCATAGTCAAATGCTATGTTTGCAAGGGGACATAAAAATAATAAAATCAACAGTGTTGCTTAGAACAAAAATGGTAATTTACTATGTATTCTTACAGGGCAGCTTTCAAAATTTAAATAGTGCATCTTGGTTTCAGAAGCTTGGTCTGTGCAGGGATAGAAGAGTAGTGACAATTAGTTTGCCTAAATAAAGGCACCTAATACCACTTGTTATGTTCCTGAGCCTCTAGCCGCTGTTGCTATACTATGTTGGCAAAAGTCATTTGTAGATTCTAGACTGCATTTGCCGGTCCCATGCAGTCTCTGGTACAACTGTGTGTTTCAAGTAGCACCAGGTGTTGATGCTTTGGCAACTGAAGTAAGTCCATATTATAGAAATCACACTGAGGATCATAGATGATGTGGAAAGTTGTTAATTCTTGAATAAATTATATAATGAAGATGATATATTCTCTTGGTTTATATGAATTTTACTTAAACTGCTTTCATTTGTGACTTAATGTGGATAGAAGGAAACATGAGAAAAGCTGTCAGCAAAACAATTCAGTTAAATCCACTTTGTAGATTAAAATCACTTATTTATTTATTAATAATCACTTATTTGATTAAAAAAACCTTTGTGTTTTGTAACAGATACCAATGTAAGGAATTCTTTACCAGAAATTGCACAATGTAAAAGATATGTATTTTGGAAAGCTATGTTTTAGTAGGTTCATGATCTTATAGTATGGTCCCCACTGCTATTTCAAAGTTCCTAATTTATAGGAGGCTGTCTTTATGTGCTTATGAAGAAAGTACAGCACTGTAGCTCAGTTAGGTAGAAAACTCTCCTAAAGAGAGAGTTCTCCTATAGAAAGAAAAACTGTCAAAGAAATGTGCTTATAATTTCAACAACTAAATTCAGAAAAAACAAAATTAAAAAAACCCCAGAAAATACTCTTATGTAGGTTATTGGTAATAAGAATAACCGATGTAGACAGGATCTCTTTCTGGCCATTAGAGAAAGGGATATATAAGAGGATTTGATGTTTGAAAGGAATGAGAATTAGAGTATGTGAAAGCTACTGGGCTTTGACAAGGGATTCTACACCCTTTAATCTGCAAATCAACACTTCACATTCAATTAATAGTTGAAAATGTGACCTTTATTAAATATATAGCAAGCTCTTAATTATTAATTATATAATTCTGATGCCATTATAATACATTTATAATAGCAATGCATAGTTATCCATTTGCATAATAGAATTATAGCATGGATGTATGCTAAGAATGATTGTAAAGAACAAGTTTGGCCAGCTCTCTGACACTAGGCTTATTCCATTAATATATGACAACTAAGGTTAATATCAGGTTTAAAAGAGAGTATAAAAGAGGGTAATTGGCTAATTGCCTTATTTTCTCTGGTGGTTATTGTACCTCATCTTCTACATGCTACACCTGCAACAAGTGACACTTGCTGACAGAATGGTGTGAACTAGAGGTGGAGCTTCATGTGATATCTGTCTCCTTGTTACTTCAGCAGTTTGTTGTTTCCCTTTTGCTCTGTCTCCATCCTTTAAACTCTATGGTCACTGAAACATGATCAGAAAGAAAGTTAGTTCAAATTTGGCAGGTCTTTTCCCCTTTTCACTTCAGAATATTTTATTGACTAGTGTGTTAATAATGCAATTACAATACGGGAAAAGCACCCTAATAAAATCTAGATGTTTTATTTATCCATAATTATTATAATTTATAATAATAATAATGATTTCAATAGATGGTAAACATTAGCTGTAAAATGATGTGTGTGTCTGCTTATTATTGTTACTACTTTGTTACTTGTGAGATCATCTGATCTCTGCTGTGTGAAAGACCAAGAGAATAACCTCATCTTGAACCACAAAGAGAAGAATCTTCTGTTGTCACTAGGAAGATTAGATGGGGGTAAAAAAATTAAAATTTTGCTTAAGACCATCCCATTTTTAAAAATTTAGTATCAAGAGAACATCTTATAGCAGATAGGCTTTGATCTTTGCTTGTTTGTTTCTATCTCCTTTCCCATTTAAAGTAACATACTAAACCCACTGCAGTGTGAGCTAACCTGCTCACTGTGACACTGTAATCAATTAATCCCCTTAGCCTTCCTGCTCACTTTCCTGTTGGTTAATTTGTAAGCATAATTTAGGTCAAAAAGTACTGACCACATGCTCATTCAGCAATCCACTCTCTACTTTACACAATTTGTAAAAAATAAGCCGCCTGTAAAACACCAAAGTCTCCATACATAATAGATTTATTAAGAGCAAATATTTGAATATGTAGATATGTGTGCTTCCACTAGCAGAAGACCTACAGAGCATTAAGGTATATGTAGAGAAACAGTGTGACAGACAATAAATAGTTGCATAGTATCCCTTTCATAAATATTTGATCAGAGAAGTGGGACCAAAATTTCTCACTCTTCTATACTGTTTTCAGTCCTTGGTGTATGTATATAGATATGCACATGGGGCCATATTTAAAAGGTATTGGGTTTGTTCCACCCTCCCCAGCCTCCACTCTAAAGGTTTGACTTGAAGCTGCATTGACAAGAAACTGAAGCATTCCTACAATTATGAGTCAGGGGGATCCAAATACCCCTGTATGCACAACACGGCTTTGAAAAATATGATTTGCTGTTTCAGACCTGCTCTTCATCCCTGCAAAAGGATTTGAAAAGCATTCTTCCAAAGAATTAGAGGAGAACCTAAGAGTATATGTATTTATACTGAAGTACAAAAAATACATTGCTTTGGGCTATGCTTGTAGTGAAACTTATAAGTCTTTCCATCTACTATTACAAAGAATTTCTTTGCGGTCAAGCTGAAGCTGACATATCCTATTCAGAGACGTAGAGGTCAAAGGGAGAATTATGACTACCAAATCCCTCATTTTGAGAACAAAGCAGAAAGGTAATTAAGAACAAGAAGAGTGAGGTTAAATTTTTAGGTGGATTTTTGCTGAAAGTGGGTAACTGGAGCACAAAGGTGTAAAGCCCTAACAAAGCATGTAGTCAGGGGAGTCAAACTTTCTTTTTGCTGTTGGTTGCTCTGGAAATTTTTGTGCTTTAATCCTCTACCTAATAAACAATGCAGACTTGACAAAATTGTCAGAAATCTAATCTTACATCAAAAATATCGAGATGTATTTTGACAAAAAGTTCTGTACC
Source organism: Dryoscopus gambensis (assembly GCA_013389985.1). Lineage (NCBI taxonomy): Eukaryota > Metazoa > Chordata > Aves > Passeriformes > Malaconotidae > Dryoscopus > Dryoscopus gambensis. The sequence continues at coordinate 12,333 of WEIT01012611.1, read as the reverse complement.
TTGGTCTCGATATATCTTTTAGCATGGCATTCAGCATGTTCCTCCATTTCAATAGTTTGCCTTCACAAAAAAGAAAATGTGCCTATTTCAAGACTGAAATTTTAATATATTTCTTTTCCTTTTGACAATTTACTCCACATTCTTCTAACATTTTTTGCCATTACCAGACATTTTCCAAAATCCTCTGATTTCAAGGGTAGACAAAGTCAGTAATTCTGAAAAGCCTTCCTGCTTGGAGCTTCTACTATCATTTTTGTTGGGAAGCGTAAATACGGAAACCATAATTATATGGCTTATAATTAATTTAATTATACCAATTATATACTTACAATAAAGACACTTTCAACTGTCAAAAAAATTCAGAAATGTATTGATTTGTTTAAGCTAACAAAACAATATCCAGAGCTAACCAGCATGGTATTTACCATTCATGTTCTCTGACCTCTGCAGAAGCACCTTTTTTGTAATGACATGGTCCTTTGGATTGATAAATTGCTGATACTGTAACTAAAACTTTGCAGAAGAGTGATTGTAATGCATGCCAAAATTAGAGAAACAACTCAGACTTACTTTTTTTGTAAAAACTGCTTTCTGACAGCTTTCTTTCAGTTATATATAATATGCTGTCATCCTGTTATGTTCAATCTTAGTTCACCTGGGCCAATATGTGTTAAATCAATGTTATCCTGAAGTGTCAGCTCGCGTCATTTTAAAGTTCTGAGGCTACTTCAATCAGTTACAGCAGCATGGTTTAAGGAGACTTGACTGATGTTTTAAAGCTCTGAATTGTTCAGGTTTGCATTTAAATATGCCCCTTTCTCCCTTTTGGCTTGACTGTTTAAAATGGTCTTTGTAAGCTGTACATGCACTCCAATATGTATATTACTTGTGAAACAGACAGCAACAGTCTAGGTTACATCAGCTAACCTTAACCTCACCTTAACCCGTCTATTTAAGTTTAAATTTATATTATTGAAAAAGTGCTCCTTGGCTGCCTCTTAACATACAGCCTCATGTTCCTGATGAACAGAAGCAGACCGGCATAAAATATGGACCGTGACTCAGTCACCTTGTATTGTTGAGGTACTTCACATTGGTTTGCATTGAAGCACATACATCAGCTGGTGTTCAAAGGGAGATTCTCCTGAATTTTTTATTCTTAAATGCATAAGCAACAGGCAATCACATAAGCATTGACCTCAACCAAACTGGCAGTGTTCATAAACTAAGAGAACTACTGCTGTCATCCATTATCCATTAAATACTCTTCACTATTCTCAATTGCTTTCTCACAATTTCCCATTTTCATTCTCTTTTGATGGCACCTGACCAGCACTAGAAAACACAGAGCTTTATTGTGGCTTATGAGTGTGAGCACAGGCACTCACACTAAAACTGGCAAAGATCTGTGAAAAGCAGGTCTACATTAAGGACTTGGAAGAAGAGGTTCTTGGTTCTGTTAAGAGACCTTTGTCCAGTCACGTGTGGTGAGTAGATCTCTGAGAGAAATCATATAATAATAATTTTAATCTCAAGACTAAAACCAGCTGTGTTTCCTGGCCCCGCTGCTGTAGCAGTTATCATGAGTTACTTGAAATTAGCATAGCTTTTGGCATGAGCTGATGAACTTTGACTTTTTGCTGTAACAAGTAGATGGAATATGGTAAAAACCTGTTGCAAACAACAGAGTCATTTTGGTGCGCTTAAGGAAATACATAGACAAAGAACACACTCAGTCTGCTGGACATCAACATGTCCAGAAGTTACCTGAACAGAAGGATTGGGAGCACTGAGAATGGCTGCAACAAATCATAAACAAATCATAAAACAGCGCAATTAGAGAAGGCAAGAATCCATGGCAAGCTATGCTGTACTCAGAGGCACTTAAGAATAGTAGAGGTAACCAAAAAAAAGACATTGTTGAGGAACCCAATGGCACTGCCCAGGATCCAGGACTGTGTATCTAACCTCCAGGAAACACAGGTCTCCACAGCCCTGGACTCCATTGCAGCACTGACACCACCGCACTGACCCACACGACCTTCCTCCTGGCTGCACTGTCTCACAGGCTGGAGAAGTCACACAGTTAATAAAACCACACATCTGTGATGCAAGTGTTTTGTTATATAAACCCATTTAGCCACATTATCTGGTCTTAAAACTTCTTCAGAGAAAGACGGTTCTCTCTTTTTTTTTTTTGGAAGAACAGAAGTTTAATTAGGTAGACAGCTTCTTGGACCAGCCTAGCCATGTTTATAACCAGCAAACACATCTTTGTTCTTGTGTTATTGTTGTCCTCTAACTGAAATGTCTCTTCTCCCTGCAAAGAGATAATTTCATTCTCTCTGAATCTTGATGAGAAAACTATATTCTCTGCTAGCACTTAGAAGGGCCCAATTTTTTTTGTTCCGTTTGTATGACGGACACTTCATCTCCTTCCTGGAAATATTCCTGGTAATGCTTCCTGATGGCCTTCCAGTTAGAATTAATCTCTCTGGATATTACCAACAAAAATATAGTCCTGTGTTCCAGTATACTGTATAATGGTATTCATATTTTTTCTATTTGAAATAGTTGCCCTGATATAGCCTTGGGGGTTTTTTTCATGATCACATCACATAGGCAGATTTGACGTTCAGTGTTGAGCTTGAGGTTTATAACACATCTTTGTTGACCTTTACAAGACATAGTTTTTATTTTGCACTATTAAATGTCATTTTATGCCCATTTTTTAATGTCACCTACTTCTTGCTGGTAGTCTGACCCTTATATGTTTAGACAGTACCTTCAAACTCTGAGTCATTGACAAATTTTATTAGTTGCCAATTTTTATCTCAGCATCACTAATGAAAAGAATCTTAATGACAAACACCAAGATATGAAAATAATCTCACTCCAGTTATCTTTCCTTTAGTCCATGTTTCATGATCTTGGTTTTAGCTTGGGATACGAAAGTAACAGAAATGTGGTCATCATGTTAAAACATGAAAATGGAACTGCAAAATTTTGATTTAGTTCTTCATAGAGTCTTTTCTAGTAGTTTTATGTCTCAGTTCTAACTAACTGTGTATTTCTATGTATTTTATTTAAAATTAAATACATTTCAATATGTGAAGCCTTTTCAGATAAGCAGAGTTGAACTTCTGCTTTTGTTTCACAGCTTTTTATGGTAGCAAGGGGAAAAAAAGGGGAAAAAAGGGAAGAAAAAGACAAAAAAGAAAGACATATGAAATTGAAAGTAGTCCTTAAAGCGGATCATTGTATTGTGAAAACAAAATTATTTTGTGAGTGCAGCATTTTTTTCCTCTGCAAAATAGCAACAGTAATTCTCCTTTTGTTTTAAGTGTCAGTACAAGTCCAGGGAGACAATGTCATGTCAAACTGATGGAAAATTATTTGAATGCAACTATGCTATGACATATTACTGAGTCAAGACAATGTTAAAAGGATCTAAGTAAAAAAACCAACAGTTTGGAAATCCAATAATATGTCAGTGTAAACGTTTCCGATGTAGGGATTCAAAGATTGCATTACACTGATGAGATAATAGAATGGTATCCGTGCAAATTACACTTTTATTTAAAAGCAGAAAATTAAATCAACACCATATTAAGAAACATCATGTAAAAGAGCAATAAAATTAAAGCTGTATTCATCATCCCTTAAACAACCTGCTGTCTATGAACTAAGTAGATAATTAAGAACAAGTGCTTCATTTGATGTATTCTAAGCAAAGTATTTGAAACCTGCCGAGGGTTAATCTAGCCAAGTTTCTAGAGTAATATCTCTGAGGAGCTGTCCTGACAAGATACTTGAATTTCCTAAATGGAATGTGGAAAGAAGCTTGTTCTGTGAGGTCCAATGCAGAAGGAATTATTATGACAGTATCAAAATTAGTCCCATACAATAATATGCCAGTCTGGGCTGCTTCTGGCCCATTTCCTCCTAATCACATCTAAAATTCTATGTCAGCCCTCTAGGAAAAAAAAGAAAGAATATAAAACTTTTTACTTTTTTTGGAAAGCCTCCTTCCTCTCCATGCTCTGCAGGGAGGCTTCCGCACTACAAGCTCTCCCTATGTCATCACCAAGTCTGTTTACTTTCGCTGTCGAACAACATGTGCTATGGCATGGTTTCTGCTGCGCTGCTCGTAACAGTCCCTCTGACAGACCTTGTAAATTCTGTTTGCTTGGACACAGACAGATAGGAGAATTTCTTTTTCATTGCTGATTGTGTTTCTGCTTTCTCTTTCCCCTTTCTTTTTAATACCTTTTTACGGGACATTTACATCAGATTGAGTTGGAATGTGATGCTGCGACTTCCAGTTTAACCTTATTCCTCTTAATATCTCGATAAATATGCAATTAGTGTCTCCCTATAATTCAAGCCAAATGTTATCTTCATTAACTTTTTTAACTATTAAAGGAACAGGAGAAAACTCTGCTGCAAGTAAAAAGCTACAGCTAAAAAAAATGAAATCCACACTATTACTAAATCTTTGTATTAGCAACTTCACAGTTTAATATCTTTGAATCCAGGAAAGAACTGAATTTTGTGAGCCTTGTTTCAGATTTTTTTGGTATTAGTTTTTGTGCATGCAGAAATAGCAGAGGCCAAAGAGTTTCTGAGCATGTAGAATTTCTTTGAAAATCGGTGTTCTACTACTTAATTCTTTTGTAAGAGTGAATTGTAAACAAGAGCAAAACAGATTGCCTACCTTGCGCTCATTTGATAAAAATAAAATACTATTACATCTCTTCCTTAAAGTAAGAAATTTACTATAACATGGTAAAACCAAAAATAAAAACTTTTATGAGCCTTTTTGGAAATGAATGAACTGTTTGAAAGGTTAATCTTTCAACTGTTTGCATAAAAACAAACCCCAAAATACTGGCAAATTTCAAAATCATTATGACTATTAGAAAATAGCTGAAACAAGTGCAAGATATACACCTGAGGAAATCACACAGAACCAATTATTCCTACTAGGTTAAACTATACAATATAAGGAAAATATTATTATGTAGGTTAGAGGCTGTTGTGAGAAAGTTCTGTTTAATATTTTCCTCTCTATTTCAAGAATTATCTTTTTTTAAATTTGATAATTCCAAAAAAACAATCAAAGTAGAGAAAAGAAAGGTGGCATCATTGAAATCTAATAATTTTAATAGCAGATGTTGAAAGGTTACCTATAATTTATTTATAATCAAATATTTTAGTTTGGATCTGCTGTTATGAAGGAAAGAACCAAAAATCTTTTTCAGCAATATAGTGCTTCAAAAGAAGAAGCAGAAGTTTTAGAAAACCAATTATTATGAATCAGTTAATATTCATTTCGAAGCACAGCCTACTACTTGAAATCTGTTTCTTCTAACTTAATGTGAATACCAAAGAGAAATCTGTAAAATGCTTTCTGATGTTTTTTGCGTCAGATATTAGTCTCAGGAGTCAGAGAAGAATAGGACATACATGGCAAGTTAGGTATTTTGTCCACAGGCATATTATCCCAAATTTGTTTTGTGAGATGGTAAGTTGGGCAAAGATGTCTGAACGTGATGTTGCATTAGCACTTATTATAGGAACAGATCACAGTTTCTTCTTCTAGTTCCTGGCACCATTCCCCTTAGAATTGAGTTTTCTTGTATTTATTACATCAGTGTATTGCTTTTGCATTCGATAACTTTGCTGTTAAAAAGTTTTCAGCATATGCTTGAAATAATTAATGTTAATTGCTGCATGAACTTTGAGTGATCCACCAGGAATGAGTTAGTTCCAAAAAGAACATTTTCCATCTGAGTACACAGTCATTAAAATACATTAATCTACTTATCCTTATACCTTTGTGCTGTTTCCCTTTTCTTCTGCCAAGAAAACAATAACAAAAAAAGAATTGTGCCAGAATAGCTGTTGATCTTGATTTTACAGGGAAGAGTTCAGGAGAATATATTTTAAAACTTAGAATTTCCCTAAGGTTAATGGTAAATAATGTCTGTATTTGTGAAAATTAAGAAAACCCAGTGCTTCTATATTTTTAAATAAGGAATGTTATGTTAGTAATTAGCTGAAAAATATGGGGGCTCATATTTAATTTGCCCCAGTGTGATACTGTGCATTTCAGTGTATGTCCAAAACTGAATTTCCTAGTGCAAACAACAGGAAAGGACTGGGAAGGACTGGAATCATGTGTCAAGGGCCTTCAGGCTGAAACAAACTTGTGTGTTGCCTACAAGTGTTGTTGTTAGGGGCTGTGTTCCAGTCTCAGCCATCATCTCTCCCGATGCTGGTGGAATGTCAGACCTCAGCCTCTGTGAACCTCTCGCTCAGCAGTTCTGCTGGGTGATGCCCTTGGAAGCACAGTGGGGAGAGACTAGCCATGAAGGATGCTTGGAAGAGAGCACACAGCACCTGTTCCCCACAGGGATGGAGCAGCATCTGGAGTCCTCTGTGCATTTTGGTAGCTGGGAATCAACTCTTGTCTGGAGCACACCACCATCCTGAGTGCATTGATAGTTCTGCAACCAGGGCTTAAGGCAGAAAGCTAATGGTAAAATCATACCCTCTTCATCCTTCCAGCTACCCATGTGTCAGAATTCTTTCCAAAATGCCTAAAGGATTTTGTATTTCTTATTTTATGTTAATGGTTGTCTGCAGATTGTATTACCAAGTAATATGTGTAAGGTTTTAATATCCATAAGTCTAAAGCTCAGGAAAAAATATTGCCTGATAATTTGTAAGTTTTTTGGGTTTTAGCACGTCATTTCTGAAATTCTATAATGAACTCAACAGTTAAATGCCCAGTGCAGTCACAATGAAATCAGCTGGGAGCAAATGAAAGCAATGTTTGCTCAGAGTTATTTTCAGACTTCAGCTTTTTCTTGAATAGTTAAAAGAAACTATGTTTCTCCAAATCCACAACTGGAAATTGTTGTCATTGGTCATTTCCTGGTGTGAACTTTACAAGCGTAGGCTTTTCAGGAAACTACAGACATGGTTTGGTGGTGGATGTGACAGTGGTAGGTTAATGTTTGGACTCAGTCATCTTAAAGGTCTTTTCCAATCTAAACAATTCTGTGATTCTGTGATTCAATTCACACAGATGAATACTGAGGAATTTCCAAAGTTACCTACTGAACTTGACCAAAACAACTTAAGGAGATGATTGGTATCACAGTCTGGAGGCTACACTGATCATTAAGTCCAAGCATTGCTACTGGAAGCCTTTTTCTTGATGACAATTTCCATGAAAATGTTAATTTCTGAATGCACTTTATCTTAAAACTATATTAGATTTTTCATGAAACCAACAGGACAGTGAAAAAATATTTTGATAGTCTTGGGTTCACCAAATAATTATAGCCAGATAATAAAGTCTATACACTAAGACAGAAATTTAGAAGGACACAATGTTTATAAGATTTAAAAATCTTTAAAAAATACTTTAATTCATAAAGAATTTAAAAGTTATTTTCTGTATCATGTTTAAATATTTTAACGCAGACTGTAATTAAATTATGACACCTCAAAGTGAAAGTTATCTCAGGCACAGGTAATTTGGGTATAATCTCATAAGCCTGGCCATATGGCGTATATTGCAAAAAAAAAAAAAAAAAGTAAATTGCAATTACATATTAAAGCAAACAAACAAAAAAGCACTTTAAGGTTTGCTTAAGCTTATTATATAATGAAACCACAAAATTCCATGTGCCCTGAAAGAAAATCTAGTCCATAGAACACACCATAGGAGCAAGCCAAAAGAAAGGGTGGGTTTTTTAATGTTTGGACATGCCAATGTCTGGTTTAAATTCATTAAGAATACCTAGGGAAAAGGATCATCTGCAGCCTAAGAACATGATACTTCAAAACAAGAAGACTATATTTTCAATAAGATACAGAAAAAAGGCTGAGGGTTTTTTAAAATTCTTTTTCTCAACTAGAGTATTATTTTACCTTTATAAGTCAATCTTCGAAGAAAAACATCAAGCACATATGTAGTGTTTTTCTTAACCACAATAAAGTTACTTGGTTGATTGCTTGCTATTCTCTCTCTTGTACCCACAGGAATGATGCACACAAAACTGATGCAAACAGTTGTGACAAACAAAAAAATAACTTGCTCCAGCACTATGTTCTGACTGTCTAAAACAAATGAAACAGGAATGAAATTAGCTCCCTACTCCAGTCACTATAGCTGAAGTGCAAACATAGGCTCGCCTGCCTCTGTGATTTGAAGGATGATGTAAAAACCACATTGGCTAGGAATCAAATGAATATTTGCTCTGTGGTTATGCAGGATTGCTGCAGATTGTGTTGGCCTTATGTGTCCCTATCCAACCTCAACGCACCCATTCTTTTTAATCCATTTTGTCCTTTTTCCTACCTACAACAAACACATCTAATGAATCCCCAAGAAGTCAAATATTTCAGTATAATGGTGTATCTTTCCACAGTAAATTAAAAAGCAAAAAAAACCCCCACAAACAAACAAAAAACCACCACCAACAACAAAAAAAACCCAAACCAAGCCAAATTAAAAAAAAAACAAACAACAAACCACAAACCCCCAGAAACAGGCCCCCTCCCCCAGCTAAAAACCTAGATTTTGATGATGGTGCGTCTCTTTTCTTTTCAATTACAATCTCAGTGAAATGTGTACCACCAGTTAACTCTCAAGCACAATTTTGTCAACTTTTTAAAGGTTTGCATTACTGACCTTCTTTAAGCTTTGAACATTGCCATGATGTACCAATTTGCTTTCATTTATTTCTGATACTGTTGAGTATTGGTAAATGCTTTTCACAACTTCTGTTCCAAATTTAATGAAAATCAAATTTGGAACTTGACTGGATATCTCCAGAGGTCTCTTCCAATCCCAATCATTCTGTGAAATTATTTTCATCATTTAATCATTAACAAAATATATAAAAGCATTTCCGTGCATTTAAAAAAATTATATTAAAAATGTGTATTTAATTGAAATTGTAGTTGAAATAATTTTATATGGAAAAACATCTAAAAACATTCAGGTAAATATAATTTGATATTTTAACTAATACTTTCTTTGATTTTTGTTTAGTTTTATTATCTGTATCTGTCTTGATAAATGGGTTTTTCACTTGTCAAAGCATGGATGTTCCCATCCAAATATATATTCTTCCAAACTGAACCCCAAATGAAATGTTATATAATTGACTTTACTTTTGTGTTCTGGGTATTTTTTTCTCCTTTTGAACTTATCCTGTGCTATTAAACAGTCAAAAGAAAACTTACGGGAATAATTTGTTTTACTCCCAATAGTGCACATTGAACCGGGAGGTATTTTGGTGTCACATAAATTGTACACAGTACAATAGAATGGCAGTAGGTCACTATCCTCTCAAAAGAAACTCTAAAGAAAATGAGGTTATTGTAACATCAAGTGGGCAATCAGTAAATCTTACAGTGATGCTACCAATATTAAAGTTAAAATGTTACAGTGAGGTCTTGTCTGCCCTTGAGGTGACAAAGGGGTTGTAACCACTGGGTGAAGCACTTTGAAATGCTAGTAAATTACTTCGTGAACACATCCAAATGTGCTTGTTCTCTTTGGCTTGTTTTTCTACTACTCTGTGTTTTAGCTTACTCAGAAAACCTATTGTTTATGACTAGGTTTCTTCCTCAGAAGACAGACTGATAAAAACTTCTGTAACTGCTGGCTTTGACAACTTCCCCACTAAAAAGCCCCACTAAGAGAAGGATTACTTTTCAATATTTTTCTTTAAGTGTCATATTTTACTTAATTATGATTTTTTTAAAAAAATCTAGGCTCTCCTTAAATTCTTGAAAATTTTGAAATATAAATTTTGATTAAGAACCAGTATTTTTATGTAAATAAAAATATTTTTTGGATTTTTAATGTTGAGGAGAAACAGATTTGGACTTTTTTAATTCTGAAGAAATTCATAAAGTTGCTATACTGAGACTTTGAAATCAGCAAGGATGTTACTCTCTGGAAGGACTGGACAGCAAAACGTAGGAGGAAGAACTGGACATAAGTTTTCAGAACATCTCATATTGCCGAATAAGACCAATAAAACCATGACTCATACATCTGGGACATGATTTCTCACANAACTATTCGTGAAGTAATGAGTGAATTATTATGTGGGAATAACTAATGCTACACAGAAAAAGAAAAGTTACCAGGGATATGGCTAATCATCTCAATATTTTTTCTTTGTCTTCTGTCCATTTTGATAAGTTTCTGGCAGGGATTCTCAAGAAAAAAGAGCCTGTGACTTCACTTATTCAGTTTTCTTTTTAGGATGCATCTTTCTGCAGATAGTCTTTTGATATGAAAAAAATCACTATTTTTGGTAGCTTGTGGCACAGTAAAGGCTGTACAAATAATGTTTGATATTATAACAGAAAGAAGGGAAGGTAGTAAGAGAAGAAACTTCTGAGAAACTCAGAAGATCTTTNNNNGAAGATCTTTAAAATGAATGTTATAGCTGTATAACTGTAATAGAATAGAAAGATTGAATATATTTAAGGGAGATGACTCAGCAATTGAAAAGGCTTAGCAAGAACAACATGCCAGAGTTTACAAGGTTGCTGATGACCAGCATACAATAGGCCTAAATTAATCAATGTTGGTGTGATTCACTTTTTCTTGAATAATTCATGAAACAGTCAGTTTTTACTCTGAAAGGTCTTGTGTTTTCTTACAAAAACATCTGGAAAATACAGTGATATTTCACTGTCTTTGTTACCTACTCTCAGGAGCCACCTATTAACAGTCGTATGGTTAAAAAATGAAGTAGGAAATACTGATATTAATAATGTGACTCAGAAATATGTCAGAAAGAAC